>OX438694.1:22513507-22893436 GCA_949316375.1 Mythimna vitellina
AATGTTGGTTACCCGATGCATAAACACATCTCATAATACTACAAAATACCTACGCGACGTCACCGGCCGCCGCGTTCATTGATCAATTGATGCCTTCTCACTCTAACATAGCCTTTCGCAGGCGCCCGCGTCGCTCGCTTGCCGTAAATGACAATGACGACGAAAAATGACAATTTCAGTTTTAGTCGTGCTACCGAGACGATAACGTGTTTCGCGAACGTCGAATGTAAGTGTGTGAGTGTTATTACGTAGCTAGGTAGTTATCACAATCGACAACAATGCCTTATTACGCGTACACCAATCAAGAATACTTGGAAATAGCATACGACAAGCCCAAATCCTTTACCATGAAAGATTTGGAAGGCGGCTGAGCCTTGCGACAATCCTGGGAGCAGTACAGCGCCATCTTGATTAAGGCACCTTCATGCCACCAGCGGTTGACGCAGGAAGACCGCGCTATGCAGTGCATCTTGAAGAAGACATTTTAGACTTTAGACGACACCACACGGCGAGCACGGTCGATGCTGGTAGTGTATTCAATGTCAGTGATTTTTACGTGTGGAAACTCCTTCGTGATGAAGGCCTCCACCCGTATCATTACACTCGTGTGCAGGAACTAAAAGAGAAGACACTCTTTTAAAAGTGAAAAGACACATAATTAAACGCGCCCGCAAGTGCATTGAACAAAACAGTAGGCATGTTCAACAATTAATCTAAACCTACCGGCGTAGAGTAAGTAGTATTTCAATTAATTACTGTTAATAGGGCTGATTCTAATTTTTAAACACGCCTGAATCAGTGTTTTACTGTTATCGAACTTTAAAATAATCAAAAATGATTCATATCAGTACATTGTTTCCACTGCGCGCTTGTTTATTTACAACTTACATACTGCAATAGCTTTGATACCTTGATAACAGTTCAGCACGCAATTAGACAGTCCAAAGCCTGGAAAAGTGTGTTGGGAAATTAGAATCTTTTCTTAGGCACCTAGACGGTTCATAATCATGTGTGTTCGAGGAAAGTTTATACACACTCGATGGTAGCCTGTTCTTGAGTTGCGCGTACTTACTATCTTCTACTTATCCAGACTAGCAACACTATCCTAAAAATGCGGTGTGTAGACAACTGAAAGTAACTATTACGATTGAGTAGCGTAGGTAATTAGACACACAATAGAAAGACAATGACCGAGCGAACGCCGACGTTCGCTCGGGGTTCAATGAACTAAGCGCGCGAGGCGCGAGTTTAAGTACCTACCCTTATTGGATGTGTTTATTCTTGAGTGCCATTTATTATTTTATATAGGTCAAAAAAATACTTTAATCACTGTTTTTTTTTCTTGGATATGTTTGGTTAGACGTACTGAACGCTGTGTTAAAATTTGTCCCACTATTTTAATGGGACCTTATATATATTTAATTAGATTATTTTACATGCTTGAATTTATTACAATTGCTAACATTCTAATACTAATTGTAAGAAACATAAAAACTAATAAATATTAACAACGTAATAGGAATATGTACAAACTAAAAATAATAATATTTACAAACGGGTAGAAAAAGAAATTATTGGGCATCAAAAAATTCATCCACATCGATATCAATATTTTTTCTACAGTTTATTTTATATATTTTCGTTTATAATTGTGAATATGAGGACTATGTGGATCTTTTTTTTTCAGTTATTTTGACCAATGTCTGGCAGTATTTCTTCGGCCTACCCAAATGTCTTTTCAATGGTATTTTTCGTAAAATCGTTGAGCTCCTTAGTAGTCCTAAGTTGAGCTATACGAATACTGACAAATGCTTGCACTGACTGGACAGGTCCACTCAAATCTGTGTGGTTCTTTCCACAAAAGACCATCTCAGACACTAATCTGCATAGTTCTCATAAGATTTGACCATAACATGTTTTCTGTATGGACTTTAAAAGAGACTTGGACCACTGAGTTTGTTTCGGTGTTTCTTCTCAGGGTAGTCAGCCAGGAAACACCGGCCTCATCTAGTTTAAACTGACAAAAAAATTGACGGGTAAAAGTGTTTTTAAAAAACCTAAGCATTTGCAAAATAAATATCATTTATCCAAGAAGTATCGTGTTGCCCAGTTAGGGTTGTGCATAATAGATGCAGCCATCATTATCATCATCATTTCAGCCGAAAGACGTCCACTGCTGGACATAGGCCTCCCCCAAGTGCCGCCACAATGAACGGTCCAGTTCGAACTTCCGCAACCGTTACCAGGTCATCGGTCCACCTTGTAGGAGGCCTTCCAACGCTACGTCTTCCGGTACGTGGTTGCCATTCCAGAACCTTTCAGCCCCAACGGCCATCCGTTCTGCGAGCAATGTGCCCTGCCCATGCCACTTAAGTTTGGCGATTCTTCGTGCTATGTCGGTGACCTTGGTTCTCCTACGGATATCCTCATTCCTGATTCGATCACGTAAGGAAACTCCGAGAATAGCCCTTTCCATTGCCCTTTGGGTGACTTTAAGTCTTCTGATGAGGCCTATTGTAAGCGCCCACGTTTCGGAGCCATATGACATCACTGGCAACACGCACTGATCATAGACTTTCGTCTTGAGACACTGTGGTATATATTATGCAGTCGCTCCATATAAAATTCGGGTAATCAGCCGCACCTGGTTAGACTGGAAGCCGACCCCAAGCTAGCTGGGTACAGGATAGGGAGATGATGAATCCCACGTGCTCATAAGTCACAGGCTCAGTCACAGCTCTCAAAACGGTGAAGGAAAACATCGTGAGGAAACCGGAATGTCCTAGAACCAAAAAATCGAAGACTTGTGACATCCACCAACCCGCACTGGGCCCGCGAGGTGGACTACGTCCCATACCCTCTCCTAGAGAGGAGGCCTGAGTTCCAACAGTGGGAACATTAAAAGGCCGAGTATGCTATGCTATGCATAGGTCACAGTTGCAATCACAGATCACCAGGTTAAAGAAGTAGATTCATCACAGCCGTAAAATTTTTCATTGACCATATAGTTACCAAATATTTAACAACAACAATAATAACAACGTATCGTTAACAAACAAAAACGCTAAATTATTCGTGATAATAGCCGACAATGATCATCTATTATCACGGAAATTAAGTTCAGTACCTACCTTAACATAAATGGATCTTGCAAAAACATACAAAAAGTTTTAGAATTTATAGCACGTGTAATTTTATTGTAGACGGATATATAAGTGATTATGAAGATTTAATTGGTTATAACTAATATATAATTTGTATAGGAAATGATTTGATAAAATAGAATTTGATTGAGTGACTACTATTAGGTGCAAGCTTTCTTAGTCATGTGAAGAGGAGGAAGGAAATACATAAGTTACTAAAAGAGTTACCTACATGTGGAGGTGACGGAGAGGGAGGTCAAACAAAAGGTTGTGTGAGGAGTGATATGAAAGAAAAGGGAGTTAGTGAAAACATGACGGGTGGCAAGACAGAATGGAAGAAAAAACATGTTACGCCGACCCCAAATAACACGGGACAAGGGCAGGAAGATGATGATGATGATGATGGAGCAAGCTTGATGGGCTAGCTTACTGGACCTTTGAGCTGTATCTTTCTCAAACTAAAGACGCTTTTCCACTAAATGTGCGAGGTAGCGAGGCGGAACTCGAGGAAACAATGTACCAATAGTATCACTTCATTTTCCTACCCAGACTAATTACAGCCCCCCTAGCCAAGTTACAATCATTTCTTTAGCGCCGAACGTCTCGAGTAGGCCACGCCTCCAATTCTTTTATTCTGACCACGTGACTGAGCGTTCAGATAATCGGAGAATCTGAAGAATCGGAGGCGTGGCCTACTAGAGGCGCTCGGCGCGAACGATACGATTGTAACTTAGCTAGGGGGCTGTACTTAATATCATATACAAATCAAGTTCTGAAAAAGTTCGCAAAGCTAATAAAATTCTGACGCCGCATGTGTGCAAGGGATGTGAGCAAGGCAGCCATGAGGGCACACATTATTGTGTGCCAGCATGGTTGAACCGAGTCCGCTACTCATCCTCGCACCATTCAGCCACAGGTAGGCCATTTCAAATCACACCCCGCAAAAGATCACGCACTAAAAAGGCCTCGTAACGGTTAAAGCCGCCCCTGTTACCAAGTGACTACGAGGCTCTCGTGAATCACTATCAGCTGTAACGACCAGCTGGGCATTCACCATGAAACGTAGTAAGCATAGTATTAAGTAATCAGTGCTACGTAGCCTGACAACCAGTTATGTACGATTATGTGCCTATCATACACGCAAGTGACGCAACCATGACCATATTTGTTTTTAACACACAATTATGTCAACCAAACGTAGCTGCACGTGCTTCTTCTGCTCCAACTTTTAAAGGTACGGTAAGGTAGATACGTGGAACAGCCCCCCTAGCCAAGTTAAGACCGTTTCGTTTCGATTCTTTTGCGTCGAACGCCTCGAGTAGGCCACGCCTCCGATTCTTTTATTCTGACCATGTCACTAAGCGTAGAGATGACGTACGATTTGACAAACAAGTCAAGGTAACGTAAACCTCCGTCTGATCCTGACGACCGCTCTGATTGATTTCGGGCTGTTGCATTTGCATTATGTTCTATTCTGATAACTCTGATACTTACCGCGATGCAGGAGTTTGAATTTTAGTTTCTATGTAGTATGTCATATTTCCTATAGTTTGCATACATTTCATATATGGATTCGCCGCACACGGTTGACGCCGGTGGCCGCCACACGCTTCAAAACTCTCAAAATCGCTACTCGCTTCTTGTGGCCCGCACTGGCCACTAAACGCCGATACAAAACGTCATCACACGCCACTAGCACATTTCAATCTTCTTCGTCAGAGTCCATTATGATATTGCGCGTAAGAGGTAAAAAAACCAAATGCTACCAGCCACAAGTGGCTTGTGGCCGCTTCTCGTGGCGGCGTTTTTGACTGTGGCATGCGGCCCATATGCGGCGATACTTAAAGAAAAGTTGGCACTACGTATCTATCTAAGAACTGCAGTTAACTCAGTCAATATCTTACTAAGGTTCATCATCACAAAATAACAAAAGAACACAATTAATCAGAATCGGTTTAAAAAGTTATACTGTACCAGCATAAGTTTTCATTTCAATTAAAAGTAAAATACCATTGTTCGAATTTTGAATTTCCCTCCACATTTTTTCGAGAGCCAAATCAAATTGTCGTGTCTCATTTTAAAAATGGATCTGCACAGAGAACATTTTTGTGCGATGATTTTCTACGATTTTAAATGTGGCCTAAAACCTGATGAGTCGTTTAATCGACTTCAAATTGCTTTTATTGATGGAGGACCTTCAAAAGCAACCATCTACCGCTGGTATAGGGAGTTCAAGCGCGGTCGCCTTACTTTGGGGGATGAACAAAGGAGTGGTCGTCCTACGACGGCTGTCACGGAAGAAAGTGTACTGGCAGCAAAAAAATAATTATAGAGGCTGGTGGAGAGTTCTTTGAAAAGATTAAATAAAAATATTTTATTCATAGAAGTTAGTTTTTTAGTTTCTCGAAACGTTGATAATTATCTACGGCCTACGCTAAGTGCCAAAAAGGCCAAAACAATACGAATAAAATTATACAGGTAGTAAGTTATTAAAAAATATCGTAACTCATACCTAGGTAAAACATTTGAAACCTACGTAAAGCGTAACCCATTGACATTATTGGGTAATTAGATAAGTCCTTGATGTTCGTCACCGGATTCGACTCGCCGGCCATTACCGACACGCAACTTTAAGACGTGCTTATTAGAAAAACTTATGATCTTTGAAAAATTGTTACGGTAGGTGCTACATACTTATATTTTTAAGAATAAAGCGCAATATTGATTCAACGCATCGGTAAGACATGCCTATTTTAAATCGAAAAACCATGTGGATGTTAGCTTTGAGCACTCGATACCGCAATCCACATGCTATGCCTTTTTTAAAATTAGTTATCATCAAATTACCCTTCTCGCTCTGGGCGGTGCGGGAGGGAGTGTTCGACTTTAACTACCTTACTAAAACCCACCTGTGTTGCTTCAGTTACCCTTTTGGTTCCAGGGTCGTGGTAAATCTTTCGAAACATTGTGCAGCCCAGCAGGCCTTGCCAAGTTACGACTGTTTCTTTTCGATTCTCTTTCGTCGATCGCCTCGAGTCGGCCACGCCTCCTATTCCTTTGTTTTGACCACATGACTGAACGTTGAGATGAGGTCAGAACAAAGGAATCGGAGGCGTGGCCGACTCGAGGTGATCGACGAAAGAGAATCGAAACGAAACGGTTGTAATTTGGATAGGGGGATGGCAGGCATGAGTCCTAATGGTCCCCGTCCGATACTATGCTTGACTTGGAACTCAAGCTTTGGACGTCGGGTCAACGAGACGTGTTTTTTTCCCCAAGCTTCAAATGACACCAGTTCTAAAACGTCAAAATCGAATAAAATATATAATAACGAGGTACCATCATAGGTACTCGTACATCATAACATCACCTAAGAAATCCCAAAAAAGGTTAATGACATCAACCGAGCACACATACAGATTTCTCGATGAAAAACTCGCAAAAACTTTACCTGACCTTAGAAATCGTTCCGAAGACCTCGTACTTAGCAATAGCCGCACTTGCGACCATTAAATCTACGAATCAGTCAAATGTAATGTAAAAAATAGAAAAAAAAACACACAAGAAAACACACAAGAAACTTATTAAAATTTTACTTTACTTTTATAAGAACAAACAAAATAAAACTGCAGCGCCTAACTCAGTCAGTTTTTAATAAAATCCTTTTTCTGCCTCCAGCCACAAAGAACGCCCGGCCTCCAAGCGATAGTCCACCTGCAAGCCGATGAAGAGTCAGGAGTGGAAGGCGACTTGATCTTCACGCAGCTGGTGCCGAACGGGCCCGTTACCATCGAAGGCAACATCACCGGCTTGGCACCAGGGCTCCACGGTATCCACGTGCACCAGACAGGAGCTGTCAAGGACAACTGCAAGGAGATAGGACCACATTTCCTTGCTTTCTATGTTAGTATAAAGCAGTATAGTAAAAAGCAGTGGTGGCTGGTGGCGTAGCTAGGCGTGGGCGAAGCGGCCCCTAGCCCTTGGCTTCGCACCCTAAGGGGCTTCACGCAAGCGAGAGTTTTTTAAGAACGAGGGTTTTTTTTAAATTCATAGGATCTTGTTTGACCACTATTTCACCTGATGATAAGCGACGATGTGGTTGAACACTGGGTTGCGACAGTTGCTGCCTAGTTTTCGAATTTATGAACGAAAAAGGCCTCACTGATGCGCCTTCGCCTATGTCTAAATTAGTCCATGCTACGCCACTGGCCCAGTGGTAACTGCCCCTATATACAAGTTTTTTTTTTTTTTTTAAAGGTCGCCGGTTCAAACCCAGCGACATGCATTACTTTGTGTAATTTATTTACGGTGAAGGAAAACATCACCAGAAAACCGGCATGTCTTGATCATGTCTTGATCCAAAAATTCGAAGATGTGACTTCGACTAACCCGTGGACTGGACCCACGTGGTTTATTACGGCCCATTCCCTCTTCTAGAGAAGAGACCTGAATCCCAACAGTGGGAACATTACAAGACTGGTTATGCATATGTTAGTTTATATATTATTGACGTGAAAGAGGATTCTGTGACTCTGTCTACATATTAGTCGAAGTTTTTCAAAGACAAATTAACCGACTTCCGTCTGTTCGTCCGGCAGAACGCTAATTAGTTTGGTTACCTAGGTAAGTTACCTACAAAGCGTTTTGGGAACACATTCTTTATGCGAATAGCTAAAGAATGGAATTCCCTGCAGGAATTTGTGTTTCCCGATAGCTACAACCTAGGAGTCTTTAAGTCAAGAGTAAAAAGGTTACTTCTAAGCAAGCATGCTCCATCGTCGGCCACATCATCGCTTACCATCAGGTGAGATAGTGGTCAAACGTGAGCCTGTCAATAATAATATAAAAATAAGCTTCAAGACATGCGTTAGCAGTGATTGTGTCCTGTTGTGCCCACATTAGTATCCGTTGGCGGGATACAAAATAGGTATTGCTAGGGTTGGTTTCACTATAAATAGGTGTCACCATATTATTCCTTTGTCAGACAGATTACATAAATATAAGAATTACCATCAATACATGGCATGGTCTTAATAGATACTTAAATCCACAACCATGGCTGTCAGCACTTCTAGTAGCCTTTCTAGGGTACTAAATGTTTGACAATGAATTAGTAACTTTTCCACTTACAACCTCTAAAAACATAATAAAATTACTGTTACAACTAAATCAGTTTGCGTTTGGGTTCCAGAACATTTTCAATGGTATACCTACCTATGTTTTTTTTTTATTTTACTCCAGGGTCGTCACGGAGGTCCACGCGACAACGTCCGCCATGTTGGTGATCTCGGCAATATCAAGGCAGAGGAGGAACCTTTACCAGTCCGTCTCATCGACCACCTCATCTCTCTTGCCGGCCCTCGGTCCATAGTCGGTCGCTCTTTAGCCATATCTAAAGGCGAAGATGACTACGGAAGAGCCAGCACAGAGGACAGTGCCCTCACTGGCACTTCGGGACCCGCCATAGCCTGTGGAATCATTGGTTACTTACATTGATTCGTATATTTTCTTCTTCTGTAAATTGTTATATTTAGTTTTTTTTTATGTTAATATATGTTTATGTATGAGCAGTGTTTTATTTTGTTTCCATCGTATCGATATATTCTATTCTCAGCCATGCAAAAATAAACATATATATTTTGTGCAACGCCTGCTGAAAAATAAAATGCAAGTCGCTTAAAAAACTTGACGAATATGGATTTATATTTATATGAATTAATATAATAATGCTTTTAAATAAAAAAAAATAATTTCAAGTAACGTTATATTTTGGTAGTAATAGAAGTTTTTATAAATAAGGCATCAAAATATTGCCTTTGCTTAGTCCAGAAGAGGAATGGCTATTCGCGTAGTTCAGGCGCTTAACTTATATAAAAAGATATTTACTCCTAATAGTTTTTTTAATTATCATTTTATTAATATATAGCATAGCATAGTCGGCCTTATAATGTTCCCACTGCTGGGACTCAGACCTCCTCTCTAGGAGAGGGAATGGGCCGTAATCCACCACGCGGGCCCAGTGCGCGTTGGTGGATATTAATATATATATATAGGTAATATTAGTATAGTTAGCATTTTCAGCAAACAGTAAAGAAGAACACTACCTTCTGCCAACAGATGCGCTCACGTGCAAATAGAAAATTATCTCAAATAGTACTTGTTATTCAAAAGTAGTAGCTGACCTGGCAAACATTGTTTTGCCATATAAATTATTTCTGAAGAGGCACACCCTTATCACCTAGGGATATAAAAATTAGTCTGCCTATTCCTGAGAATAGGTAGACTAATCTACTACTACTACTTCTACTACTACGACTACTATTTGGTAGGTTTGAACCTACCAAATACCTAATCAACAAAAATTTCTCAAAATTCGGTCAAACCGTTTCAGAGGTGTTCAATAATAAACACTGATACGTGATTTTTATATATTAGATTGGATAAAAATATCTTATGTCCTATTCCAGGATATATATCAGGTCTATCTATGTCCCAAATTTCATCCAAATCTATTAAGCTGTTTGCGCCTGATGTAGTGACAAGCATACACACACACACATACAGTTTTTTTGACATTTCAACTTTTGCCTTTATAAATTAATGTGATATAATATATAATAATAATAATATTCCACAACTATCACACAACGCCGTCTAGTCCCAAGCTAAGCAGAGCTTGTGTTATGGGTACTAGACAACTGATAAACATACTTATATACTTCTAAATACATACATATATAGATAAATTACACCCAGGCACAGAACAAATGATCGTGCTCATCACACAAACATTTGTCCTTGGTGGGAATCGAACCCACGACCTCCGGCATAGCAGTCAGGGCCACTAACCACTAGACCAACAGGCCAGTCATTCATATAGTAGCAGTACCTATCTATGTAACTTATATTTTATGTTATGAAATTGATATTATGAAGATCATGGTTGATGATAGACCTGTTTATGTCATGCTATCTAATCTAAAGCGGATTACGATAACGTAGCGTAGGCGTCATTAGTTTAGCATTGCCATAGACCATGGACAAACAAATCAGATTGAAAGATATTATAAATCAAATTCTACGGTAACATTCACGATCACGTTTCAATTGAATGGTATTGGTCCCTGCAGGTAAAAAAAAAACAATAATGTAGAGGAATTAACGTTCCTTTGGACTTAATGTTCCTTTTTTCTCAAAATATGCTTTGGTAATTTCTGTACTACGCCAAGAATAGCGTCACGAGATAGAGACAAGGTTATACTCGGATTTGCTTGACCAGTGCATGTTGCCAGTGATGACATATAGCACTGTAACATGGCCGCTTACAATGAGCCTCCATGAGTAGACTTTCACCCAAAGGGCATTGGAAAAGGCTATGCTCGGAGTTTCCCTGCGTGAGGTAATCTGAATGAAGATATACGTAAGAGAACTAAGGTTACCAACGTAGCCCGAAGAATCGCCAAACGTAAGTAAGATGCAGTGGGTTAGACACATTGCTCGCAGAACAGATGGTCGATGGGGCCGAAACATGACCGAACGTGCTGGGAAACGCAGCGTTTGAAGGCGTCCCATAAGATGGATTGTTGATCTGGTGAACGTTGCAGGAATCTGATGGATGCGAGTCGCACGAGACTGGTCGTTGTAGCGGCACTTGAGGAAGACGATGATGAGTAAACTTATGTCAAAAACGCAACGGGCAACTGAGAAGAACGATTTCAAAACTTCTATTCTTCTGTCTTAAGTTATAACAGCTTCAAATATCTATGTTCTTCTATTCACACAGGTGATCTTTACAGAGATACCATCAAACGGAGTGAAAAGAGGCTGGGGTGAATAGTGAAAAAACTTCGACTTTCGATTTGATACCAGACTGTTAATTTCCAACAAAAATTTATCTATATTGCAATTTATTTTTTGAACACATAGTTATAGTATATCATTTTCTTAGCCATCTTTGATATAATTAAAATAGTCTTTGATATATGTAATTAATAGTAGTATAATATTCTACGACTTTCACACAACGCCATCTAGTCCGAAACTCAGAAGAGCTTGTGAGAGTACTAGACAACTAATAAACTTACATGTATTTCTAATTTCATGCATATTATAGATAAATTATACGCAGACACGGAACAAATGATCGTGCTCATCACACAAACATTTGTCTTGAGTGGGAATCGAACCCACGACCTCCGGTATAGCAGTCAGCGCCACTAACCAATAGACCAGTCTTTGTCCCATTACTGCTGCTATCCTCGTAAGAAATAACGCTAATTTTAAAGTTGTGTGTATGTCGTGGCCAGATCTTAGAATTGATCACTTCATGATATGGTCAACTAAAACTAGCCAGATCATTTCAACGTTAACATTTGATGATATGTTGATCCTTGTTTTTTTTTTTTTTTATTCTCGATAGGTTCGCGCTTGACCGCCATCTCACCTGATGGAAAGCGATGATGCGGTCGACGATGGAACGCGTGTTTGGCCATATCATTGATGGAAGATTTCAAAGACAATAAAAGGTCTAAAGAAAGTAGGCCAAACGAACACTGAAATATCATCAAACTTTAACGTTCAAAACAATCTGGCCAGTTTTACTTGGCCATATCATAAAGTGATCAGTTTCTAAGATCTGCGGGGTTACCATGACGTTCAAAGTAAGATTGTTTCATTCTTATTTCAGTGTGGGTAAGAGACAGAGCTATACAGGTTGTCTAGCGCCATCTCTTACCCACACTGGAAATAAGAATGAAACAATCTTACTTTAAACGTCATGGTACAGGTCCTGGACACGACATATATACTAACCAACTATGTACTTTATATGAATTATAATATAATTACTAGTGGTTCCTAAGATAACGTGCAAGCAACCAAACAAACAGATTCTTCAGCTATAGAACATTAGTACAGATTTAACTGTCTGTGCATTAAACAACCAGGAAATAAAGAAAAATACAAAATTCAGTAACCAACGGATATATTTCATGTATAAAAAAAATCTTTTCCAACAAAAATGCAAAATACAAGACATCAGAAACAGAACCGCGTACCAAAAGGTAAGAAAGTATCGAATGCTTGAACAGTTGTTTATTTTATTTCCTTATAATATTTGATGTTTACGCCTAAATAACTAACTAGTTGTGCCTAAACCGAAGAAATAAATAATAAATGATTTCATGAGACGAGACGAGACGTCCGTTTTCATATAAATATATAAGGAATACTTTGTGAATTGTGCTTGCTGTGTATAAGCTTATTGAGACATCGGGATTTGATTTTAGCTTAATTAGAAGCACGAATATATAAGTGATAATTTCATGTTAAATGCAAGATTTATTCGTGAGAGAGCAAACTAAATCTCGACCGAAATCAAACCGTGTCTAAACAAACCTAATCCTACTCATTTTGCTTCACTCCAGACCAGTTCATCAAACCAAATTGGTTCCCAGATTGGCCCAAAGGTTTCCATGATTTTAATACAAAAAATAATGTATACTTAGTTGTTAGATTTTTCATATATAAAAAGTTTTCACTGATTTTAAATTACAAACATACTAATGTCAGTCACACTAAGGTTTTTTTATTGGAGGCCGATGGAGGCAACGAGTTGCTCGACCTTCGCGATGTAGGCCTCCTGTGCGTCTTCCTTGGACAGTCCCTTCTTCTTGGTCCAGGCCTCGAATTTGGCCTTGCCCTTCAGGTCAAGGAAGCCGGCGGCCTCTGTAAATAAGAAATTAGTTTTTTGAGTACTAGAATGTAAACAGGAATACATAAAGACTTTTTATTAGAGTGTAGTAGTACGATCCCTTGTGTTGCTGGAATTCCCTGCAGGAGTCTGTGTTTCTTGATAGCTACAACCTAGGGATCTTTAAGTCAAAAGTGAATATGTTACTTCTAGGCAAGCGTGCTCCATCGTCAACCGAATCGTCACTAACCATCAGGCGAGAGTGTTCAAGCGCGAACTTATCAATAACAAAAAACTAATGGTTTAGTCTAAAGTAAAAAATTCTGGTCGGTAAGCAAAACGTATTTGTGGATTGTATTTTACTCGTAGTGGATACGACTACTTCTAAGAATAAATTGTTCCATTATTCCAAGATTGGTATTCATTACACATCTATGCATAAATGAGAGATATATAGTTAATATAGAAATCGATTTTCAGCATTAGCATTTCAATGACGTTGTTTTAGCAATTGAATTTCTTCCAACCGTACAGTACAGTAAAAATATGGGGCTCTTTGGACTGGAACCGCGGTCCCAACTTGCACCTATAAAATTTTTTTCTTTTTTTTGTAATAGTTTGTGACCACAAATAAAATAATACAGATTTTTTGGTAACTGTTCTTTAATGCCTTTTTACATGTGGTCCCAAAATACTACACAAAAAAAAATTATAGGTGGAAGCTGAGATCGCGGTCCCAGTCCAAAAAGCTCCAATACCCAAAAATATGATGGCCACTGTGAAATTGCTGTTCAGAACTATTGCGCATACTTGAAAATAATAACAATACGCATTCGCCAGAAATGAGAGTAACCATGGAGTTTCTTGCCGGTTCTTCTCCATAGGAAACGACCAATTTGAAAAAACCGTGCACTAGCTTCTGACGTTTTATAATTGCCCATGTAGGTCTATGTGAAATAAAAAAAAAACTTTTGACTTTGAAATGATTCTTAGAAAGAATTACTGCGCAGGCAATTGTTCGAAGTTCGGAGCGATTAACCCATTAATGCCCAAAAAAACTACAATGTTTTATTTGAAACTTTTTGTATATAATATATTTATTATATGGGATAAAAAAACAGTATGTGAAAAAGAAAAAAACGGATTTTTCTTTTTTCAGTATTTTAAAGGGGTGTACCCAAATTGGCAGTTTGGCACAGTGGTGGTGGTAGTGATAATTTTTGAACCAAGGTTTTTCTATATACAGCGTTTCCTGCATTTTTTCCGGCTTTATACTATGGATAAGAAATACAGCATATATACTCGTTTCGGTAGGTGTTCCCAAATTGGTACGGCGAGCAACAATAGATAAGATATTTTGGTCGTAATGTACAGAATCCGACTTATAATTAATTACTTACGTAAGAATTTCCTAGGAAATTAATTATTTAAAATTTATAAACAAGACACTGCTTATGCTAAAAGAACAATAGAAGTCAATTATCTCAAGAATGAAACATCATAGTGGCGTGACATAATTATATGAATCATAAGACGACTTTAATAGATTTTATACCCTATTTTGCAGTACTTAGGATTTGGAATCCATTGCATTTGTGTATCTTGGTCAAGTGTGGTTGGATGTCTTGACATAAACAATCTGCCTAAACCCCAAATATGTTAATGTCAGCTTCCAGTGCAACTGAACGCAGCAGGCTGAACAGCAGAATTTCACATGGAGCGATTATCTATCAGCCTTCCACTACCCAGTCTGGGTAAGACCATACCCTAGAAAGGCAGGTTTCAGATTTTCTGGGTTCTGACTACAGGTAACGACCGTCAAAGATGTTTAGAGGTATGAGCACCAGGGTTTAAAGCCCCGCAAAACTCCGCATCGGTGTTGTGTCTGGTCTGGACAACTACCCGATACTTGATTCCAGATCATTGTATAATTATCTTTTAATCGCGCGAAGAAATCTAAAACCGCGATGCGGAATAGTTCCTATGTGGCAAAATTGATGTCGCTACAGTTTTACGAAAAACAGCTGAGACCAACCGCTTAACTTGTACCAAAAATGGTACACCTCGTACAAACTAACTTGGACCTTATTGCGTCAAAATAAAGTTTTAGGTTTTTGCTTTTAAAGGCACAGAGAAGTGTCAGACACAATTCAATGTAAGTACTGCAGTTTATATCAATTGGTGTAACCCAAATTGTTGCGAATACCAGCTCATATTTATTCTTATCAAGGATTGAGACATTTTGGGACTTTTTTTTTTTTTTTTTTTTAATTGATATAAACCAGTGCTTGACTGCGATCCCACCTGATGGTAAGTGGAGATGCAATCATTGATGGTCAGGCGCACTAGTTTTTTAAGAGCCTATTCACTCTAGCCTTGAAGACACCTATATTATAGTTAGACGGAAAGACCGCAGCAGGCAGATTGTTCCAGTCCTTCGATGTACGCGGTATAAACGACGAAGCGAAACGCTTAGTCCGGACCGTTGAAGTTTCAACAACGTAAGGGTGGATACTCGCCGTTCGTCGGCTTGTCCGATGGTAGAAAGGAGATGGCGGAATCAAGTCATGCAGTTCCCGCGCACACTCTCCAAAATGTAACCTGTAAAATACCGATAGGCTGGCTACTCTGCGCCTGTGCTCGAGGCTTTGTAGATTGGACTTAACCAAATCTGGACTTATTATTATTTAAATCGTGATTTATATCAACTTTAAACGATTGTGTTAAAAGATTAGTAGTTTACGATAAACAGCTTTAGACATAATTGATCTATTTGTTGTTATTTTTTATTTTATTTAAGGCTTGATTAGAATGATCAGCTTACTGTGGCTGATGGAACTATTCTAGAAATTTTTGTTAACGCTGAGAATCCGACCCATACAGTTTTTGGGTAGGTTAACAGGTTGGGCTAAGATTGTTCGAAAGAGTCACTGCGTTTATGGAACGCCAAAGGGCAACTGAAGGAACACAGGCGGGTTATAGCCCCTGTAGGGGTGGGCGAAGTGGATCCTCACCCACAGCCTCGCACCCAAAAGGGTCTTTAAGAACGAGGGTTTTTTTATAATTGATAGGCTCGCGTTTGACCACTATTTTTCTATTAAGCGACGATGTGATCGAACACTGGATTGCGACAGTCGCTGTCTCATTTTCGAATTTATGAAAGAAAAAGGCCTCGCTGATGTACCATCGCCCACATCTAAATTAGTCCACGCTACGCCTATGAGTCTTACACTCCCTCTCGCTCCACCATCAGAAGTTATTTGATGATTTCAGGTTAAAATACAGATTAACAAACACTCAAGTTCGAATGCTTTAGTGTGATAATAATTATTGTGGGTATAATTATATTTCATATGACTTGAAATTAGAAAAGGAATTTATTAATGCCATACACGTCATGCATTTTGCTTATGATGGATGATTGATTACTTCTTCATTAAAAAAATATTCAAGAGGGTGCGATGAACTGAGAGGGTTGTATTATTAAAAACATCAGATTTTAATGATTATAATTCCGTAAATAAAATAAAGGTAGAACTACACTGCGCACACGTGTGCCACACACGCCGATGGGCGCGTCGGTCTCCATACATTTTATATGGAAACTAGACTTGTAGAGCTACACTAGATCCACATGTGCGTCGGTCTAGTGTAATTGTTGTCGTCGTGTGTCGTTCTGTCGTAGGTGTGTGGTTGTGTGTGAGTGTGTGTGTAGTTATATTTTAATCAACATACAACTTGACATTGACCTGCAAAATGCAAAACACGTAAAAAAAATTTGAACTTAGCGCGCTACCCTGGTGCCTTCGCCTTTCAATTGTTCATTACTATACAATTCAGAATTTAATTCTTTGTCACGTCTGTCGGTCCAGATTCGTTTTTTCACATTATAACAGTACATACTTAAACAATAAACCATATAAAACCCAACGGAGTACGAAACGTAATAAACGCATTAAAGCAGGTCGCTTTAAATGATACCAAGAAAGTAACGGGTTACGCGAAGCTGCCGGTTCTTTTATGGTCTTCAAAAACTGGTAACCATTAAATAGGTCTGTTTACTGTTCCTCACATAAGATCTTCATGAGAACTAAGCAAGACTTTTTGACGGGAATATGAGATAATTTTAGACTTTTTTTTATCGAGCGATTTTTAGCGAGAAGACGAAATTGGTTATAGTTTTGGAGAACAAGCATGGCCTCGTCCATTGTTATCGTGAAATTCCGTTTATGCCGTGTAAGGTGCCGACATTTTAGGATAAGTACAAAATAGTACTAAATGGGTACTAAATATACGTGGTAAAATCATTCAAATAGAAGAGTTGGTCCCGTCATTATGACATTTATGAATATTCGGCTCGACCGTAACTAGCGTTTCAGAGCTAACGACTGACCAACTCGTTTAACTATGTATGTCATAATTTTTATGTAATCGTCGATATCTTCGATTATTTAGTATTATGTGAAAACTAAAAACGATATAATTAAGCAGAACTATATCGAAATTTAGTTAGTAATAACTATACTTTAAATGCTTTATTAGTTTTTTGGGTTTGGGCCGAAACTGGAAAAGGAGTTCGATATTCGGCTACAGTTTCAGTTTCGGCTAAATATAGTGTTTCGGTCGGTCACTAAGAAACCGTCAGAGATGACAAGTCTTGTTAAGGATGACGTCACAATATTTGTTCTGCAGATAATCATCTAATTATATTACCATACAAACGATCGTTTTGATTTTCACACCATTATTCATGAGGTTATTGTTATTATGCAATTATTTTTGAAACAATAGACATCAGATGGCAGACGCGGGAGCATAACTATTGAGGTCCCCTGGTTAAGGCCATCAGGGTAAATAAAATACATCATAAACACTTATAAAAATAATGTTTCAACTGTGTGAAAAATAAAAACAAAAGGTTTGTAATCTCGTTTTGCCTGCGAAGAAAAAAATATGGCATGGATACGACATCTGGAAAAAATATGATTTTGTGTTCAAATCTATTTTTCTTTTTTCTTAGGAAAATTCATTTATAGTTTAGACTAGAAATGGTACAATGGAAAGTTCCTACTGTACTTTTTTAAAAAGACTGCCTGCATTTTTTAGGACGAGTTTAATTTAGTTTTGACTCAATAGGTATGGTAGGTCAATTTTGTTTTTTTTTTTCGATTTTGTCAGTATTCAGTGGGAGCATCTGAACGTCTTGGGTTCAAACACGACAAGCACTTTGTGTAATTTATTACATCACCACTGCACTCAAAACGACGTGAAAGAAAACATTTTGAGGAAACCGGCATGTCCTAGACTAAAAAATCGAAGACATGTGACATACGAGTATACCAACCCGCACAGGTGTCACTGAAATACGTACACGAACCTTAGGATCCCCGAACTCCCTTACTGATGCCTTGAAAAACCTGAGAGGCCTAATCTGTTTTTGGAGAGGTGGGCTGGCTGGAATAAGCCCACCTAAGGTTATGGCCGCACATGGCCCACGTACAATGGTCCACATAGGACTAAGTGCGGAAACCATACCCAAATAGAATAGAACCAACCCGCACTGGGCTCGCGTTGTGAATTACAACCCATTCCCTCTCCAAGAAAAGACCCGAGGCCCAGCAGTGAGAATATTACAAGGCCGATTTAGCTATGCTATGTTCGTATTCTATTTATAGATAAACTGATTAGATAACAAATATTTTTTCCATGCATATTCAATACCATAAAACATCGCAGTATCGTAGGGACTGAATTAGGTTAATGGATAACTTGAGCATTCCAATACATATGTATTATGTATGTACGAGTATTTTCAGCGACCGATCACGAAATGCTTCCATTAGTCACGAAACGCGCATTAGGTGTCTAGCTCCCGTACTATGAAACTAACATATTCATGATAATTACTGGGTAGATCAGATTTTTACTCGGATATAATAATATATAATACTAGCTTTTACCCGCGGCTTCGCTCCCGTCAACGGACTATTATATTCTACTCTACCCTACTCTACCCTACTCTACCCTACTCTACCCTACTCAACACTACTCTACCTTACTCTACCTTACTCTACCTTACTCTACCTACTCTACCCTACTCTACCCTACTCTACGGGATAAAAAGTATCTTATGTCCGTCTCCTGGCTCTAAGCTACCGCCCTACCAATTTTCACCCAAATCTGTTCTGCCGTTCTTGAGTTATAAGTGGTGTAACTAACACGACTTTCTTTTATATAAATAGATAATATAATATTCACACAACTATCACACAACACTGTCCAGTCCCAAGCTAAGCAGAGCTTGTGTTATGAGTACTAGACAACTGATAAACATACATATGGAAGGTCATTTTAGAATACTCCGATAAAAGTTGAACATGTAAAAATAATAGCGCTTCTAGTCTGTTCCAATGTAAGACTTAACTATCATAAAATTCAAATTAACTTCATAAAAACTCAGACTCAAAAAAGCTAGGGATTCCCATCTGCAGCCATGTTGATTCTAGTACAAATCCCGTAAAAAAAAAACTGCTCAATTTACTGTAATTTGAATACCCAACGAATAACTCAAAGTGCTTTGAACCACAATTCATCGCAGTATGAAATCGAAACATTAAAAATGATTCATCCTAATGGAATTGCTATTTCAATTTTATGGAATGAACCGTGTAATGTGAAATTTTAAATCCATTCAGTTGTCAAATAATAAGTGAATTTTTGAAAAATACTTCAATTCTTGCCTCTTTTGATTGGATGATAAGCAGAACAAGGCAATCAATGCTGCGTTATCGAGTTTCTAACTATTTTGTCATTACTATTGTAAAGGAATAAATCCTATTTACTTGCTGTTTGTACCTATAACAGCACCTGAGTTGTATACTTAATTGACTAATTACCAGAGATCGAATAGGCAGAGTAAATACTATACCTATTGTATGGTACATACTGTGGCGACCATGGAGGCCACGCTAATACTACTAACTTGCAAACTGGCATGTTATACTTTTAAGGCTTATGGTAAAAAAAGCATAGTGGTAGAGATTCTAAAAATAAATTGGTTAGTGATTGTTAAACAAGAAGAGATTAAGCAAATGATATATTTTATATATAATGTAACAAAGAGTGTTTCTAACAACAGAATAATAGAATAGAATAGAATAGAATAAACTTTATTGTACACCAAAATAGTAACAAAAACTTTTACATTAACTTAAATCTATGGGTACAAAGGCGGTCTTATCGCTTTATAATATAGTAAATTGAACCTTAGAAGCCTTTCATTTGCGTCTCCACTATCACAAATAGGCCTAATTTGTAGAAGTTACAGTGATAGGTAATACATACGTCTTCTAAAATCCCGGAATCATAAATATGATGATGAAATCACGCTTGTTAAACTATAATGTGTTAAGATACAACAATGTTTCTTCTAAGGAATCTATTCTGCTACTGACTCCTATACTCATGAGCGTGCACACAGTATCAAATTTTACTAACACAGACTCACATTTTTATGTTTTTATAGGGAAAAGTGAGTTGGCAGATCAAGCCAAATACAAAGCCTCTGCGACAGAAAGAGGCAGCAACAACTAGTGTTCATCTCTTTTTTTTGTTATGTGTGGTGCAATATAAAGTTTATTTGAACTTAATTTCAAGTCAATCTTAATTCCAAAAATCCAAAAAACAGTAATTTCATAGGTAAAGTAAAGACCTATTATAGAAGTATATTTATCAGTTGTCTAGTACCCATAGCACAAGCACTGCTTAGCTTGGGAGAAGATGACGTTGAGTTAAAGTTGTGAAAAAAGGAACTAGGTGAATATACTGTGGCTGACCTATTCCGACCTTCGCCAAATTTACCTAACGATATTAAATAATGTCTGATACCCCAAGCTTACCTACACTTAGTCATAATTTATATACATACGACGTTAAGTAGCAAGTAATAGGTATGTATTTAGTGGGGTAAAGTCCAAGGATTTTATTTCCGACTAATTTCTGCCGGCGACATCGCCCGCGTGAATGTTAAAAAATGTGCTATTCCAGGACATAGTCTACCCGTGTGCCAAATTTCATCCGAATCCGTTCAGCCGTTCGAGCGTGAAGAAGTAACAAACATACACACTCACAAACTTTCGCCTTTGTTGTATTATTGTGATTTGTATTTATAAAATAAAGCCTTTTATCGTGTTTCACAGAATAAAAAACACCATAAAACAGCAAATCTTAAAAAATTTGTGAAATCATAAAAAATGGAGTTTCGTAAAACCTGTTTAACTTGCGGTTCGACGATATATGTTATGTTTTTCACGATACCAAAGTCTAGGGATACAATAAGTTGCAAATACATTTATGATAATAATCCACCGTAGGCGCTAGCTTGCGGAGGGCGAGCAATGGTTAGCTCGCCGTCCGACAGTCCGGTAACCGTCCACCGTCGGCGCGTAGTGTTCCACGCGCGCCTCAAAATGTCAGCAAAAGCGTAGGGGCTGGATCCAAGGGGTTAAGGAAAGCCCACCAGTCGTATCAACGTATCGATGTAGTCGTGCGCAAGAAATATTCTAAATACCGTGTTTCTTGTACGTCTTGTTTGATGAACGTGTATGTATTAGCAAATATTTGTACGGTCCTATCTTTACTATTTAAATCTATGCATGTGCTATACTCACTTGAGGGGTCAGAGTCTCCGACGGTAGCCTGCTTGAAAAGGGCGTACAGCTCCAGGAGGTCGCTGTCGCTAGGGAGGGACTTCAGCTTCTTAACCTCACCGGCGGCCTTGTCGAATTGCTGGAAAAAAATATACACTTGTTATAATACTAGATTACGTAATTCAAAAATTGGCGTAGATTCTGATAAACGTAGGGAGGACTGCGCGTTTTTCTTACGCCAAATATTGGCCCGTAGTTAATTAATAAATAATAAGAATAAGATTTATTTTCCTAACCCTAACCTAGAAACCACGTAATTATTGTGTATTATGTCCTATACACAGTAATTACGTAGAATCTAGATTAACATTAGATACAGTAAAGCCTTAGATACACTAAGGGACAAACTGTCCCCCAACATGACCCGCAACGCTGTCAAACTGTCCGACAAAATGTCCCGCGTATGCTTTCTAAAATGTTGAGGGACAATTTGCGGGACACTGGGCAACGTTGCAGCGTCGCATAAATTGAGCGTTGCGCGGCATGTTGGGGGACAATTTGTCCCTTAGTGTAGGTGAGACTTAAACATTTGTGCCTTGTAGGGTAGTATATTTATTGTTCACTCAATAGGAAAATTTGAACTAAACTAAAAAATCTTGCATTATTACAGTTCACCGCGCGATTAGAACATATACGATTATACGTATATATATGTTCTAAACGCGGGCGAGTGGGATGGGATTCCCTGGGAAAAGAGATCTCCGAAATAAATAAACAGATTTTCCACGCAAACGAAGTCGCGGGTTACAGTTGATAATAAATAATAAAAAATACTGTATTGTGGCGCACTGTAGCTTATGTCTGAAGGTATACTCATACATATAATTTGCATAAATATGTCTTAATGGGTGTAAAGTTCGCGACACTAATACCTTTAGTATCTAAAACCTTCCACTGATGTGGAATATTGCGGTTTCCGTGTACTCACCACAATACAGAGATCGTTGTCACTTGTGAATACAAAATATGGAATTTCCATAATAGCGGAATAAAAACCCTACCGTAAGCTATTTACTTCAAACGTAACATAAATGGCGACAGGGTCACGGGCTCACGGCCATAACTATTAGAGGGAATCCCAAATGGAATTATAACTTTTGTATTGTATGACTTTTGTACCAATGGGGCCATTCGTTTATTACGTAAGACGGTCTAGGGGGATGGGTGTCTACCATGTCTTATTTTTTTCTTACACACAAAAGTACGAAAAGTTAAGATTTGAAAACGTGTGGGTGACCGCGTGTTAAGCTAGAACTGCATTAAAGTGACTCACACGTGTAACACGCCTGATTTGTACGTAAAACGACGTCGCGTGGCGTGGATCAAGTGTAGCTTTATAAGTCTAGTTTCCATATAAAATGTATGAAGACCGACGCGCCTAGATCGGCGTGTGTGGCACACGTGTGCGCAGTGTACTTCTAGCTATAAATTACTTCCATGGCAACGTCACTGCGCCTCCCTACTTGAGATCTAGACGTTACTTGTTTACATAAACGACACACTTGTAAAAGTTCCTGAAAATTGTTACTTTTAAAAATAAACATCAATACCAACCAAACGTATATTAATTTTTTCCTTTAAATTCTTAGTAATAAATATTAAACACCCCCTGTTTAATATTTATAAGGAAAAAGAAAGGTCTGCCGATTCATCTTTTTTTCTTTTTTAGGGGGAGGATAGAGTCAAAAACTAGTTAAACTCGTCTTACGTAATAAATGAATGGCCCCAATGACGTGTCAAAAACTTACTCTATAACCAGCTAAAAAATACGCAATATTCATAAGTTTGCGGAGCTATGTCAACAAGGCAAAGAGTTAATGAACTTGATGAATTATTCATTGGCTTAATGACTATGCGCGTCTAAAGAAACAACACGCAAACAGCGCCTAAGTTTGGACAAATAAGGTAATAAAAAATGTAGACGGATTTTACCGTAGACAGGCGAAATTATAACAAGTATTGCCTGCCTACTAAAAAAAAATTACTGCTAAGCTACCAATCCCTAACATTCAAGGCCAGTAAAATTCTTGCTTATTCTAATGAAACATTAATTTTATTTTAAGTACTTCATACTTCCATGCAGAATAGGTATGGCAATAGGAAGATTTTCTACCAATTAAGTTGAAAATAAAATATTTCCAGAATAACTTCAACAGCTTACATCCAAAGAAATATATCCGTGTTGTCCAAGCTTTATTAACAGGACTTTGTTAGTTAAGCACACAGTTTATTCTGCGAAATGCTAACACGTATGTACTTAGGCGAATTCTCTTGAAGCATAGGCGAGACGTAGTGACAGGCTAGCCATTAGCCACACGAAGTTAGGTTAAAACTGTCCTGATTTTGAGATTGATTGTCAAATAATTAGTAGGTACTGGATAATTTTACTTAATTTTAAAAATGTATTACTGAAGGTACCTATAACATTATTATGCCTGCTAGCGTTGCGAGAACGGTTGAAGAAACGCAAAGGGTTAAAAAAGCTACCCTAAAACGGGAGAAGTAATTTGATGATTTCCCACCTCAAAAAAAAAACAATGGCAATATTATGTATATTAAACAATACATAATTAATGTATTGTTATCTCTTTGACATCTGTTATTTAATTATTTGGGGACAAAATTAAATGATTACTTATGTATATTTATTTTATTTAAGAACACAATGTGTAATTAATTTGTATAAAATACTAGCTGTTTTCAATGGCTTGGCTCCCATGACCTATTCCCCAAGAACAGTGCATTTTTCCGAGATTTAAAAGTAGCCTGAAACAAGTTGACACTCAGCAATAGGGTATTTACGCTCATTTTTAAAAAGTGTCTCAATCAGATTCTATAGTGCTAATAAACCACAAAAAAAAAATTATTCAGTCGCTAAGTACCCTAAAAATGCATTTAAAATTTACATTTTCAAATTTCGTGCGTAATTTCACGAAAATGTAGAAAGCAGTGGACGCCATATTTACCCTGTGGTCGTGACGTCAGTTGGCTGAGTAAACAAAAGTGCCCGATCAGTTGACAGCTGTCACTTTAGCTTACACAGCCGAATGACGTAATAACATGGTGGCTACTATTTCATGGCAATAACAGATAATAATAAACTGAAAATGTTGAATTGAATTTTAAAATTTATTTTTTTATTTTATGAACTAAAACTAACACTTATCGACTGAATTTTACTTAAACTTTCTTAATAATATATTTTTAGATTTTTTCTCATATAGAGTAAAATACCCTATTACTTGTCAAACAGTGAATGGATTTTTGCCATCAATTAATATGTTTTTAATGTCTCTGGCATCAATATTTCCAGAAAATTTAATTCAAAACTTTTACAAACCACTTATATAATATATAGAGGTATCTATAAAACACATAGATAAATAAAAGTTATGCACAGTAGAAAAACTCAAGGCTAGTCTTCAAGATGACTATCATACAGTAATTATCTGAACGACCAAGCGTGAACCGAACATTTATTTTTAAACCCAGTTCCACAGGTCAATGTAAAGCACTAATAGTTTGTAAATCTGATATAATACTAGCAATGGCCAAGTTTACAAATATCGTCAAGCAGTTGCTAGGAAATGTGACAATGTCTGACTTTAAGGTAGCCGGGAAGTTTATGTTATGTTGTTTACAACATTGTGGCTTAAGTATTAGAATCTAGGAATGGCATAGGAAAGGACATAATATCTAATTTTGATATTTATTTATTAAAACTTTATGCACTAATGAAACACTGTAGAAAGGCAGATTAAATGCTTTAGGCATTTTTTTACCAAACAACCTTTGGGTGGTGCAGAGACATAACATGGCAGGTATTTTTGTCATTTGGATTAATGTCATGACTTCGTGAGTCCTGAGATCCACTAAGGAAACATACAAAAGAGTTTCTATAGTCCTCGAAACGGTCCATTGAAGGAACACAGGCCACACACTAAAAACTTGCCACTCCCTTCTGGGGAGTCATTTACTGTTTTCCTATGTAAAAATTAACTATACATATACTTAATTGTATGTCTGTACGTTTAGATTTTTATTAATCAATCTAGCTATAGATAGCTTGGCTAAACGGATTTCGATGGAACTTGAAATAAGTTAGGACTAAAGCCTATATTAAGACATGTATTTTTTATCCATATAGTATATTCTCATGTATTAACTACACTTACATGAGTGTGAAGTAGCTGACAATAGCTGGTCTATTATAAATTGATAGTTTTTACGTATTATTGTAAGGACATTTAAAAAAATAGGCCGACAGACACATTACCCTCCTTTCCGTCGTGTAGTCGGGTAAAAAACGGGTACTTTGAAAATGCAATATTAACTAGAAATGCAGTGTTCAGTTCTGAATGTCAATCACTTTAAAGGTGACATCAAGGTTAATATCATGTAAATATTATGTAATTATATGTTTATATGCTGATGTTACTTTGGAGAGAGAATAATAACAAAATAATGATTCTGTACACAATTAATTATTATCATCATGATATAATGTAAAGTATAGCATTAGTCAGAAGTTTTGCCTGCTTTTAAGTCTAGTCAAAAATTATCTAATAGGAACCTAATAAGTATACAAGGTCCCTAATCCAGGTCATGATTTACCAATGTGAAAAATTTCATCCATATTCGTTCAGCCATGTCAGTGTACATCATTAACTTTTAACCAACTTCTAATTATGTTTTGGTTTCTGAAATAATTAAATCTAATGGTGGGTAGGTACCATTTTTTTTTTGGAACAAAATGGAAATGATGCAAAAAGACTCATTTATTTTGATTTATCTAGTTGGTATTGTGTTAGTGTGTGTACTCAAACTCTAGGAGGCAATTTGTTTTTTTTTAAGTTTTAGTCAATAACTTAGATTTTTTTTTATATAGTTGAACCAAAACTAATTATTTTAACTTGACAAAACATTGACAATACAGCGTTAAATATCTCAACATCAAATAACTTGCTAGTAAAATAGTTTCTTAGGCTATTAAAAACTCACTAATCAAAAAGGCATGGTTGATTAAAATTATTTCTCAAGCAAATCTACACAATGTAGGTATTATGTTGCAAGTGTGAAGAGAATCTTCAAAATTAAAGTAAGTTAATTATTACATAATAATAAACAAATTAACTTATTAATAATTAACTGGTCCCCAAGATAAAGGCCTACACCTAGTTTGGGGGCCATTGCAATAATTCTGGTAAAATACAACTCCTGTTACCGATATGCAATTATGTTATACCTATTTAAGAAAATACTTGTGTCAATGGTTAAATAAAGTTATTATTATTAACTACTTCTCCGATCAATAATTAATTACTAAATCATACATAAGAATTCAATCAAGAGATAGGTTATGGATTTAATAAATTCAAATAATTGGTTATGATACTAAATTTGAATATCAAAGTAGGTAGTCTAAAATATTAAAAAGTCTAAGCAAGTTACCAGGTATCCTCAAAATAAATTTTCTCCTCATATATGAGGTAAATGGCCTTTTCACTTTTTGACATGGTTGCTAACTAATGCATGAAGCACATAGCCAATGAATTTGTAAACTATTTATAGACACTACAAAAAATACTGTGGCAAGAGAAAAAATATAATTGTCTCTTAGACATGGTGGCTTTGATATAACGGTAAATAAACTAAAAATACTCACTTCTTGGAGAGACATGGTGATTGTGGATTGTTGATACAGCTAACTAACCTAAAAACACAAAAATAATTATGTTAAGACACCACAGTTGCAAATCAAATGCATTGGGAATAACAGCGTGATAGCCGGTAGAATATAATGACACTTCCTAACCTCATAAAAAAGTTTAAATTCGAAAAAGGAATGTCATCCAAAAACAAAAATCTAATTGGTCTAATGAAAACAAATTAAATCTCAAATTATTATTGAATAAATTGTGGTACTTTCAAGATATATTAATACTGTAATCTGGAATACACGTCACTAACTTACAGTTAAACAGAAGCGTGTGCTCAGCACGATTACTCGTTAGGAACTGGTTGTGCTAACAGACAGACTTCAGCAAACAAAACTCAAACGAGCTCAAACAAAACTAATCAAGAAATGGTGACGAATCGGCTATCATGAACCACGTAATGTTATCCTTATCGTCTTGTATCATTGATCAGTGAAAAATTACAGAATTTAAGTGTAGTCTCAAAAAGTTTGCCACTTACCTTAAAAAATAAATGCTGAAATATTTTTGACAGTTTGGGTTGATGATGGTGATTGATTTGACATTGACGCCTAACCTATTGACAGAATGAAATGACAGGTGTATCATTTGGGAATAGTGTTGAGAGTTTGGGAGCATAATAATTGAGACATGGGGGAGTGGGAATGTACGCATATATAAAAAATGAACAGAATGTCATTTTTACGCTTTGCAGTGTTTCTCTCACGCATTAATAATATTTGAATTTTGCAAGAAATTATAAAAAAAGTAATAGCTTTGCAACGTTTTAGCAAAAGAATATTTGTAATTAATTTTATTTAGGAAAATATATAGGCTATATATTGCTAACATGTACGATTTTGGGTCTCATTCTACGTGGCCTGTTTTATAGTCCGTTAGCAAACGCAAGATGGCCAGCCCCATCAAAAACAACTAGAACTTTCTACTTTCAAACATTTATTTTTCTCATTTAACTCGGTGAAGTTAGACTTTATAAGTATACGCTATGATAAGAATCACTGCGTTAGAGAACCCTCAAACACAGAACATGCATCGTTTTGAGACTATAAAAGTGTAAAGAAAATATTTCGCAAGTAAACTGTGACGATCTATGATTAGATTTTATATGGGAGGCAGTTGGCATTTATTACTTTTAAACTCGATGGCAATCGTTCTTCAGTCAGTCGGTCTCACCTTTTCCTAACTATTTTGCCGGCATCCGGCATCCAGTCTAACCAGATGCAGCAAAATACCTACCAGTATTTGTTACACGGAGCTACGGCCTGCCTTACCTCCACAACCCAGTAACTGGGTAATACGATACCCATCGGCAAGACTTCTGTCAGATTTTCTGGCCTCTTAATGTCCGTAATGACAGTCAATGATCTACAAAAACAGCCTAGCTAGTGACTTAGTGTTCTTTACGAGGCATGGAGGAATATCAATATGTTAAGATCACTCATCCGCGGACTGACTTTGGCCAGCATTGCTTACCCTAGAAGAACGACCTGTGTAGCTGTTACTATTAAATAACCACGAGCTCCTTTGCGTAATCCAGCTCCACGTAGGAACATACCGACGGTGAAGTGCCAATAACTCCTAACTGTCGAAGTCAAAAATCTTCTGTCTTAAATACCTCAGGAGGTAATACTATAAATTGGCATGCTGGTTTAGTTAAGAGGTGTTTTCACAATTTAAATTGATGCAGTAGCAACTAATACCTATTTGCTTCAAGAGATTTCACAAAAACATGCAGAAACACATATTTGAATTAAGAGCGCTAAAAAATTATCTCGAGAAATGTCAGTTAGAAGGTATTGGCACTTCACCGTCGATACGTATGTATACAGTTTAAAATTACGCAGATAAGATCCAAACTTGATTTGAAACTGCCTGTGACGATTTTGTATACAGGAAAACATAATTAAGTGAGTAGATACCTACAGACTAGTTTTTGGGCCATGCGTTGAATCGGAAAATACTAATGTGTCCAAAAGTGAACCAAATGAAGAGTTTGCGTGACCACCTAAATTAATTTCACACATTTTATATACTTTCATCATTCTTTCATGCAACTGCAGAAGAGCAACAAATTTTCAGATAACTATTGCACTTTCATTTTTATCTGCTAATAGTAAAGCCGAAAGGAGGGGTATGGCTTTTTATTACCGATGTATTGTACCCACTTACCGAAAGAGGAATCGTAATTAGCATGTTACTCACGCAATGTTATATTTTTACATTCTTTCACGTCTGGCAGTGAATGACTTGTCAAAAAGGAACCGTATCTAGTTCAGACATCAATATTTAAATGCCTATAAAATACGATGTAGGCTAGGTACAAGTTTGTAATACCTACACTATCAGTAAATGAACTATTATAATGAGAAGTAGTAGCTACTACCAGGGGCGCCGGCTTTTGGCTTTTAGAAAACCTCATGGGTACTCATGCTCATTTGATGATTTGAAAAAGTGGCGAAGTGTGAGAAGAGAAATGCACACTGATCGACTGACAAATAAATAAATGTCCTACTTACATACATAATATGTTTGATAAAAATGTAAAATGAAATCTTTATATAAAAATGAAACTAGATTAGATACGTAACCTAAAAGGTGATTACTGAACTGTTTCGTGATGTCTATTCTCAGGGGTACTCGGCACCCACTGTTTATTTCTCATGGGTGTTCGAGCCCCCGATCACCCACGCAGTCGGCGCCCCTAGCTACTACCTATAGTTAGCTACGTTATTATTTTTTTTGCAACCTATAGGTATTACCTACTTAATGTATAATGTCTACAAAAAATTATTACATTTTTGAAAGTCAAAGTTCAAACCTACCCAGGCGCATTACCTTGTTTAATTTAATTCATTACCAGTGCTGCCTAAACGGTGAAGAAAAACATTGTGAAGAAACCGACATGTCCTAGAACGAAAAATTTGAAGACATCCACCTATCCGCACTGAGTCCGCGTGGTGGCGGCCTCAGTGCGGCCTATTCACACCCCTAGAGAGGAGCCCTAAGTCCCAGTAGTGAGAATATTATAAGGCTGAGTATGCTAAAACAATAAGCAACCAAATGAAAATATTCATAAATATGTATGAAGTGTTTATTGATAATAATAATTTATATAAAATGAAGACGTATCCTTAACATAATTATGCGTATTTAGGGGCGAGTTTTGCGGCCAAGTCGATGTACTGCTTCTTGGCGTCATCCTTGGAGATTCCCTTGCGGCCGGTCCATGCCTTGAACTTCGCGTTCTCGACTAAACCGCTGGGCTCAACTGGAAAATAAACAATTGGTTATGATTTCTTTTATCTCATATAAGTACTACACTTTGAAGCACTCTGTAAACTCCTGTTACGAATCAAAGTGGTAATTATACATTATTACGTTTGAACTTGAACGCCCGCATACAACAGCATGTGACTACAAGACCTACGATGCGGTTTTCAAACTTGATCAACTAGGACTTAAAAAAAAGACAAAAGAGATTCTGTCTTCTAATGTATAGTGGAAGTCCGCGAAATACCTACAAATTTTCTTAAGTTTTTTGCATTCTGCAGGTAGTAGTATCAGGTTGTATGTTGACTAAAATATGATTAACGGCCCTGACACGTTTTTATTTACGGAATTATAATCATTAAAATTATCAATACAACCCTGTCAGTTCAGCTAGCCCTATTGAACGACTTTTTAATGAAATAACCATTTAATAGGGTTAGACGGCAACTTGCCACTGGCCGGCAACGGGCCACGTCAACCTAATTGTAGGTTCTTACGTGAGATTTCATAATATTTACGTTATCTACCTTGCTACAAGCTGAAGTACAGAACAACAGATGAGTCATTATGTAGCATCAGAACTGAACGCTTTTCCCCTTTTTTGGGACAGGAAATTATCAAATAAATTCTCCCGCTCTCTGTGCAGTGAGAGGGAGTGTCCGACTCAGAAATCAGAAACGTTTATTTCAAATAGACCAAAACCTTTGAATTGTCAAAATGTCGGTCAGTCAAAAAAAAACAAGTGAAGCTAAATTGCACGTTCCAAAGCGTAGATCTGTATAAAGAAGAACGTGCAAGAAACTCCATGGACACTGTGTTACATAAATTTTGGTTACATATTTCTATTTGACTTTTACTTCGATTAAAATCCATCGGTGATCCTTCAGCATTCCAGGGCCACAGTAACTCTTATGAACATTCCCGCAGCAACGCTTTTGCCCTAAGGGGAATTCTAATATGATGATTTTAGATATTTTTTAATAAACGTTGTAATTACCAATGTTAACGTCACCAATGGTGGCCTGCTTGTACAAGGAGTACAGAGCGAGGTTCTCATCGTTGCTGGGCGTGGTCTTCCAGTTCCTGACGGATCCGGAGACGCTGGTGAATTGCTGGAAATAAAGAAACAAAAATTGTTTTTTTTTATTCTGAAAAATAAGCTCCTCATTTACGTAAGAGGCTTTCTTTAATAATTCAAAGCAGTTTGAAAGGATTTCTTAATAACTTATTATTGATGTTTTTGAAATGGCTGAGTGGATTCGAATTAGGTTCCTATGCAATAACGCCGTGTAAAAGTTAAAAAAAAAACCATCGCATCAAAAATGTTGTCATTCTTTTTTCAAAATCAATTATACATTTCATGGCTTGTCCGAAACGAAACCCCGGGCTCCTGGAACGCAAGCCATAGAAGGAACATAGGAGTGGGTTTTAGTCAGTAAAAGTTTGACACGCCCTCTCGTCCTGCCCTAGAGTGGGAGAGTCATTGGACGATTCCTCACGTTCAAAAAAACCCAATCTACATTTACCTGGAACCCTGTTTACGAGTCTTTTAATCAAGATAATGTGAAAGACAAACAATAAAGATACAGTTAAGTAGGTACTAAAAGGTGATGATTAAGAAAATATAGCTAGAGGAGGCAATAATCATAAAATCAATATCGAGGTCAATGAAAAGAAAAGAAGTCCAATGACTCAAAGCTATTCATGTTCAATTTATCCGTTGTTAATTGGACCACAGTAATGGTAGGTATACCCTAGCAATTATAACCTAATTTCTAACTGTCTGGTGTCAATTTTAACGAGCTGTTATTAACTTAAGGCCCTTTGCTCCCGAGGAATGCTATAAAACAGTGACTTTCTGAAGCCTACTTCACGGTAACGGCGGGGTAATAGATTTGAAAAAAGAAATGTACTATAGATTCATATCGAACATTATCAACATATCATCATTTTTCATTTTCTCCTTTCGCAGGTCTGCTGGAAGAAATTTCTTTTAGAAATAAGCAGTACCTTTGTACAATGATTAAATTTACATAGCATATGTAAATCAATCAAAATTTCGCAAAGAAAATGATTTTAAACATGAAGGAAGGTCAGCGGAGCTCTATGCGGGCGCAGGCGGTAGTTCGAGTATGTGCGCATGTGAGTCTAACCAGATGTTCAAGGTACTATACGCCTTAATGACCGACGGTTTAAAATTTCCATTATTAAACTCATAACCAGTTAATTATAATATAACTTTCCCACAGCTGGGAAGATTTGATACCCTCAAACCCCGCACATTTCGTGTGGGTTGGACGATACAAGTTTCCAGCAGAATTTTTGGCGGGATTTCTTCGAGTGAAATTCAGTGGCTGTTTTAATTATTCGCAAATTTACTCTTAGTGGATATTGTGATGTAAAATTTGTGTAATTTGGTATCTTAAGGGCCTGCCCACATTTGAGATAACACTGTCTTAGACAGAATTGTCTCCGACGTCGCAGACTTGTCTGCGACAAGACTCTTTTCTCTACGTCACGTAGACAAAACAGTCTTGTCGCAGAATCTTGACATGACGCAGCATCACGACGTCGTCGTAGACAATTCTGTCTAAGACAGTCTTGTCTCAAGTGTGCGCAAGCCCTAAGTCCACTATCCATTGTTTTATGGCATGTTAAATTGGGTATATTCAGTTATAAAGATAATATCTCCAGACTAACAAATAATATTGATCGGTTGATAAAACAGAGATAATAATTAAGTATAATAAATAATTTGATTTCAATATGACGTACAGTGATTTAAAAATAATATTATTCTATGAATACCTTGATCGTAACGTTTAATCGTAGCTATCTAATGAGTTAATTGTTTATTAATCAGTAGTAAGCAACTACTAAAAAAATTACGTACTATAGTATATACATATACACTCCATTTGTTTAGGTAGTTAACTAAGCGTAAACAATCTTGATAAGTATGTCTTCTTATTTTAAAAAATTAAAAACGCATAAAAGACATACAAATTCAAATATCAAATATAATATTTCAAATATCTGTTATTTATTTATTGTGCACACCTACCACAGTATTGTTTTTTTTTTAACCAAATGGTTGACTGGTAGAGAATGCGTTGTGGCATTAAGTCCGCCTGTGTACCACCACTGTACATGAAGTTTAAATAAATAAATACAAGATTATTTAAATTTCGTTAATTACCAAACATCGGTATAGGTAAATTGTAAACATTTTAGACAACTTTTAGATAAAAGACATTTCAATATTGTTTACATTTAGTTAATTACCAAAACAGATGGAGTATAATTAACGGCCGGCACAGTTGGCGCAGAGGTTGAGCAACGGGCTTCTGCGTTGCATGTCGCGGGTTCGATTCTCACACGGGACAAATATTTGTATGGTATGGTACAGATAGGCTTACATGTCTGTCAACGCACCCACGATACAGAAATTATTCCTAGCGTGGGGCAAAGCTTCAAAAAAACTTTTTCTTAAACCATTTACGTAATGTTTTGCGATTATAACGAAAAGTGATATCTCGGAAATTTAATAATTAGTAAAATTCCGGAAGGCTTGTATTGAAGACTATTTCAAACTTTTTTATTTAGAGATAAATATGCAATGAAAACTTACCTCGTCGAGAGACATGTTTTATCTTTGAGATCTGCAACAAATCAAATAAAAACAGTTTTAATTTCGCAACAATCTTTCATACCTGTGCACCTGCTATTATACAGAGATATTCTTTATCTTTAAATATAAAAGGAAAAATCTGACTGACTGACATATGAATGCATAGCCGAAACTACAAGGTCGAAGGTTTCCTTTTATTATGTAGGCAAGCACTAAGAGATGATTTCCCGAAATTCGCCCCCTAAAGGGAGGAAACGGGGGTCCAAACTTTGTATGGAGAAAACTACTTTCACGCAGGCGAAGCCGCTGTAAGAAGCTAGTCTTCAATATAATTTTAACCAACTTCAAAAAGAAGGAGGTTATGTATCGGCTGTATGAATTTTTGCACCAAAGTTAGAGCGTAGGACGCGTAGGCAACAAGATAGTGGGAAAAAATATCTAGACTCAAATCCCTACAGAGATTAATCGATAACCAATATTCGTATATTAATTCCTAGCTTATTATAAATTAATCGTATAGTACCTAGATAGGTTAACAAAAACCCCTAAATAATTGTATTCGTATGTATTTTAATTAGGTACCGTAAAATGGGGTTACTTTGGTCCTGAGGTATAACTTTAACCCGAACTCATTAAATCCAATAGAAAAACAGTAAACACAGTTTCTCATCAAGTTCCTATTCGTTAGTAGGCTTATGTCAGTTATACCCCAGAGCCAAAATTACCCCACTCTTTTGTATCTTCATAAGTAACTAGCATAAGCCAGCGGCTTCGCCCACGTGAAAATAGGTTTCTCCATACAAACACAACGCCTACATCGTACCACGAAACCTTGTGCAAAATTTCGTATTTCTAGTCCCAGTCATTTTAGCTGTGTGTTGATATGTCAGTCAATCAGTTTCTCCTTTTATATATCTATATAAAGTAGACCATATGACACAAAGAATTCTTTTAAAACATTTAAGACCAAAAACCACCTAAATAAATTCAACAAAAGTACAATTTGCAGCGTGCAGAACTGCAGACATTGAACGGGTGGCGTGCGCCGGCGCATTCCTCGGGTTCATTGACCGCCATCAGCGGAACTGGAGCTGTCTAGTACACTTTCCAGCGTTCATTGACAGTGGATCGCGCTGATGTGAACTATGTGAAGGAAATCCGGCAAGATTAGCTGTTAGCTGCGCGGGAGTGACATGCAGATCACTAGGAAAAATTTAAAGGATTCAAATAGAAAAGACTTTTTGTCGAATGTTGAGAGTTTGCGTCAACTTCTTCTAGGACACCATTTAGTTAATAAATAATAAGATCGTGCGGGTGACTGCTATCGGATTTATTAAATGTGGGTAATACCAGTCCTTTTCTCTTATCTTAAATATGTAAATTTTCGTCCTGCAGTCATCCTACAAATGCAATGTAAAAAAACCCTTAAAATTTAAAAATCAATTGTGAATTCGAATTTGAAAAAAGGTCACAATAGACAAATAATTATATCTGCTAAGTCAGGCGAAGGCCCACCCGCATTAGATAATGACGATGATGAATAATCTCACAAACAGCCAAAAGCATAATATAAATTGGTGCTAACAAGCGATATGCCGAAGCAGTGTCTATCAGGACGCCAAAAAAATAGCGCGACATTGAATTCGAACAACAGATCTAGCAGTAACATTAATGCGGTCTCACTTTTGCTTGTCACATGGACAAGAACGATGTGACCCTGAAGAGTGAAAGATATCGGATTCAAATATCAGGTCACAACTCCCAAGAATCAGTAGTCAAATTTTTGATAAAACCACTACAATTATATTTGGAAACAACAATATAAATCGTGAATAATTGAAAAAAAACAAACAAACATGATTCTTTATCTATGGCCGGTACCTACATTTCAGCAAAAATACTTGTCTTTTTAAAAAATTAAGTAAAGAAGTTAGAAGTTAAGTACGTACCACAAAGTAGAGAAGCTAGGTCGAGATCGGTGAGGATACTGAACAATTTTGTGAACAATTCTTAAGTTAAATTTCGTCAAATATATGGCATGTGTAGACAGGGTTGTCCAAAATTTGATTACGATAGCGGTGACGATAAAATCTTTTTACGTTCAATATCATTGACTAGTCACAAATGTAATGAATCATTTATATTATCAGAGCAGGCCCATTGTGAATGATCATCAGTACCTATTGTTTTTTAATTAATTAGCTGTGATTTGTTATTGGAATTTGAACCGACAAACCTTGCCTTGATAAGGCGAGATTGTTGGGACCTTGAATAGTCTGAAAGAACCATATGTCTATCTATCTTGGTAAAAAATAATATGTACTATTATTTACCTCAACAATTTGAAGACACCAACCTGCATGGGTGAAATGAAATTCCTAATCTGAAGTTACAGCTGAGAAAAATAACTATTCTGGGAAACTGAAAATGCATCCACTTTCATTTTAGTCACTTGCACTCTAAAACAAAGTTCAGTCGAAAACCAGCATCGTCTTTTTTAATATTTTCTTTCAAATTAAATCATAGTTTTTCAGCTCTAAGGATTATTAGATTTACAACAAACAATTATTAGTAAGTAGTAGCAAAGTGGACCGTAGACAGGTGGACCGATGACCCGATGAGGGTCGCGGGAATATGGATGCGAGGCACAGGACTGGTCGTTATAGCGACGCTTGGAGGAGGCCTATGTCCAACAGTGGACGTCATTCGGCTGACATGATGACTGGTCATGCAAGATTTGCAATGTGTAACACCTGGTGATAAGACTGCTAAAATATCAGAACTCACTAGGTACCTAATATTTAAAATGATAAGCAGTTCACACTTTAGGAGCATGACATGAGAAATATTAGCTCTCATACTTCCCATTTCACGCACCTTTTGTATAGCATTTTATTTTTCTTCGTAAAATATAGGTAGACCTAAGAGATAGACGTTTTAAGACCCCTGAATAATGTAACAACGCAAAAGTTCACAATGTTAGATAAAGAAGAAAACATAAGAGAGAAGATTTAATATTAAATATTTAGGAAGTACTAAGATTTTAAAAAGGTGAAAACCCTAGGCGATGTGCAATATAAATAAACGCTATCATTCAATAAAAATGTAGCATTTTATCGCAGAGCCATAATCCCGCCAAAGATTATTCAATATGGTCCAAATAAAAATTAGGGTGGGGGTACCTATACCATTTTATCCACATAAAACACTATCGTTTCTTTAGACGTCAGGTATAAAAAAAGCGGATTTATATGTTGTTTGAAAAATATCTTTGTGTTGACATAACTTTTATTTAAAAAATCTAAAATTATTTGACGTTTGAAAAATCAACCCTAAGACGAAATCATGGTCGTGGGAAGCTTATTATAGCTGGCAAAAAAACTGTAACTCAAGAATGCAAAATAATAGGTAAGCTGTTGAGTCGTTGACCAGGTACCTAATCTAGATTACGCTAGTCATCTTTGTCTGCTATCATTTTTTATTAGTCATCTGCGGAATCTGACCTTGATGTTCAAAAAGTGGCGGGAAGTTTCAGACATGCCATTCAACTTAGTGGGCATTGGGTTTTTCATGTGCTGATTGTGATCACTGGGGTGATTTCAGTTTTGAATGTTTACTATACTACTGCCAGTTACTCATATAATATGATGCATAGGTACCTATTATCATAACCAAAAAAGTGGACTTTACTGAGAGTCTTTACAGTCATGAATGTGAAGTGGCAGGAAGAGAGGAACAGCCCCCTAGCCAAGTTACAACGTCAGGACAGAGGAATCGGAGGCGTAGAGTGGCCTACTCGAGGCGATCGACGAAAAGAGAATCGAAACGAAATGATTTTAACTTGGTTAGGGGGGAAAGGCTTCATTGAAAATTACAAATGAGCTCCTTATATATGTAAACTCAGAGTTAGGGTGACAATTCTTTTAAAAACAATGAAAAATTGTTATGTGCTGCAAAAGTTCCAAAAAATATCTTTTTATTTTATTGTAAATAAATTAAACTCTTTTTATAAGTCAGTACTCTATATTTACCTCCTTTGAAATCAGATATACCTACTCTATTTCTTCTAATAAATGTTGGCAACCCTACGCATAGCTTCAGGGTGTCCAGCTCACACGATTTTTTTTTTTTAAAGCAATGAGGCGGATTTTTTAACACATCATGGTAAATTCCCTGGTCGGACAAAATTTGAGTCAGCAGTGAACAGATAGAAAAAAGTAGAAGTAGATAATGAAATGCACTTTTGACAGTGAACTCGCAAAAGATAGAACAAGCTGACCAGCTGGGTCAGGTGGAAAGTTGAAAACTATTTATCAATAAACGTTAAGAATCATTGGACCGTCATTTTCGACTTAGAACATTTCGATCGATCAACGTTACCTAATCCACGATAGATAGACTATGTGAAAACAAGTGAATCCTCTTCTTTTCAGTAAGTATAAGCTTAGGCCATTTTAAATTTGAATTTGGAATTTAGATCGTAAAACATGAACGACTGGATTGCGAGGATCTTGTATGCCTTATGGTCTAACCTGTATACCAAAGAGTATGTAAAGATAACGCTTTCTGTATACCTTACGGTCTAACCTGGATTGTTCAAGACTGCGGAATTGTTCGAAAGAGTAAGGTATGCGGCTCTGGAATGCAAAGGGTACCTACCTAGCTAACTGCAGGAACACGTGACCTGCTAAAAAGGGACCTAACTCTAATAGGGTATTTGAATCTGAAAACGTATCCTATGTTTCAAAAATAATGTCCCGATTTAAATACCAAAATCCCGATTATTTTCATCTTTCATCCCGAATTTTCACTTTCTAGACCTGGTAACGAGTAGTGTTGCCAGAGCCTAAGGCTTTCAGTCTCGTTACATTTTTGAGGCCCGGGACTAAAAAATCGAGACCCGGTCCAGACTCGGGATTCCCGGAAATATCGAGACTTTCGAGACTGGTGTAAAGAAAAAGATTTATATTCAAATGCTAGGCTAGGCAAAAGTTCTTTATTTATAGTCTTGTATTGCCTAAATGCAATACAAGACTATAAATAAAGAACTTTATGAAAAACAGTATTTCAATCTTGTTTTTTCTTCTACCGTGGTTCCAATCAAGTAAAATAACAATGACGAGTTAAAAATCATGAAGCATCTTAAGTGATTTAACAAATCCTACGATCTGTTGTTTTGTTACGAAATAAACCTGCTTCAGAAAAATCCCTCTGTACTTCTACGCTCCTACAATGCCTTAAGAATTTGACTATTTTAAATTAATACATAGAGTTATGCAAACGTTTTTTTTTATTATGGCTTAATGCGGTTTTAGTAAAAGTTAAATCTTATATTCTAGATCTCCTTTTGCAGTTAAACCTAGCCAAAACCTAGGAGTATTTAATTCAATAGAGAATAGGTTACTTCTAGGCAAGCATGCTCCATCGTCGACCACATCATCGATTACCATTAGGGGAGATAGTGGTCAAACGCGAGCCTATTAATGATAAAAAAAACCAGTGAACAACGCCATTGTTCCGTTATGTTTTGGAGAACTTGTATTTGCTGGATAGCTATCAGATTGCTTTTCTTGTGTATTAATATGTTTCAAAATAAAAAATAGAATAACGAAATTACATTACCTATCTTATAATAACGTGATTTCGTTATTATTGAGAGTTTGAAAGGACCCAACTTCCTGTTAATAAAATTGAACAGGATTGTGCAAATATAGCAAAATACTTACTAGAAAATAGGCTCATTATGGCCTACTTTCTTTAATACGGGTAGAGAGCTTTTGGAATGACGATGAAAATATAATTTTTAAAGACAACAATACAAATCGGTATCTGCTGTAAAATTTTGCGTCATACCGTGCAGTGTCCTATTTAGTAGATTTTTTTAAATCTACCTAAGTCTCAAAGGTCTCGTTATTCCCGAGACTCGAGATATCAGTCTCGAGTCTCGAAAATGCGAATAAATCTTCGAGTCTCTTGATATTTTCGAGACCGAAACTCCCAGGATGAAAGCCCTACCATTTGACGACCTGAACTTCTAAACGATTGGAGCTATATAGGGTGTAGGTATACCTAGCTCCATTTCTCTTTCTCACTCGCACGCCTGACATTTAAACACGTTATGGTAAGGCCCTTCTTCTTTTTTTTCCGGTGTGGAAATCCTCATGGATATCCTCCCACCTGGGGTGGGTGGAGGGGCCTGTCAGACTCTTACTGACTAAAACCACCCCGATGTTCCCTCGTACAATTGTGTCGGCGGCTGTGAGTGCAGTTTGACTTCCGCTGCCCCGGACTAGTGGTGACCCTTTCCTCGGGGGTCTACTCCCATATTGGAGAGTGGCTTTCCTACGCCGAAGAGAGGCATGCGTGCAACACTACGCGACACCATCTCGGGTCCAGATTGATGGGCCGACGGATGTCCCCTAATCCGTTGACCCTGGACCTTTTTAGGAGGGTCGTAACCTCGACACCCGGTGCGCCTTGTAGGGGGTGGGAGAAAACTTTTCACCTTTTCCCTTTCCGCAGCTGCCTTTTGCGAGATGACATTTTCGAAGAAGGTGATCCCGCGTCCCAAGACTGCACTGCCGAGCATGGACCGAATCACGGCAGCGACAGGTCGCTCTCACTCACTTCCGAAACGAGGGCACGGCGCGGCTCCTTCCATGCATGGTAAGGCCTTTGGTCCAACATCGCTGCATATCACATCTGTGGAACAAAAGCACCTTTATGGTTTTATAAGAAAGGATGATGTATGAGCGTGTGCGAAAGCTAATTCTATTTTTACCACAAACTGGTTTTTAAATACCTATACTCGTCAACGTCGTAGTAGAACGTGAGTAATTTAGAACTTCGTGTCAAAAAGCCGGTTCTTTACACCTAATCAGAATATTCAGAATTATATAATAACTTACCTAGATTAATAACATTGATAACGATTGTTTAATACTTTGTAATCATAAATTAATTACGTGTTTTTTATTATCAGCTAATCATTTTCTAGTGAACCTAATGCCCAGGTTATCCTTTTAGCCGAAATATGTCCACCGATACTTCCAGAAGCGTCGTCATATCTTCATGCTCTCAGCCCTCAACACAGGTCTTCTGTCCTCCCCGTGGAAGCCTTCTAACATTGCTTCTTGTGGTACGCGGATGACCGCAATCCACATCGGCAATCCGATCTGCGATCAATGTGACCACATAGATTTTCTCTTTGCCTGCTGCGGTCTTCCCATACAATTATAATTTAAGTGTTTTAAATTTACGGTTAGAATGATCACATTGATCGGATCTTAAAATATTATTGCAAATTAATATATTTATAAATATATATATTTATGTCATACTTATACATTTGTACTCTTGTTCTCTTACCCCAAGCGAACGCTGGCGTTCGCTCTCTTATTGTCTTTCTATTGTGTCTCTAATTACCGTATTCCAAAGGTTCCCTTGTTTGACTGGTAGAGAATGCCTAAGGCATTAAGTTCGCCTTTGTACAATTGTTTGGCATGAAGTTTTAATAAATAAATCACTGCTTACCATCAGGTGGGATCGCAGTCAAGCATTATTCATATTAAAAAAAAAATAGCGAAAGGATAGCAAGAAAGTATCAATGCTTTATTTTATTTACCCTGGCAATAAAAATACCAGAAAAAGCTTGTTTTTTTGTTGTTGTTAAATCCCTTCTCAGGACTTTGTCACCGGCGCTAAGTGCAATACCTATTTACGTAATTATTGATAGGTAACTGCTTATATATATAGATAGACTATTTAACGTCCGTAAGTGTGTTCGTGACATCACAGCGGGCCCTAACTAGGCGGGCTAAATGGGTGGCTCGCCGTCCGACTGTCCGGTAACTGTTCGGACCGAGCCCAAGTCGTAGACGGCGCGTACTGTTCCACATGCGCCCTAGGGAGATGTAAGCAAATCCTAAGGGCCCAGCAGGGTCGAAGCCTACTGGGGCTACGGGTAGTATGAAAGTGAAACCCGGGGCCCTTGGACGAAGGCAAAGAAGGAACAGGAGTAGGTTTTTAGTCAGTAAAAATCTGACACTATCTCGCGCTCCGCCCAAGAGCGAAATTTTTCATAAGATGGTTTTCCCACCCAATAAAAAAAAGTGCGCCCTAACAGAATACCAGAGCTGCCTGTGTTATTTATCGTTTTAAATAACGCAGTATATGCTGAGTTAGTCGCCTTTTTGGCCTCGCAATGATTATGCCTTTTTTTTATTGTGTAATTTTAGTTTATACGATTGTGTGAGGCACGAAGTTCTTTCTTTCTTTCTTCTTTCTTTCTTTCTTTCTTAAAAGTTGCATGTATGACCTTTTATTTTAGTAAGTAACTACTAGATCGTAAAGGGTAACTGAAGGAGAACATTAAGTGGGTTTTAATCAGCAAAAGTTTGTCACTCCACCCAGAACGGGAGGAGTTGTTTAATAAATTCCGAAACTAAAAAAAAATCTATACTAACTGTAACAAATATACCTACGTGAAAAATATTTGCCAACTTTGATAATTCCAAGTGTCGAAATTTTTGCGCGTTTTATCAGATTCCAAAATAGGTCGCGATTAAAAATGTTAGCAAATAAAATAACATGTTCCAGTCGAAGGGAGACGGCCTTATCAAACAACTACAAGAAATTTTCCATTCGACACACCTTCGGCGCGTCAATAACCGCCAATATGGAAAAAACAGAATGTCGATACTTACTCATAGTTAGGTCAAACCTGTTTGCACATAGGAGTAGGAAAGTTCGTTTCATGGAAACGGTCTTTACTCAGTGCCTATTCAATTTTGAATGGAATTTCACGGTATTTGGTAATGGATGTATGAGAAAACCGACGAACCAAGAGCAAAGTTGTAAAGTGGCTCATATAGTCAGTGACGGATTAAGCCAACGTAAGGCTTGTAACATATACTAAGAGGCCACCATTTTTATAAATGACTAGCTTTTGCCCGCAACTTCACCCACATACATAAAATAGCCTATGTCATTCAGGAATAAAGCAGCTTTCTATCGGAGTAAAAATTTTAGCAATCGGACCAGTACTTACAGAGATTACCTTCTACAAACAAAAAAAACAAACTTTACCTCAAGGTAATATTAGTGTACATAATTTTTTTTAAATTCTTTTAGTTTGCCCCCGGGGCCTTTAATTAGCGATGGGTATTTTCTTTTTGGAAAATCCGGAAGTGATTAGAATTCATATTAGCGTATCCTGTCTTTTTATTTACCCGACTACGGCAAAGCCAAAGGAAGGTTATGATTTTGACAGGCTTTGTAGGTACCAACCGAAACACTTTAATAACGTGTGACTTTTTTTATTCTTGATAGGTTCGCGCTTGACCGCTATCTCACCTGATGGAAAGCGACGATGCGGTCGACGATGGAGCGCGCTTACCTAGTAGAAGTAACCTATTCACTCTTGATTTAAAGATTCCTGGGTTGTAGCCATCAGGAAACACAGATTCCGGCAAAGAATTCCACTCCTTAGCTGTACACACAATGAATGTGTTCCCAAAACGTTTTGTGCGTATAGATTGGTAGATGGTGAGTAGGTGGGTGACTACTACGACTTTTCTTTTTGTTTTGTTCTTGTTTTTCCAGTTACCTTGTTTATCTAGTTAGCTTCCTGAAAATCTTGTTTCATCCTTTTTGAGCGTCATTGTTTTTGTCGTAGTCGGGTTTTAGTTTTTTACTTTTTTCGTCCAAGCAGAGGCCTACCAAGGAGGGCCCTGATTGCGCATGGCTCGTACCATTTGCTACTCTTGTAATTTTACGTTGTAATGTCTTATGATAACCTATGACGAGTGGCCTCTCGTTAGACAGCTCGACTAGAAATCAGAACGTCCTTATGTCATTGGAGCCCTTACTACAAGTAATATGGACCTTCTTGATAATTATATCCAGCAGCGGCGTTCCATTGGCTGATGATGTAGGCTCGAATTGGTCAACTTGCTTACAAATTGCAAAGGTGGCAATGGCCTACATCATGGCTTAGTGCGCCTCACCATCAACGATTACATCACTGCTGACCATCAGGTGGGATCGCAGTCAAGCTCTAGTTCACATCAATTTAAAATAAAAAGAACAGTTATCAGTAATATAAATATACTAACTTAAATAACAAACAGAAACTCCATCGTGTGTCGTAAAGTACGTTTAAGTAGCTACAAAATCCTAACTGTCATTTGTAAATCTTTAATAGTAGATTATGTGATTAGGGGCTAAAGCTGTGTCTCTAAGTCGCGGGCGGCATGTTGAATTCCGAACGAAAAGAAGGTTGTTATGTTTTAATCCCAAGCATTGCGAGGGAGTTAATATAAAAACCTGAGTGAAGAGAGGGATTCACCACATTTTTTTTTAATAAACTTCTATGATGTACGTACATTTTGATTCACTTATTGTGGTTTTATTTTTACAAAATAATGACGATTTTGACGTTCTGAATTCAAATCTCATTATTCCCTTGGGATCGCTCATACTATATTATCTCCCTAGGGACAGAATGAATCACTTTAAGTGATGGTTTTATGACATATAAAAGGGCATTATCCAGCAGATGGTTTAAAATAGTACTTTCTTCTCTCTTACGACTCCACGTCTGTCTATAATTAAGGTGTCTTCGAGGCTCTTAATAGACTAGTGCTTCACCATCATCGATTGCACCACAAGAAGCAGCACTCTAGCACAAAATCACTCTAAAGCATGCATCAAACACTCGAAGCAGTCGACGTAGCAGTCTTAGTGATTGCATCACTGCTTACCGTCAGGTGGGATCGTAGTCAAGCACTAGTCCACACCAGTATAAAAAAAATAGGCCGGTACAGCTCTTAAGCTAAACGATTGACTTAAGGGAATACAACTCGACATACTTTTTCACTGTTTTTCATACAGCCGTTCGACGCTCTTACGCGATTATGACGTTATTACACATTTTCCATTAGATATTTTGGGAACACAGTAGCTTGTCGATATTGTCTAGGCTTCTATTGAAATCAATTTATACTATTTGTGTAAAACTAATCCAGTAAAGACCTCTGAAAATCTGCTATTTTGCATGAACTTTGACACTTCTTAAACTCAAAAATAAAACAGTCAAAAAATTATAACAATAGGAGCCTTGCAAATTTAATGAAGATTCTAACTGATGACAATTTTTGTATTTCTGTATACGTAACGTATTTCCTGAAACAAGTTTTGTAAAATATTTGAGTAAATCACGGAATTACGGAATGCTAACAGGATTTTTAGGCGTATCCTTTTTTTTCGCGTTGCCTATTAGTTAAACATCGCGTTGGATTGCGTTAGATGAAGTAACAAGCTTTTAAACCATGCTCGATGTTGACGATAGACTAGTAGAAAAGAACCCTTTTAATCAATCATGAAAGTGTACGATCAAAAAGTTCCGTAGTAATAAGCATTAACATACATAGCATTCTGTACACGCAGAGGTTAACGCCTTCACCGCAATGGGTCAACTATGCACTTTAAGTAACAACTCTAACTTACGGTAAATACAACCTTCCCTTTTATTTGAGGTATGTTTTATAAGTGTTACTGTTAGCTTTTACTAGCATTTATTAAGATGGCTACCTGTATGAACAGAAGACGATGTTGACTACTGCTCCAGAGAGACTCCCTGAGGGCCTACCACGAACTCTTGACGCGATCTATTTTACGACCTAAACTGAACTGTTAAAAAGGATGAAGCTATATAGAGTGTATTAAAGCTAATTTTTTTTATTCTTGATAGGTTCGCGCTTGATCACTATCTCACTTGATGGAAAGCGACGATGCGGTCGACAATGAAGCGCGCTTACCTAGAAGTAACCTTTTCACTCTTGACTTAAAGATTCCCGGGTTGTAGTCATCAGGAAACACAGATTCTGGCAAGGAATTCCACGTTTTGTGCGTATAGGTAGGATGTCCACCAGGTACCGGTGGCGCATTGCCGTACGCCTGGTGGTCCGGTGATGGAACAGGCTAGGTGGAATTAGGTTATGCAATTCCGACGCACACTCCTCGAAATGCAACCGGTAGAAAACCGTCAGGCTAGCAACTCGGCGTCGTTGCTTAAGACTTTGAAGCCTCGACTCAATGAGTGCACCATTGCCAATGATTCTCTTGGCTCGCCTCTCAATTGCTTCAAATGAATCAAGCTAAAAGGCTAAAGGCTCAAGGGTATCGGGCAGATCCGTCCCAAAGATGAGTGCAGCTTTATCTCTGTTTCTCACTCGCTAGACTGATACTAACACGTCATGGTTAAGTCCCTGCTTGGTGCAGTGGTTCCCAAACTATTTGTTCTTGTCACCACTACTACTTGCGAAACTGATTAACCTCTCCCTTATACTGCCAATGAATATAATCGTTCTATAACAGTATAAAAATTTCAGGGGCAGGTGGGCAGGGTACATTGCTCGTAGAACGAATGGTCGGAGGGGCTGAAAGGTTCTAGAGTGGCGACCGCGCACCGGAAAACGCAGCGTTGGAAGGCCTCCCACAAGGTGCACCGACGACCTGGTGAGAGTCGCGGGAGTGCGGTGGATGCAAGTCGCACAGGATCGGTCGTTGTGACAACGCTTGGGGGAGACCTATGTCCAACAGTGGACGTCTTTCGGCTGCAATGATGATGATAATGATGATCAAAATTTCACAAATTTTGCTATGATATTACCCTTGCCATTTGATTACTCTGTTAGAGTAGGAAATGAACTGGTGAGCTAGATTCGGTCGTATTGGTCTGAAATAAATTTACCCCCGTAGAATACCAGTTTTATCCACAGTGGTAATTACCGCCGGGTTAGGAACTGAGGTTGTAGTAGTTTTTTTTTTCGGGTGGGAAAATCATCTAATGACATCCCTGCTCTTGGGCGGAGCGCGAGATAGTGTCAGAGTTTTGCAGACTAAAAACCCACTCTTGTTCCTTCTTTGCCATTTTCCAGCGCCCCGAGGATCTCTTTCACATCACCCATGGCCCCAGTAGGCTTCGACCCTGCTGGGCCCCTACGGTTGCTGACATCTTGAGGCGGACGTGGAACATTACGTGCCGTCGACAACTTGGGCCGGGGTCGGATACGAGAGTGTCGAATATACGTTTTTTGCGACAGAAACGGCCGTATCTTTTTTTCAGTTAACTTAGAATTACACCTTCAAGAGACCGCAGATTTGAATATATATTTGTTTCCGTTTTTCCTTTTCAGGTACGAAACCCTGAAAAAAGGTAGGAACATAACACTGCATAGTGTTAGCTAAGATACTGTGAATTTTATCATCTAACCAGAGAGGTCACCATGACGTTCAAAGTAAGATTGTTTCATTCTTATTTCAGAGTGGGTAAGAGACAGAGCTATACAGGTTGTCTAGCGACATCTCTTACCCACACTGGAAATAAGAATGAAACAATCTTACTTTCAACGTCATGGTACAGGTCCAAATTACGAGCAGATTTTGCGGTAGCTTACCGCATCGCTAAAATCTTGCGATACAATTAAACTCATTACCGACCAGTTAACAGTTCGTTATTATAGCGTCCATAACACGGTTCGTTTGTTCTTTGATTACCTACGATGTGCCATGATATCACGATTCCAATAACGGCCATAATATTCCACGACCTTTATAAAAATTTAGATCAGCTACAGATAATCTATTTCATGCTTCCTCATTATTTTACAGTATAGATGGTCGATAATATTGTGATTCATTTTATTGTTTACTGGCTCGTTCTTTGAAGAAATTGGGCTGCGGAATTCCCGTGGCTCTAGTGGGCATCGGCTCTAGTGGCTACGAATTTACTGAGAACTCTTTAAGGTGCGCTTAGAATATTAAACGCCTTTAACGACTCGGGCTCCGTCTTCGTATTGCTTGCCGTGTACAAGCCCCTGAAGTCAGCACCTCCTGGAAGCCCGAATCAACAGTAGTGCGGCGCGGCAGTGCATGACACTCAACGAGTCCTTAAGAAATGATTTAACTCTATCTTGGATCCCCCTACGAAAAGGAACTCGTGGCTAAGTAATAACAACTGCACGTGTCGATCCCCAAGGTTTTTTTTTTGTGTTATATTTTACCGCAGACATGATGGTCCGCGCCATTTTTTACAGTGTTACAGTGTTATTTATGAATTTGTTTCATTGGCATTTTGTCGTGCCCTCATCTTAACATTTACTTAAAAACTAAGCTTAAAAACTTAAAGCTTAATCCCCAAGGTTAAGCTATACTTACCAAGGTTGGTCTGTGGATGGGTGACCATCTTAAAATATCGAGATTCTTCCATGTCTCAGAAAGCATGTCAAGCCGTTGGTCTCGGGAGTCATTTTTAGGTCTTTGACAGTCGTTACGGTTAGTTATAAGCCTGAAAATTTGACAAACAAGTCTTGCCAAAGGGTTTCCTAGGTGTTATCCAGTTACTGGGTTGTGGATATCAGATTGGCAGTCGCTTCATCTAAAATATTAGATTCCAGCTGCATTCGGTTTGATAGGAAACCGACCGCAAGTCAGATCAGCTACGACATTTTATTCATGGCTAAGGACAAAGAAGAGCGAAGAGCTCAGTATAATGGTCGATGACCTCAGTAGAACTTTCGAAACCAAATTCATTGTAAACAACCATGTAGTACCCGCTCCTATCAAGATCGGAGACTACACTCGAAGTAGTGGACGATTACATTTACCTGGCACAGACAGACCTGTCAGACCTACGCAAGGTCTAACTTCGAGAAAGAGGTCAATCGTTGAATGTGACTCGATTCTGAAACGTGATCGCAATAGGCCTCATCAAAAGGCTTAAAGTCTCCCAAAGGGCAGTGGAAAGAACTATGCTCAGAGTTTCCTTTCGTGATCAGGAATGTAGATTAACTGTAGGAAATTCAATGTTACCGACATAGCAGAAGAATCGCCAAACTTAAGTGGCAGAGGGCAGGGCATATTGCTCTCAGAACAGACAGTCGTTGGGGCCGAAAGGTTCTGGATTGGCGATCGAGTAACGGAAGACGCAGCACTCGATGAAAGGCCCACAAGGTGGACCGATGGCCTGGTGAGGGTCGTGGGAATCTGATGGTTGCGAGACGCATAGGAACGTTCGTTGCGGCGACACTTGAGAGAGGCCTATGTCGAACAGTGGACGTCTTTCGGTTGAAATGATGATGACGATGACAACCGTAATTTAGTTGGGAAAAAGAAGGATTGATTGGATCCCACAACAAAATCTGAAACCGAAACTTGAAAATTTCTAGTTAGTTAGATTATATCCTCTAGGAACACGTAGCTGATTTCGGGAGCTGAAGAATGAAGATGGTCATTGATTGATTGATGGCCATTGTGACACCTTATTAATGTTAATTTCCTAATGTAAAATGTATTTTTGGTGTACAATAAAGAATATCTATCTATCTATCTATGGTCCCTGTATAGCAACAAAGGGAATACGTAGTTCTTCGAACTGATACCAAACTGCAATCCGGCCATAATATGAAATCCTAAAAAATAAGAAATCAACGAGGCCACAAGACGATCTCTTGATGGATGGACCAATGTCTAAGTTTAGACTTACACTATTGGATGCACTACAATGTATTTTTTCTATGCGATGAGTAGTTTTAAACCACTAGGTCCTAATAACTACAGCAGGATTGTGCCTCCGTCCAATAGGTACAGTACAAATTAGAATGTTGAGTGATTGAATGATTTGAGATTTGAAGACATTTGACTGAAACCCTCGAAGATCTTCGCGATCTTGAATTTCAAATAAATGTCTATAATACTGAAGGAAAACATGTTCAAAAGGGATAATTTTTCAACACGTAGGTACGTTTTGTAAATCCTGTATCAACGTAAGTAGAATTTTGTAATCAGCCGACCGCCGCTAGCCGAAGTCCGACGCCAAGATAATAAAAAATGGCGCATTTAGTACTTGTTTATCGCCGATTACAGCTATCTCTGACTTAATCGATATACCTATTATTGGAATACACTTGATTACCTACAAGTCAGAGCCCTGATTATCTTTAAGTTGAAGCTACGATTACTGTCCCGGATTGAGAAAATAAGGCCGTTGTCAAGTGGTTACTCGCCAATAACAATCTGCTCTGTAGATTCTATTCCCTCACTGACGTTCGGGATTAAAATTAGCAACCTTCGTTTCGTTCGGAATTCAACATGCTACCCGCGACTTTTAATGACACCATTTTATCCCCTAGTTGCATACCTAATCTACTATTTTGCGCTCAACTTAAATAATGACAGCAGCATTTGTCGACCTTGAGGGTCGGCCAACGCTTGCAGAGGTCGATCCATAAACGGATGACCGTCCCTCACATATCGAGAGTCCTTCCTCAGTTTAATGTTCCACCCTCTTAAAAATAATCCATCCGCATCATAATTACCTGCTAAATTAAAAATGATTTTTATTTCCATTCAAAGCGCACGTACGCACTTACTACCGACCTACCTATTACATCATTTTGTAATCAAATTATGAAAAACAGTAATTCCATTACTCGTGATTGTTTTTTAAATTAGCGGGTATATGACTTTTCATTCACATTCACACCTAAGTGATACCTTCGTAGGTACTTGGCAATAACATATACCTCTGTGCTGTGCGTGTGTCTCCTCTTAATGTTGATATCTGAATCTTAATTATTATACAACACTACCAACTTAACGTAGCTAATTTGCTGTTCCACATCATTAATTAAACACTTCGATGACTAGTTTTTAGAACATTTAGGAGAATTCCATATGATTGAAACTGGTTCAAAGATAGGTAGGTATAGTTTATATTTTTCAACAAACAATATAATTTATTATCTATTAGGTAATAATTTATAAACCAAGAGTTTAATCGTTAACTCGTTTAACATAGTCAAAGCTAAGGCGTTTGATGCGGTGTCAGTTGATTGACTTCTTAGAAAGCTGGAGGTGGGAGGGTGGGTGTTACGAATCAGACTTATGAAAAAACACTAACCTTCTTCTGGGGCAGTCGGGTAAAAACTTATCAACCGTCAATTTCTTCTAAAAGACAAGCAAGGGCAATATACTGTCCATACTTTTCAAGTTGAAGTTGAGGGGGAGTCGTTTGTTTTGGTATGGTCATGTAAAGCGGAGAGATGAAACGCATGTTACTAAAAGAGTTATGAGTATACATGTGGATGGGTGGAGAGGGAGAGGGATATAAAAGAAAAGGAAGTTAGTGATAGTATGACGGTTGACAGGGTAGAATGGAAGAAAAAATCGTGTTGCGCCGACCCCAAATAAGATGGGACAAGGGCAGGAAGATGATGATGACTTTTCATGTCATGTCGTTCATCATATGCCTAGCTTTTACTCAGATATAGTCATGGATATCGAAGTCTATGTCACTTATTTATAAGATAAATATAGGTACTCACCTTCTTTCTTTTTACGAGTGAATCAAATGAAGGAGTAAATATATAATTTCCCATTAAAAAAAACACGAACAAAAATTTAATCAGCACCTAGACATAAACTATCTTCTTGCCTATAAGGTTCCTAAGAATTAAGTTTCCCTGCCTTGTTCGGTTTGATAACCAGTTATCAAGGTACCTCTATACCTACATGTTAAAAAAATAGTAGGTAGGTACAACACCAATCACTACCAAGTGCCTGCTCACACAATCCGTAGGCACATAAACAAATCATTAAAGTGTTGCTACCTAATAATTGCAAGTTTTCCTTGATTGATTTGCAAGTCAATGATGAAGTCATTATCATCACCCTTTTGTTTTTTCCTGCATTTCTGAACAAAAGGTTGTATGTATGGGATGTTTTCTTGTTGTTTTACCTTAGCGTTTAGAAGTTAGAAAATACGTTGTTGTTATTTTGTTATAAAGAAGTACCTATTTAATTACATAGGTACTACACATACTTACATTCACGCCTTTCCTTATAGGAGTAGGCAGAAACTATAAAACGTCATCTGCTAGTTTTGTCTACTTCATAGAAGCAAGTTGTATCATTCGTTAGATAAGAAGAGCTTCGTGGGTAAGTTATAATAACAATAACATGATTACATTTTGATTAAGTAAAATAAAAAATATGCTTTTTGTAGTTTGTTTTATTGTTATGTTTTGTTATATTATGTTTTGTTTATTTATAAGGAGGGGTCAAAACTGACTCTCTTCATGGTTCATGTAATATAACATGGCTGCTGCATCCTTTATTTTAGCCCAACTTTGGCGTAACACACGTCTGCGTGTCTAGATTCTCAAGGGCAAATAGCTGGCCCTAATCTTCGATCGAACCCAATAACCTGCCTATCACCAGCTTTGGCATACTGGAGATAGCAAAACAATATGACAATTATATAGGTTTTCTGTTGTTTCATTTGTTTTTCTATTTCCAGTATGTGATAGATAGGTTATAGATTGGGTTCGGCCGATAGTAAAGACACAGTAAGCTGTAGACAGATAGATATGTGCATTTTTTGTAATATTGTTTGTCTTAAGATTGACGGCGAATTCTTCGTCGTAGATGGACAGGTCTGTAGTTAAAAGAGTTATAGGTTAATCGTCGTGTCGGTGAAACATTTAGTAGCTGGAAAGGGCTGTCGTCGAAAGTGACGCATATGAAAGGTTCTGTCGGCGAAATGTCCATAGGTGAAAGACCCTGCTGGGGAAACGGATATAAATGAATCATCCTGTCGACGAACAGTCCAATGGCAAATCGGTCGTAGGAGAACGGTTGCTGAATCTAACTGGATTGTTTCTGAAAAGGAAACCCGTAGTAGTAGAAAGTAAAGAGCAGCCGAAGGAAAAAGGGGTGGTTTAAAAAAAAAATAACCCACTTCACTAAAAAAACACTAAAAGGATCAAAGTAACTTTAATTTCGGAAGTCGGTGTTTCTCGGTATTGTTTGTTTCTTATACAACACCGACTTCCGAAATTAGTTATTTTGATCCTTTTAGTGAAGTCGGTTTTTGTTTTTTTGTGAAAAGGTTTTTATTTTATACTTTTTAGTTGCGATCATCATCATCATCATTTCAGCCGAAAGACGTCCACTGTTGGACATAGGCCTCCCCCAAATGTCGCCACAATGACCGGTCCTGTGCGTCTCGCATCCATCGGATTCCCGCGACCCTCACCAGGTCATCGGTCCACCTTGTGGGAAGCCTTCCAACGCTGCGTCTTCTTTAGTTTGGATACCACAACTAAAAAGTACCCATCAGACAAACTTACAGTCATCGCGTATACGCATAAACAAAGCAATTTTACTTGTTACGACAGTTCTGCTGTGATCCTATGAGGAGTTCCATTCCATATCTTCGTCTGTAGATCGGTGACCATCTTAGCATACCGAGACCTCGGAAGGCAAAGACTTTTAGAGAATACTTTCAACGTGCACGTACACTCTGAAATGCCCTGCCGGAGTCTTTAAGTCAAGAGCGAATAGGTTACTTATACTTATAGGCAAGAGTACTCCATCGTCGACCACGTCATCGCCTACCATCAGCACCCCTAGCCAAGTTACAACTGTTTCGTTTCAATCTAGTTTCGTCGACCGCCTCGAGTCGGCCACGCCTCCTATTCCTTTGTTCTGACGTGATCTCAACGCTCAGTCACGTGTTCAGAACACAGGAACAAGAGGCGAGGAAGACCTTGGTTTATTGTTACGGCTACATGGATGTAAACCACGCGCCAACAGGTTCGGTAGTTGGGAAAACGCGCCTCCCAACCAAGGGCGTTGAAGGTCATGGATTACAACTGCTATCTACACGGATTGAAACTAGCAAGATCGATTTGGTTGGAACGCTAGTTTGCAACCGTCTAGTCACCCTTTTACACAGCAGAGATTGACGAGGCGCAAAGGATTCATTCAAGCCAAAATATATTTTCTATTAGTAAGTTAGGTACACCTACCAGGTGTAATACACACGTACCTACATGATAAGATTATTCCATACTCTATCATTATTTTGAAACCGGGGCTTTAGATAGTCTGAACTGATTACACAAAATTGATGATGTGTCCTTTAGAAAGGACATGGCAAAAGGGCTGATGTCTGCCTGCGCTGTGGGATTTCACCACAGCCCTGGAACAGAAAGGGCAATTTAAATATCACTGGAGTTTAAAGTCAATAAAAGTCTGACACTCCCTCTCGAACCACCCAGAGCGTGAGAATTTATTTTATAATTTCCCACCAATAAAAATGGTACTGTACTTACCAGGTGTAAACACGTAGGTACCGAAATATATAACATTGACCTGTACCATAACGTTTAAAGTAAGATTGTTTCATTCTTATTTCCAGTGTGGGTAAGAGATGGCGCTAGACAACCTATATAGCTCTGTCTCTTACCCACACTGACATGAGAATGAAACAATCTTACTTTAAACGTTATGGTACAGGTCAATGAAACAATCTTACTTTGAACCTCATGGTAACCCCGTAAGTCCTACATCTACTTTTTATCACTGGTAACGAACATTTTGAAAGCACGGCTTTAGATAGTATCTGAACTGATTATGCAAAATTGATGATGTCCTTCAGAAAGGTCATTGAAGTGCCTTCACACATCTATACCTACATATAAAAGGAGAAACTGACTGACTGACATATCAACGCACAGACGAAACTACTGGGACTAGGAAGGCGAATTTTTGGATAAGGCTTCCTTTTATGACGTAGGCGAGCACAAAGAAGAGATTTTTGGAAATTCGTCCTTTAGTCCCCTTGAAGGATGAATTTCCAAAAACCCCAAATAAAAGGAATTTCGTTTGTATGTAAAATTACATTCTGTGTTTGGTACACTTACTTGAAAGTTAGCACAGTTAATAAAAGTCATTGTCATTACTTTTTTTTCAAAACTACCCCTAATAAAATCTTTAAAAGCCCCTACATTGTACCTACTACAATGTAGGGGCTTTTAAAGATTGTATGAAGGATTCTTTTTCCCAACTAGCGTTGGGTCGGCTTCCAGTATAACCGGATCCGGCTGAATACCCTTGTTTTACATGGAGCGACTGCCTATCAGACCTCCACAACCCAGTTATTAGGCAATACGATACTCCTTGAATAGAATGATGGTGATGGTCGGACTTTCTAGTGTCTGTAACGAATGTCAAAGATTAATCATCAGTGTCATTCAATACGCCAACACGGGCGCCTAAAGAAAGAAAGAAAAACGTTTATTCGTGACCCATGCAATCACCCAAATGCTAAATCGTCCCTTAGCTAACAACACCGCATAAGTCGTTTTTACCAACTTTACAGGAAACCAAAAAATACTGTATGGTGTTGAGAGGCCAGCCGACTTGCACACTGTTACTACTTTTCGAATTATGGCTTTGATTGGCTGAAATCTATATCATGTGACCAATGGTTAGACGCGCAATGAGCAGCTCCATCTAAAAGCATTCAAATGTGAAGACCGCCAATTTTCGACTTGAGCGGTGTTGTAAGCTAAGGTACGAAATGGCCAAATGTAGTTACTAATTACCCACAAAATCATAGTCGGCTATCAGGCAAGTCCACACGTTAGCCGTGATAACATATAGATAATGCTATCCTCGTCAAATCTTTTAATAACATTATCTATGGACGTCATACAATGTAATGTTATTATTTTTAATTGTTACTAGCTGACCAGGCAAACTTCGTGCCGCCCAATAGTTAATGAATGTTGTAATACCTTTAAGCGGAACTGTCAATATATAACACCATTTGCTGCATAGCATAGCATAGTCGGCCTTATAATGTTCCCACTGTTGGGACTCAGCCCTCCTCTCTAGGAGAGGGAACGGGCCGTAATCCACCACGCGGGCCCAGTGCAGGTTGGTGGATGTCACATGTCTTCGAATGTTTGGTTCTAGGACATGCCGGTTTCCTCACGATATTTTCCTTCACCGTTTTGAGAGAAGTGGTGATGAAATAAATTACACAAAGTAATGCGCCTGGCTGGGTTTGAACCAGCGACCTACAACTCGTAAATCGGGGCCGTTACTACTCGGCCACCAATGCTCCACTGCACCATTTGCTGGCATTACCAGAAACAGCATAATTAATTTTAAAATGACAATTTAATTTGAGATGGCATGATAGCCTTATTGCTAAGCTTCCTTCCTTCGGTCTGCCCACTGGTCTGTGTGACTGGATCGCAGACTTCTTAAGGGGGCGATCCATCCGAGTGGTTTTTGATCGCTCATCCGGTCAAATGGAGATTGATGCCGGGGTCCCTCAGGGGTCGGTACTTTCGGCAACACTGTTCTTGCTGCACATAAACGACCTTCTTAAACCTGGTACCTCTAGATATGCAGACGATAGCACTGTTGCTGAGAGATACGTGTCCGATGCACGTGCTAGTGGGTCACAGATCCAGTCTTTCCGAGACATTATGGTTGAACGCTTGAACTTCTCCTTGAAGGCAGTATCCGATTGGGGCGATGCCAATCTGATCAAATTCAATGCTGCTAAAACCCAGGCGTGTCGTTTTTTCTGCCAAACGGAGCCAATTCCACCCGGCTCTATCATTCCGGGATGTAGCCGTGCCGATAACCAATGGCCTTGAGCTTCTTGGGGTAACGTTGCCGTCTACCCTCAATTTCGGCTGTTACATCGAGGCAAAAGCTCAACAGGCTGCCAAAAAAATAGGGAATCTTAGCTAAGGTGAGACGGTACTTCACGCCGGAACAGCTGCTCAAACTTTATCAAGCGCAATTTCGATCGTGTATGGAATACTGCTCTCATGTTTGGGATGGGTCTGCCAAATACCAGCTTGATGCCCTAGAGTCGATTGAGAAGCGGGCCAAGAGAATCATCGGTGATGATGCACTTGTCGAGTCAAAACTCTAAAGCCTTGAGCATCGGCGCCGAGTTGCTGACCTGTCGGTTTTCTATCGATTACTCTTCGGGAAGTGTGCGTTGGAATTGCACAATTTAATTCCACCAAGTCTGTTCTATCATCGGATCATTAGACGTACGGCGTTGCGCCATCGGTACATGGTGGACATCCCACCCATAGGTACAAAGCGTTTTGGGAACACATTCATAATGCGTACAGCTAAAGAGTGGAATTCCCTGCCGGAGTCTGTGTTTCCGGATAGCTACAACCTAGGGGTCTTTAAGTCAAGAGTGAATAGGTTACTTTTAGGCAAGCGTGCTCCATCGTCGGCCACATCATCGCTTACGATCAGGTGAGATAGCGGGCAAACGCGAGCCTATCAATAATAAAAAAAGATGGCTGTAAATTATGTTCTCGCGATTTTTTCAATTTTTTCTCACCCTCTAAACCTTCTCTGGAATATCACGAATATTTCAAGACCGAAATTAACCAAATCCGTCCAGCCGCTCTCGAGTTTTAGCGAGACTGACGAACAGCTATTTATTTTTATATATATATGCAAAGGTGATTGCATAGCAGTGTCGTTAGGTTGTCTATTTGGAAAACCCGAGTTGTAGCCCCAAGTCTGCAAAAAATCACCTATCCTTTGACTACTTCATATAAAATATAGTTAAAATGAGCCAAAAACGTTCAATTAAACTTTTATTTTCAAATAAAATTGTAATATCAATATTTCTTTTCAATGAGAGTATTTAAATAACGTTCACAACATAATTATCGTGTTACCGTATCCGAGATATTAATTTCATAGATAAACATTACAACGAGGTGATTAGATCCGAATTAGTAAAAAAAATTTTTTTTTTACAAATCCTAAAAAACTCCTTTTAAAAACACGCCATCTATTGACCTTTTCTCACACTACAACTGCCATCACTTTCCGATAGATGGCGTTAAACCCAACTTTCATCACAGCTTAGGTCTTGTTCGTCCAATTAGGGTCTTCCTTTTCTTCAATACCAGCAATTGCTTGCATTTTATCGAAAGGTAACATCATAGGATCTGTAGGAGGCATTTGTACTGTCGCAGCGAGTACTGGTGTCTTTTTACCTTCCTTTAATAATAAAACTTTGATCAATGATCGTTCCCCGCCTTGACCAGTTACTGGCCGGAACAAAACGTCTGGGCTTATGTTTTCGTCGAATACTTCTTCGATTTTTGTGGGGAATTTCAGCTTTCCGCCCGGTGAGAGGAGGGGTACCTGCAATTAATTTTATAGATTAATTCTCACTACTGCCGTCAAACGGGGCGGATTGGGATACAGGGGTGAATAGAAAGCTGCCGCAACAAGTCGCCGCTTGACGGACAGAGTTCCGGCGGGATCGCATGGCGACACCAACTGTCCCAACCCTGTACTGAGCACGCCGCTATTACAGCGCTAAATCCCCTCTTTGAGAAGTGGCTTGGGAGGCGCCACGGCATCCTCATGACAGGTCCTGAGCGGACATGGTAAGTTCGGGAAGTTCTTGCGCCGAGGCCTCGTGGTGGTGATATAAAAACCCACCTGCTCTTCAGTTCCCCTTTGTGTTCCAGGACCACGGTATTTCTTTCAGAAATTCTCATGGCCCTAGTAGGCCCTACTGGGTCGTGGTAACCTACGGTTTTGTTGACATCTCTTTGAGGTGCGCGTAGAACACTATGCGCCGTTGATGATTCGGGCTCGGTCCTTATCGTACGCAACCCTGTGCGTGGTCGAAGATCGCCTTGCGACTCCCGACGCGCGTTGCATCTCCTGTGGCAGCGGCTAGGGCTGAACGATGTCTGTTTCCTCACGTTTGCGGCCATCTCCTTTGCTACTCCTTTGCTAGCTGTTTCTGCTTCGTAGAAGGAGGATACCGCTTCTCAATCCACTCACGGACCATGTCCTGAACCAGGACCTGGCACGAGAGGTCACCGCCGCCAAAAACGATTTCATGAAGTTTATTTAGTGCCTAGGCATTCGGCAAATGTGCACTACAATAGGGATAACTAATATGTTTATGAGCATTACCTTAATATAAGGATTGGACACTTTATAGTTGACGGTGTGCACGTGGAACAGGATGGACAGTCCTATGACGGCCTTATCTTTGGACTTGTTCTCTATGATCAGCGTCACGCGAAACACTGGACCCAGGCCTTCCACCTGAAAGAGAATACAAGGAAACTGATGGTTGTTACAGACACAAGAAACCTTAGGGTCAGCACACCTTGAACGCTCAACCAGTTTTCTTAGACAAATTGATTTTTATATTTTTTTACTAGCTTCTGGCAGCAGTTTAGACAGCGTGAAAATAGGTTTCTCCATAAAAATTTGGACCCCAGTTTCATCCCCTTAGGGGGTTAATTTCGGAAAAAACGTTCTTAGCGGACGTCTACACCCTATAAAGAATCTACCAGCCAAATTTTAAGTTTGTAGGTGTTATAGTTTCTGAGATTTCGTGATTAATCAGTGAGTGGTATTTCGCTTTTACAAATTTAGATTGTACACAACATTGATTTTGACAAAAATAGGACAGCTGATGAACACAGGCGACCTTAACCCACATTGGGCCTTTTCTTACAGCAAACCTTAGGCTTATACATATGTAAAGAAATATACAAGAGGATAACTCATATAAATGCAAAACAAAACGTAAGCTAACATAAATTAAATCATACTTAAAACTAGAATTAAACTAAACAAATATGTGCGCAGCACACAATACATTCCGGCCACCGAAGGCGCGGGCTTGCGGACGGCGAGCAATGGGTAGCTCGCCGTCCGACTGTCCGGTAACCGTCCGGACCGAGCTCAAGTGGTCGACGGCGCGTACAATTCCACGCGCGCCTCAAGGAAATTTTCCCAACGAAAAAAAAAACACAATACATAAACATACTATATACAATAAATTCAACCTATAGGTCGACAGGAAATGTTCCCTAATTCTTCCCCTGAAAACCTCCAACGAGAGGCTAGCCCTTAAAGTGTGTGGAAGAGCATTCTAAAGGTGCACAGCTCGAACAGTGAAAGATCCACTGTAACGACTAGAGAAATGAGGAGCAAAACGAAGGAGAAGACAGGATGATGAACGACAAGGCTTTCCTTTCAGAACAAGATACTCAAATCTTAGTGGATTTTTTTGTAAATAGTTTTGTGGTAAGTAATTGGGTACTAGACTGTGCTTATTTTCGTAAAACATTAAACTCGTAAAAAATGTAAAACAAATAACACTAAAAATATAAACTTTTGATGCAGAAATAATACACCGAATCATATTTTTAACCGACTTCCAAAAGAAGAAGGTTCTATGTTCGACTGTTTATATTATTTTTCAATACCTAAAGTATTGAAAAATAATTAAATAAACATATTTTTAAATCGACGCCTGAAAATTGAAACTAGCAATTTTTATTAGTTTACCAGTAAAGAAGACAATCAAAACCGGGAATTATTTTATTACTTATTATATGTATATATCGATAATTTGAGATAAATTTCTTTTCCGCCGGAGCTGGGTATTTTCTTTGGAGCCAAACATTCTCCTTTGCATCAAAGTTGGTTACAAAATGAAGCAGAAATAAGCACTTCAAATATTTTTATGAGGAAGACTGGGCGCCTGGCAAGAACATCTCGCTATATTTTTCTACTCTCGTAACCTATAATGGCGGTGACGACACATTGTAGTTTGTGTATTCTTTTTTTGTTACTTAACAGTTTCCTTTTCCGATTTGAAAAGCTTTTAACTTAAATAATTTTGATTATAAGCATATAAGCATTATAGGCATTATAGACTGGCCTGTTCGTTTAGTGGTTAGTGACCCTGACTGCTATGCCGGAGGTCGTGGGTTCGATTCCCACCCAGGACAAATGTTTGTGTGATGAGCACAATCATTTGTTCTGTGCCTGGGTGTAATTTATCTATGATATGTATGTATTTAGAAATATTCAAGTATGTTTATCAGTTGTCTAGTACTCATAACACAAGCTTTGCTTAGCTAACTTTAGTAGACAGCATACGCTTTTATAATAAGCTGCCAAAGGTGGTGACTGAACTTAGCGAAGGAAAGTTCAAAACCCATATTAAGCGTGTCCTAACTAAAAAAGCGTATTATAAGGTTAAAGACTATGTCGAAGACACGCTTGTTTGGCAATGACTGCTTCTGCACATGTGGCCCCCTGGTAGCTCATAATATTTTGTAAATTTATCTATTGACTGCTCCACATTTGTTGTAATATATACATTGCTTTTGCAATATTTTTTATTTATTTATTATTATTTATATTGTTAACATATTATTTATTAATAATTGTAATTATTTATTTTACTTGCTTTTATTTATATAGCCTCTTTTTTATAATGTGAATTTGAGAACACTGTAGACTCCGCGAATTCTTAGGTTCCTTTTTATTATGATTATTTTTATTGTACTTTATTGACCAGTCTACACTGTCCTTACATAATAAATCCAATATATTGTAAACAGAAAATATTGTATCAACAAATTCTTTTTTAAAAGAGTACCCATGGAGTTTCTTGCCGGTTCTTCTCCATAGGAAACGACCAATTTGGAACCGTGTACATTGCATCTCCGCTTACCATCAGGTGGGATCGCAGTCAAGCACTGGTTTATATCAATTAAAAAAAAAAAAAAGGCTTCTGACGTTTTATAAGTGCCCATGTAGGCCTATGTGAAATAAAATTCTTTGACTTTGACTTTGACTTGGGACTAGACGACGTTGTGTGATAATTGTGTGAATATTGTAATCAGCCTTAAAATGTTCTCACTGTTGGGACTCAAGCATCCTCTCTAGGAAAGGGAATGGGCCGTAATCCACCACGCGGGCCCAGTGTGGGTTGGTGAATGTCACATGGCTTTGAATTTCTGGTTCTAGGGCATGCCGGTTTCCTCGCGATGTTTTCCTTCACCATTTTGTGAGCAGTGGTGATGAAAATAAATTACACCAAGTAATGCGCCTGGCTGGGTTTGAACTCGCGACCTACAATTCATAAGTCGGGGCCGTTAACACTCGGCTGCCACTGCTCAATGTTGAACGAAATTGAAAAATTATTTCTATTTGCAGTTTAGGATAAAGTTATTTTTTGATGCAATGGATAAAGTTTGTCAATAAATAATTACTTTTAATTTTATAATTGGCACTTCATGGTGTGCAATGGATAGCATGTGTTATATTTACCTCAGCAGTAAGTCTCACAGACTCCATAGGTCCAATGCCCACAGAGTTGTCGGACTTTTTGTGGGCCTCCAGCAGTGTCGTCGCAGCTAACAGCCGGAGTCTATTCAACTCGTGTTGAAATGTCTTGTGCATTACTGAAATGTGAATAAAATTACTGTTAGGACGCCCCACTATTGCCATCCCTCTCTTTTATCCATTTATCTTTTGAGTGAAACAGGGACGGAGCTACCTACAGGGCCGATCCGAAAGATAATGTAATTTAAAATGTTGCGACTGCTGGCATACGTGACGTCCTACATGGGTAAATCACGTGGATGCGATTAAGAAGCGATGTAATGCAGATTACGTGAATTCAAAGCAACACGGTGGCTTCGACCTATGTGCGCGCGAAGTCATTGCTTTAATTGCAATTTATTTAAAACATGCCGTTGCACCGCAAGACTCCGCGCAAAAATATCAAACCAACTGATCGTATTCACGTCACTTCGCTCGTCGCCGCAACGCATCCACGTGCTGTTTGTCCAACCGTCCGGTAACCGTCGGGACCGAGCCCGAATCGTCGACGGCGCGTAGTGTTTCAAGCGCACCTCAAAGAGATGTCAGAAAAACCGTAGGGGCTCAGCAGCCTACTAGGACCATGGGTAGTTCGAAAAAGAACCCCGGGGTCCTGGAACGCAAGGCAAAGAAGGAACATAGGAATGGGTTAGTCAGTAAAAGTCTGACACGCCCTCGCGCTCCGCCCTAGGGCGAGAGATGTCTTTGGATGATTTCCTACTTAAAAAAAGCCGGGCAAGTGCGAGTCGGGCTGGTGACTCATTTTTGATTTCCTTGAGAGTGTCGAAATATACGTTTTTTGCAACATAAACGGTCGTATCTTTTTTTTTTATCGTTAACTCAGAAGATTGATTTTTTCACAGCTTCAAGGGACTGCAGACCTGACTATATAGTTTTAAGTTCAACTCGATACCTCCACGCGTTCTCGAGATAAAGGATCTTGATAGACAGACAGACGGACAGACGGACAACAAAGTGATCCTATAAAGGTTCCGTTTTTTCCTTTTGAGGTTCGGAACCCTAAAAAAAGATCAAGCAGTGTGATTGTGTTTTTCCACCCTGGCTTCCGCCGGATCAGCATGCTGGGTGGTGGGTGATGAGTTAGATAAAGTAGGAGAGTACTCACACGCAGCATTCTCTCGCTCTCTCATAGACTGCTCGAGGAACAGCTTGGACTTCTTGGGTATGAGCCAGGGCTTCTGTCCGGTTAATGCGCTGGGTGACATTTCTACCCCAGCCGCGTGCGCGCTAAAGTCTGCTGTGCGTTTCAGTATCTTTAGCATTAGGTTTCCACCTGTGAATTAATCAAATTACTCTAGGCAATGTGGTAACAGCGTAAGAATATTGCTTTCAGAAATATTAGTGAATAGCTGACCCCGCCAACTTCGTACCGCCTAATAGTAAGGATATCGCCATCTACTGGCATTACCAGAACAGCATAATTCATTTTAAAATGACATTTTAATTAGAGATGGCGTTGTATTCGGATTTTTTTTTTTAAGTTTTCCATATTTTGTCATCGTTTAAACCTTCCCTGGACAATCACAAATATTTCAAGACCAAAATTAGCCAAATCGCTCCAGTGGTTCTCGAGTTTTAGCGAGACTAATGAACAGCAATTCATTTTTATATATTTAAATAGATTTTGGATTATTTTGAACAATTGGAATTATTGATATTTTTCAAGAAAGTTGAAATGGGATTGCGCGAGTCACATCAGCCGCATGTGCAGTGACTACTGCGCAAGTGTCCCCACGCAATGGGTTCTTGAAAGTGCCAAGCGCCGTCGAGGCCCGGATAGAGGTGGTGAGATGATCTGGAGTCGTAGCACGAGGACTGGTTCCAGATGGCTCGGGAGAAGAATGTCTGGAAGGACTTGGGAGGCTTTTACTCAACAGTAGGATTAAGGCAGGCTTTTATCCAGCTAGGAAAAAATATTACAATATTCTAATATAATTTGACTGGCCCGTTGGTCTAGTGGTTTTTTTTTTCTAGCTACCTCCAACGTCATTGGAGACTTTATTGAGACTATACCCTTTCATACCAGTTCTCGCAATTATTCCTCTCGTACGTTTAAAGTTTCTAGTTAGTACGGTCTAGTGGTCAGTGGCCCTGACTGCTATACCGGAGGTCGTGGGTTCGATTCCCACCCAGGACAAATGTTTGTGTGATGAGCACGATCATTCGTTCTATGTCTGGGTATAACTTATCTATAAAATGTATGTATTTAGAAATATTTAAGTATGTTTATCAGTTGTCGAGTACTCATAACACAAGCTCTGCTTAGCTTGGGACTAGACAGCATTGTGTGATATAAAAAAAAAGTTGTGTAAGTTAATTTAAACCAAAATTATAGATTTCTTTGTGAAGAGTTATAGATTCTACTATTATATTCTTACCTCCAGTTATAATGATCAGCACATGCTCCTCTTGTCCCAGCTGGCCAAACTTCATAACAGACACGACATCTGAAATGAATTAAGATAAAAATATTAAACACTAGCTTTTGCCCGCGGCTTCGCCCGCGTACATAAAATATTACATGCTTATGTCACTCAGGAATAAAGTAGCTCTCTAACAGTGAAACAATTTTGGCAACCAGACCAGTACTTTCAGAAATAACCTCGTACAAACAAAAATACAAACTGTACTTCTTTATAATATTAGAGTAGATCACTCACGTGTTATTGTTACAGACATCAGATACTGTTTGCTATATGTGTACTTAAATATGGGAGATTCTTTATTTTCATTTTTGTTATTTTATTTATTTATTTAAGGGACAATAAACAGGTACAATATACATATAGACTAAAAAAAAAGCAGTATAAACGAGTTTACAATATTGCAGCCCACTGCATTATCCACATATTAACGCATAAGACTGCCGGCAGTAAATGCCGCTGTATAAATAAATACATACTATACAGGGTTATTTGTAAAACAATGGCAACCTCTAAGGACTAAGTTACTAACAGCATCATAAACAACAACTTTTGCTCTATGACTTTAAAAAAAATATCATATTTTAGTTCATAAGATTTTCATTATCATCATCATTTCAGCCGAAAGACGTCCACTGTTGGACATAGGCCTCCCCCAAGAGTCACCACAACGGCCGATCCTGTGCGTCTCGCATCCACCGCACTCCCGCGACACTCACCAGGTCGTCGGTCCACCTTGTGGGAGGCTTTCCAACGATTTTCATACAAAAATAAAAATATTTAAATTGTAAAAATCTAAATAAAATGTCAAAAAATTAAATACAATGACAAAAAAATTAAATAAGATGTCAAAAAAGTATTAATATTAATGTCATAAATTAATAACAAATTAAAACGATCAATATTAGCTGTAGTTAAAAAAATATAAATATAAATAAATACGCTCACCTCTCACAAACACAGTGTCTCTCCGCGCCTTTCCATCGTACAGATGCACATGGCCCGACGCTAACGCGACCCCCGTCAGTGTGACCCCCAGGTGAAGAACTGGCACTAGGGTCATGGCGACTGGACGGTGCTCTAGGGTTAAACACCATTGCTTTTTGCCCTGGAAATATAAAGATTGTAAATTGATACAGGGCTTCCTAAAGGCATTTTGGTTGACTACAAAATAATTAAGATTTTTTTATTAATTTTTTAACTGGCTTCTTCCAGGGACTTCGCTCACGTGAACATTAAAATTATTTCCAAGGGAACATATTCCCTTCTAGCTGTGCTCCAAATTTCATTCAAATCCGTTCAGCCGTTTGAGCGTACAATCCTAACAAACATACACACAGTTTAACATCCGCCTTATTGATCTTATTTTCATAAAATACAAGCATTTACCCGCAACTTCGTCTGTGTGAATGTCGGTTATCACAGACGCGAAGTCGAAGTCTTTCAACTTTTGTCCTGATAAATTTAGCATAGGAAATTATTATTTCCATGGGGTTCAAGATTATTAAGTATTTCAACTAAAATCATAAAACTACGTAACAATCAAGAAAAAAATCGTCATTTAAATCACCACCTGTCTTCTCTAAAGACAGAGTATTAAAAAACAGACTTTAAGACAAGTTAAAGACAGTTTAATTTTCTACGCACCTTCTTACTATAACACGCCATGCTATGATCAGCACATATGACCATAACACTGCTGTCAGCAGTTATCACCTCGATGGCAATGATGTGATCATCCGTGTTGAATAGGATGCGACCCTCAGGCCAATCTCTCTTTAGTATGCATACCGACTTCTCTCTGAAAAAAGAAATACCAAAAGTGACATATAAAGTAAGAGTAGGACAACACTGAATAAGTACAATCCATATGTATGTTGCCGGCCAAACCCGATGTTAGGATGAACTCGTAGGCTAAACCCAGTTTCTGTGTGGTTATATAAAAAACCGGGCAAGTGCGAGTCGAACTCGCGCAGCTCCGTACAAACTTATCTATGAAAACCGTTCAACTCCCAAATTGAATTACGAAGATTTTTCCGAATTGCTAGAAACTTTTTTTTTGTGATGTAAGTACAAATTTACAGTTTTCAGATATACTTGTACTATGAGACCTTGCTTCATGCCAAATTTCAGGTTTCTAGGTCAACGGGAAGTATACTCTATGAATTTTGATTCCCTTGAGTGTTGAAATATACGTTTTTGCGACATAAACGGCCGTATCTTTTTTTTTTCGTTAACTCAGAAGTTTGATTTTTTCATAGCTTCAAGGGATCGCAGACCTGTATATAAAAGACAGACAGACGGACAACAAAGTGATCTTATAAGGGTTCCGCTTTTTCCTTTCGAGGTACGGAAACCTAATAACTACGTAGGTTAAGGCGGGAGCTCTAACTTAACCTGTCTGTGTCGGGGTGTGCGCGGGTTTGGCCTAGGCGAAACTGATTCATTCAAGATCGGGTTTGGCCGGTAACAGGTATTATAAAAGCTCAAATTCTGCCTGCTGTGCTTTCACCCAGGACACACCGAAAACAGATGCATTCATGAATAACGTGTTCTAGCTTGATGGCGCTGTGTCGAAATTTTTAATTTATTTGGTTTTTGTGTGTCATCATCATCTGCTCTGCCCTTGTCCCGTTTTATTTAGAAAGAAGAAAGAAAATATGTTTATTTGGCAAAATAATTGATTTACAACTAAAAAAATAAAATTAAAATAAGGAGAAATAAAATTAACAATAAAAAGAAAAAAAAAATATGTCTCACGGCTACGCCAAATAGGTCCAGTTCAGCATAATGCCAGACAATTACGCAGCAGTTGCCTGACGCTGGTTTTCAACTGAACCTTAGAGTGCTGATACGGATGAAAATCAGTTTCATATATGGGAATTAAATAAATAAATATTATTTATTTTTTATTATTATATTTGGGGTCGGCGCAACACGTTTTTTTCTTCCGTTCTGTCCTGACCCTTGTTTTTAATGTATGGGAGCATTATTAAGGGAAGTCTCCAAGGTAGCCCGCGAAACACAACTTTTTCCATAATAAGTTTTTTGCATTTTGCAAGTCTGTGTCAAGTTGCATGTTGATCACAATATGATTGGCGGCTAAGGCCACGTAATCATTAAAATCATTAATACAACCCTCTCAGTTCGTCTTACACATAGGTCGACTTCTAAAAAGGATAACCGTGGTTCTAGAACGCATAGAGCAACAGAAGGAACATAGATCTGGTTTTAGTCAGTAAAAGCCTGATAAAAAAAAACATTTTAAATGACTTTTTCACGAAATAGCCTCGAATGTCGCGAGCAACGGTATTTTCTAAAATCGAACTTCATTCAATGCCATCTAGCGAAATATGCCCGCTCGGGTATGTAGATTTTACCAAAATTAATGTTTATTTTCCAAAAAATCCGGAAGAAACCATTCTTTCTGATATTTGACTAAACCATTTTAAGCAATGCACTACATAATCTAAAAAACCATATTATCAGTGCTTTTGTGAGAGTTTGAATCAAAGCATGTGTTTGTAAAAGTGCCTACAAAAACATGAATAGCAATAAATCACACCTCGTCGCTATTGTTATTCTGTAGTCAACAGAGTACAGTCCAGTGGTTATCATTTGGTATGGCGTTTTCTTTACCCCACATATTTTAGCCTGGACAAATCAAATTATATTATCATTCAAGAAAACTGAAAATGAAATCTTCAGAGGACGCAGCCTGCGGGGCGTCGCGCGACGCGTTTTGCGGCGCGGCAAGCTCTAAATTCAAACACATGACGTTGTATGACAGTGTTCACGGAGAAGCGTTTTCACACGCGTGTGCTCGAAACATAGGAGGCGACGTAAGCGGCGTTCTCCATTCAGGGTATAACGTAGCGACACCTACGGCGGAGCTCGCGGCGTCGCACGCCCCAATAGGAGCATACGGCGTTACCTGCTACTGCGCCCGCCGTGTTCACTGCCGCATTTGCCGCCGTGGGCGCCGCGGTTGGCATCGCTACTCTGCACGCATCGTTTCTCCGTAAACAACTTCGTATATTGTCATATGTTTGTTTGCGCGTGCCTTGAAGCCAACAGAACATTGGCCCCACTGTACGCGCCGCTTCTCTGTAAGCCCCACATCTCCCCGCCTGATTCGGCTCGAGTCGTTCGACAATACACGAATGATAACAACTTTGTATTATTAACATCCCCTTAATGAAGTTTTCACTTAGGTATGCAGTGTGGTCTTAAGGCCTCTACTCACTAAAGCCATGGCCAACGGCCAAAAATGAGTAACTAAAAGCAATAAAACCAACCTGACACAACTGACTAAAAGTCTGGGGCTCCAACAGGATCACGTCTCCATCCTCCGTGGCTATCACTAAACAGCTCACCGAGTACTTATCAACAGAGTGCATCTTCAGTGTGTTAATACACACAATCTCAGCGTTGTTCTTACTCGGTAACTCTGCATTATTTTCCAAGTATTCTAATCGCTGTTCCGGTGTTAGAGTTAGGATTTCCTGTGACTGTGTCGTTAGAGTTTCATGTGGTATTGCTTTAAGGCTGTCTATCAGGGGCTTTATTGCATCTGTGTTATGGTAGGTTGGGTTTGTTAACTGGAAATAAAAAAAAGAGTCATTTGCCCTTTAATGTTCATTGTATTTATAAAGCTCTGGTGGAAGAAAAATTTTATCCAAGTTATTGAGACTTTGGCAGATGTAGCATCACCCTGTTTAGGTGTTCCACCTAGTGACCAGCCAGTAGAAGGCTTTGCTTTTTATCCTCGATATCTACTACCTCCAAGGATCTTTAAGTCAAGAGTGAAAAGTTGACTTCTAGGCAAGCACGCTCCATTGTCGGCCACATCATCGCTATCAGGGTCATCAGGTGAGATATTGGTCAAAAACGAGCTTAATCATAACAATAATTTAAAAAAAAAACTTAAAAAGTTTAGGTGCAGAAGGAATTATAAATGCGGAATAGAAATATTCTTAGTTGGCAAATGTAGAGAGAATCTACAGCAGCAATAATTAAGTGGATCATGACAGGTTTAAATAATATTTTAGCCGAGGAATAAACCAACCTGTTTCCAAACCTCCATCTCACACATACTAAGCTCAATAGACGGCAGATAGTATTTGTAGAACAGCTTCGAGTTCCGGTACATGAACACACATGAGCTGTATGCTACTGCGACTATGGGAACGGATCTTGGTACTGTCTCACTTATGTAGAAGCCTGCCACACCTAGAGGGAGGTCTGGTAGCACTGTGTCTGATATTTGCATAGCTCCTTTGAACACCTGCAAATAGTACAAATTAGTTGTTTTAGGAGTACCCCTAAGAAGTCACTGGCTGTTATTTTAGCTGTATTCGGTTTACCTTCAATTTTGGTCCATCTTCCCCTCGCCCAAAGTCTCCGATAAGGAGTTTGAACTCGTTATCATTGTGCAAGTCCAGTAATGCCAAGTTTTGAGGCAAGGTATTCAGATCTATGTCATCTGTTCCTACTTCTACGTCTAACCAACGAGTCATATTGCTCATATTTCGCACAAGATAATTCGAATTTTAAGATTAGTTTGAACTCTTTCGAATTCTTTCTTTACCACTGTTTATTTACATTTTGAAGTTGCCATAGCAACTGTCCGAACGTTGACATTAAATACAGATAACGAAAACTTATACGCTTTAAAAATTATAATCAACACTTTAAAAGTTTAAACTAAACAATTCACGCAAAGAATGTCCACTTCTATGTATTTTATTAATAAATAAAGCAAACAGCTTCTTCTAGAGTCTTACTGATCTACATTTTAGGTAATTCCTTTATTGTGCTTAACTAGTTTTGTAAACACACTTTTGAAGATGCGTTCAGAACATCAGAACTTAAACCATGTAAATATTATGTTTTATAAATGATCAAAATATGAAACAGTTTATCGAAGGTTAAAATAAATAAAAGAGGAATTGGTGGCCATAACTAGACTAATAACTTTAAAACACAATAAAATATTATTTTTAAATGAATGTTAAGTTAGCCACTTGACGAATTTGCTGCAATAAAAAGTAAAACTTAGTTACAGATTCTGAATATCCGCTGCTTGACGTTTATTGTATGTTTTTTTTTATTATTTATTTTTATGACCGTGCAAGTGTTGTTGTGTGCCTAATGTACAAGTTTTTAAAAACTCAGAAATTATCACAAAACATTATATAGTGATATTAGTTCTTAGTTTTAGCATGTTTAATAACTTTTTAAGTAGGTAGTTTAGATGTGCTTCGCTTAAAGATGCCTCGGGTAAGTGCGTTGTCTAAACTTTTATAACAATAATAAGTTAATGTTTTCATAATAACAAAGTTTTTTAATCGTTTTAATAACTTAATTATATGCTATAATTATAGTTTGTAGTCTTTAGCAACAACTTGTGGCTACATCCAACTCTTCTAAAGTTTTGCTACTATATATTACAACTATAAATTAATAGGCTTTTATTTGATCTTTCAATATTTTTTACTTTACACAATACGTTCATAGAAATAAATATAAATAATATTATACACAGAAATCATAGTTATAATATACCTATCTACTTAGTAACAAAAGTTTGGAAGAGTTCAGGCTATAAAAAACATCATTTAATGATGTCAATAATATACTCTTCTTTTATTGTTTATAGCCTAAAACCACCCTCGATAAACGGGTTATCCAACACTAAAATTATTTTTCAATTTGTACCAGTTTGTTTCTGAGATTAGCGCAAAGAAACTCTTCAGCTTTATAATATTAGTATAGAAAAGACTTATTCTAAACTATTTTCTGCCAGCGGCTTCGCCCATGTGCAAGTAGGTTCCTCCACATAAACTATGGAACCCCGCTTCATCCCCTAAGGGGGCGAATTTTGAAAAATCGTCTCTTAGTGCTCACCTCAGTCATAAAATGAAACCTTGTGCAAAATTTCACACTACTAGTTCCAGTAACTTCGGCTCTGTCTCAGACACTCAGATTATCTCTTTTATATTTATATTAATATGTTAAAATAAATTGCTCTCAATACCACTACATAAACTGCTCATTAAGATGGCGGTCTTTATGAGCCTAAATTATATAAACCTTGATTTACTTCCTGTAAAAAAATGAAATATAATGTGAGTACCTGCAACCTTCTAATTAAATAAACTGATTAAAATCTATTACATAATTTATTCTAAAAGTGTTTATTAGTTCAAATGATTCAAATCTTGCTTCTGTTTAATAAATAGTAGAAACAAATAGAAATCTTCTAAGATACCACAAAATGCTGTTCAATTTCAGAGGGGACTGGGCGGGCTGAAGGAATGTTCGAAAAAACTACTGAACCATCATCTTCCTGCCCTTGTCCCATCTTATTTGGGGTCGGGCAATATGTTTTTTTCTTCCATTCTATCCTGTCAACCGTCATGCTATCACTAACCTTCCTTTCATAACTCATAACTCTTTTTTTGTTTCATGAGTTTCATCCCTCCTCTTCACATGACCATACCAAGACAAACGATTCCCTTTCAACTTTTCAGTCACTGGGGCCACTTTCAAACTTCCCCTAATATATTCATTTCTCACTTTATCCATTCTCGTCACACCATACATCCATCTTAACATTCTCATCTCCGCTACGTGCAATCTTTTTTCATCCGTCTTTTTCACAGCCCAACATCTGATCCATACAGTATGACAAGTCTTATCGCGGACGGAAAAAGCTACTACACCCCAAATTCAAAAAGGGACTCAAAGAGCAACTGAAGGAACACTGAGGGTTTTAGTTAGTAACCAAACTTAGTAGTCACAATATGTAAGGGCTATTGAGTAATAATTGTGATGTTGCGCGTTAGTCGGATTCGCGATACCTATTATCGCTTTTGTCGCATCTCGGAACGCAGGGAAAGTTTGACACTATCTCGCTCTCCACCCAGGGCAGGAGGAGTTATTTAATGATTTGTCATATCACAGAAGGTGTAAAATCAATGGCAATATCTTTGATTTTGACAATTCAACCAATTGAATTGCAATTTCAGTTATGCTAACATACAAATTTTCGATCCAATAAGGAGCAATAAATTAATAATAATTTATTTCAAGATTCTTTACAATTTAATACCATAATATGTTTAAGAAGTAGTAGTGACCCAACATACTGCAAAGTAACACATCTGTCTGGAGAAGTTTGAAGAATTTGAATCTAAACAATATTATGTATACATGACATGGGAAATATTCCATCTAGTTTTCTGTTAAGGTAAATTCTGCCATTTTTACTCATTACCTGTTTTGATGTGGTTCGAAAGCTATGTTTACGTGAACACCCGACGGCTGGTCCGCAATTATCCTGTTGATACTACTAAACCATGAGCCGCAAACAACGCAACACACAGGTTCAAAATCTCACAGCGGTTTCGGTTGTCGACTTGTCGACAATTGTACTGAACCTATACCTACCTTCCCTACCCATACCTTACCCTACCTGTACCTTACCCATAGCATATGAATTATTGATATATAGGTACTAGGTATCATACCTTTTATGGTACCTAGTATCTATATATCAGTAATTCAGAGTGTCTAGTGCGAGTTTAAAGTTTCAAATGTTTTTATTTCACATAGGCCTACATGGGCACTTAAAATGTCAGAAGCTAGTGCACGGTTCCAAATTGGTCATTTCCTATGGAAAAGAACCTGCAAGAAACTCCATGGTTACTCTTATTAAAAATGATTGTTCTTATTACAGTATTTCCATATTACAGTATTAATAAATTTGAATTGTTTTACGTTAACGCGATGGATACGTTTGTAACGCGTTCCGATTGGCGCGCTCCAAGCCCTTAACCAATCAGAGAGCCAAACACGACAAACGTTTCAATCGCGTAAACGTAAATCAACTCGCAGTAAGGTCTCAGTAAATAAACTGTTTCTATAATGTACGCAAGCATCATGAGCTTTGGAAAACTCTTTTTCATTTTCATATGGGCCATGCTGGGCGTAGTTGCAAAGAAAGAATGCTGCCATTGACAGGGCAATTGGGAGTTTAAGACGATTTGTTATTCGCTCTAAAAAGTTGAAGTTTTTCTTAAACACCTTGTGTGTTCTTGCATCAATTCACGCCTATTTTATTCGGTTGCTAGCTGCTCTTCTTTGAGACCTTAATAAAAATCCAGGAAAATTTTCTCAAAAATCCATCTACCCACATGCTGCAGGTGCATACCAACAGGCTTTGCAGAAATATTATTCTCGGTAGCAATCAGAGAAATTCCTCGATGACTCATCGTGGAACGGAAAATGGTCGCTACTCGCTAGGCGAGCGAGTTGTTTAGCAAGTTTGCTCTTAGTTTATTTGGCCTTTCTGTCTGGACGCTGCGGAAGGCTGACTCACCAACCTGTTTTGCTATCAAGGTGTTGCGCCTATTTTTGATTTTGTTAGTTAATAAAAGTTGTAAGTTGTTGCGCAGAAGATTCGAGGACTGGCGCGGTTGACGTAGATTAGGTTCGTACGCTTAAATAAAACGTAGAAAGGCAAATAAAAAAAATCAAGTCGTGTTTACACGCGCCTCAAAGAGAGGTTAGTAAAATCGTGGGGGCCTAGCAGGGCCGATGCCGAAAAGGTTAACATGGTGATTTCCAGGGCCGCGGTAACTTTTTTTCAGGTAAATAAGCCCAAAGTATCGAAACGCAGTTGATCAGCTGTATTTTTAGGTCCTTAAACTTTACCGCCTACGCGTTAACGGTCTTAGGCCCTAAATCGGCGTTCATCATTGCGTGAATCTCAAAAGACCCGTTACCTAAATCAAAATGAACAGTCCCAAAAACATCTTCACAAAAATTGCTTCAATAACAACCTGTAATTAGGAGTTAGTATTCTTGACAGTTTGTTTTTTAATAATTAAAGGTCCTTTAAAGTTTCACCAAAACAATGACAGTGGTCGATGACCTCAAGGACCTTGCTATTTCATATTTGGATGAGCGGTCTTTTACTTCCTACGCACGTGGCTTCATACCATGTTTGGTAAAGAATTATACTTGATAGACAAGCAAACAGACCAACAAGACTCGCGGGAATTCGCTATCATTACGTGCTGCTTTTATAAAACACGAAGATTAAACTGCACATGGAAATGTTGTATGAGAATAAAACAGTTTGTATGACCTGTGATTGTGAAGACGGAGTTTTTTAACCGCTATGTAAGACAGGCTGTCTGTGTTTTATGTGTCAGTTATTTATTTATTTATTAAATACTTTTTGCACAAACGTACAGCGGCAGACTTAATGCCTTAGGCATTTTCTACCAATCAACCTTAGGGTCATGCAGAGATAAATAGTGGTAGGTGCAATAAAAGAGAGAGAAAAGGCGAATAAGTACAAGAATAGATATACTAATAAACCATAAATATCATGCAATTATACAATACATACACAAATCAATAAACTATTTACATATTTTTCTGTTGTGCTCAATGTCTCAATTTTAAAATCGTTGTGCAGTATTTCACGTCGTGTCGTGGCCTAATGCTTAAGGCATCCGCCTCTCATGCATGAGGTTACGAGTTCGAAACCGAGCAAGTACAAATCTGAATTTTTCAAGTTTATCTAGGACATTACTGACACCCCGTGCCTCGGTAAACACGTAAAGCCGTTGGGCCCGATTGTCATTCGTATATCTTTGATAGTCGTTTCAGGTAGTCAGACGCCAGAAAGTCTGACCATCAGTTTATACAGGGAGTATCGTCATCATCAGCATCATCATTTCAACCAATAGGCGTCCACTGCCGGGCATAGGCCTCCTCCAAATGTCGCCACAATGAACGGTCTTGTGCGTCTCGCATCCATCGGATTCCCGCAACCTTCACCAGGTCATCGCTCCACCTTGTAGGGGGCCTTCCAACACTGCGTCTTCCGGTATGCGGTCGCCACTCCAGAACCTTTCGGCCCTAACGGCCATCTGTTCTGCGAGCAATGTGCCCTGCCCATTGCCACTTAAGTTTGGCGATTCTTCGTGCTAGGAGTATCGTGTTGCCCAGTAATTGGATTGTGAAGGTCTGATAGGCAGTCGCTCCATGTAAAAGGTTAGAGAGATAATGAGTATTTCACTAGAGAGATACTTTACCTCTTCATCTTATATTTGGCACGATGCAACTGCTTGCAGAACCGCTAGTAGAACGGACACGGTCTTCATTGACTACCGCGTACCGTAAACTTGGAAGGTGACCCGAAAACCTACCGAAGGCCGATTACGATAGGGCTTCACTTGGCGTATTACCGACATTGGATGTCTTTCAACTGAGATGAGTTAAATGTGCTAAAACTTTTGAAAGAGTACCGTGGCCCCAGAACGCCAAGGCCAGTGAAGGCACATAGATGAGTTTTAGTAAAAAAAAGTCTGACTCGTTCTCTCGCTCTACCCTAAAGCGGGACAAATTATTAGATGGTTCGTTCAACAATATAATATAACTATAACAATATACTAGATTATAGTACGTTGTTGATCGAAGGAACAAAAAAAAAAATTGGTCAAGTGCGAGTCGGACTCGCGCACAAAGGCTACCATACCGTCCGTAGCAAAAAACGGCAAAAAAATCACGTTTGTTTTTATTAGTGCATATCTACTTATTGTTATAGCTGCAAAAAAAAACACATAATCTGTGAAAATTTCAACTATCTAGCTATCACGGTTCAAGAGATACAGCCTGGTGACAGACAGACAAACAGTGGAGTCTTACTAACAGGTTTTGACTGACCATAAAATTCTTGTCATTACAAAGACTACGAGTTCTTTGTAATGCCAAGAATTTTCATCTAAAAGTAGGCCTAAATCTACCATTACAATCTTCACGTTTACCACGCCCATCCAACCTGAGATCCACAAACAAGTTTAGATGTAACATTAGATCACAATGTCTGTAATTAGACCATACGTGGGCATCATGTAGTATCAGCGCTAGCCTGCGGGCGCGTACCAAGGAGACCCCGAGAAAGCGGCCTCGATAACACTTGTGTAATAGTACCGACGACGACCTTACCCTTGTTAAGAAGCTATTATTGTTAAAATATTACGTACATAATTGTTACTAGACTGTGTTTCGGAGATATCAGCAAAACACTCTTAGTTTTTTTTTATCTGGGAAATCATCCGATGACTTTTCTTGCTCTAGGGCGGGGCGAGAGGGCGTGTCCGGCTTTTACTAACTAAAACCAAAACTCACTCCTATGTTCCTTCTTTGCCTTCGTTCCACGGCCTTGGGGTTCTCTTTCGCACAACCCATGGCCCCAGTAGGCTTCGACCCTGCTGGGCTACGGTTTGCTGATATCTCCTTGAAGTGCGCGTGGAACAGTTCGCGCCGTCGACGACTTGGACTCGGTCCGGACGGTTACCGGACGATCGGACGGCGAGCTACCCATTGCTCGCCGTCCGCGCCTACGGTGGCCGGAAATCGGGATCGGGATCCCGGCGGCTGGGGAAGTGAGGGCCGCTCCCTCGCGAATGCACGTGCGGCCTCCTCCTTTGCTAAAATTACTGCAGAAGAAGGCGACCGCTTGCCACTCCTCCCCACTTCCGACTCGCTATGGCTTGTACCAAGGCCCGGCACGAGAGATCGCTGCCGCCGATCTCTCCAACGAGGACAGGGCGGTGCTCTGCCCAAGCGGGGCACACGTCTACCGTGTGCTCCACCGTGTCCTCCTAGCGGTCTACGCAGAGTGTCACCCGAGCGATTTCAATCATATGGATTCTGCAATTTTCCGGTAACAGATATTGTCCGAGCGCAGTTCCCCAAACAAAAAAAGCTAGAATCTACAGGAAAGATCTTCATGTGGGTAGATTTTGTAACTGACGTGATCAATGAACCTGAAATTTCCCAGCAGCGATTTTTGTGAATTGTTTTCATTAATTTTCTACGGCTGACCTTTGCTCGCTTGACTAATCCGTGAAACAAATAATTTCACGAAACGAATTTGATTAAGTTTTTACACAAAGAGTGTAAGTCAAGGGCTAAAGAGCTGCATCCAAAAAAATTGACCTTTAGATAGATATTCTTTGATACTTTTTTTTTTTTTTTTTTATTGGGTGGGAAAATCATCCTAATGACATCCCCGCTCTTGGGCGGAGCGGGAGATAGTGTCAGACTCTTACTGACTAAAAACCCACTCCTGTTCCTTCGTTGCCTTCGTCCCAGGGCCCCGGGTTCCGCTTTCACACTACCCGTGGCCACAGTAGGCTTCGACCCTGCTGGGCCCCTACGATTTGCTGACATCTCCTTGAGGCGCGCGTGGAACAAAACGCGCCGTCGACGACTTGGGCTCGGTCCGGACGGTTACCGGACGGTCAGACGGCGAGCCACCCATTGCTCGGCGTCTGCAAGCCCGCGCCTACGGTGGCCGGAAATCGGGATCAGAATCCCGGCGGCGGTTAGGGCGTGAGGGCCGTTGTCTCACGCGATCGGCCGCCTCCTTTGCTAGCATTACTGCTTCGCAGAAGGAGGCGACCGCCTGCCACTCCTCCTCACTCTGGACCATGGCCTGTATCAATGCCCGGCGCGAGAGATCACTGCCGCCGATCGCCCCCACGAGGACACGGCGGTGCTCTGCCCAGGCGGGGCACACCTCCACCGTATGCTCCACTGTGTCCTCCGGACGGTCCACACAGTGGCGGCACCCAGGAGTTTCTTCCGCACGAATCCGGTGCAGGAACCTCCCGAACTTACCATGTCCGGTGAGGACCTGCGTCATGCGGAAGGTAAGGACGCCGTGTTGCCTTTCCAGCCACTCCTCAAAGAGGGGAAGTACCGCCATGATTATGGCGTGCCCAGCACTGGGTTGCGATAGTCGTTGTCGCCATTCCACCATGAGATCCCGCCGGAGCTCTTCCCGCCATGCCGCGACTTGGCGCGGCAGCGGAGTTTCACCCCGGCATTCTTTGATACTTACAATCACCATTTACGAGTAAAACACAGAAAATACAATTTTAGGAAACATTTTATTGTGTAACACAATTGGCGGCCACACGGTCAAGATCTTTTCAAGACAACCTTTGTAAGGAGGGGAAGGGAAAATGAGAAAAAAAAAAGTATTCAAGGAATAAGGGTACTATGATTTGCCAGCAAATGGACGGGGACCAGAAGGTGAAAATTGCGGGAATCCGATGGATGCGAGACGCACAGGAGCGTTCATTGTGGCGACATTTGGGGGAAGCCTATGTCCAACAGTGGACCAGTGGACCAGCCTGCAACGCAAAGGGCAACTGAAGGAACACAGTAGGTTTTAATCATTAAACGTCTGACACTCGTGAAACTTAAACGTCGTGCTCCGCCCAGAGCAGGAAGGATTATTAAAATTTGATGATTTCCAAATGAAATAAAAGAACCGGCCATGTGCGAGTCGGACTCGCTCACGAAAGGTTCCGTACCATTAACTATACAACATTAGATACTACATATATAAGGGGAAAAAAATCGCGTTTGTTTTATGGGAGCGCCTTAATAAATTTTTTTCTAAATTGCATGTACGACTAAATATTCTGTGAATATTTTGAGCGTCTACCTGTTTCTTGGATTGCATTGCATTTATTAATATCAAGCAAAAAAACGGCAAAAAAAATCATATTTATTGTATCCGTCAGAGCCCCACTTAAATATCTATTTTATTCCATTTTTAGTGTTTGTTATTATAGCTGCAACAGAAATACATGAACTGTCACGTTATCATAGTAGCTATCACGGTTCATAAGATTCAGCCTGGTGACAGACAGACGGACAGAGAGTCTTAGTAATAGGGTCCCGTTTTTACCCTTTGGGTAGGGTTCCATACCCAAAAAAAGGACTATTATGATTGTATGATAGAGAATGAATCTTTATCAACAAAGTGAAGTGAAAATGATGCACTCGTTGAGTCGAGGCTCCAAAGTTTTGAGCATCGGCGCCGAGTTGTTAGCCTGTCGGTTTTCTACCGGTTGCATTTCGGGGAGTGTGCGTCGGAATTGCATAACCTGATTCCGCCTAGCCCGTTCCATCATCGGACCACCAGGCGTACGGCAACGTGCCACCGGTACATGGTGGACATTCCACCTATACGCATAAAACGTTTTGGGAACACATTCATTATGCGTACAGCTAAGGAGTGGAATTCCATGCCGGAATCTGTGTTTCCTGATAGCTACAACCCGGAAATCTTTAAGTCAAGAGTGAATAGGTTACTTCTAGGTAAGCGCGTTCCATCGTCGACCGCATCGTCGCTTTCCATCAGGAACAGCGCGAACCTATCAAGAATAAAATAAAATATAGCTAGGACTATTGTTAAAGCACAATACCACTAATCAAGCACTGTACACTTGTCGATTGCGCATTTAGGTCAGTCATGATCACAATGAATAGGTACCTAATTCATTAAATATTTTAACAATTACTCATTTTCTATCTGAGTACCTACCTAATGTATGACTAATTACCTATGTTTATTATTCTTAACAATCTATTATGATAACCGTGTAATCTTGACAGTACTTAGCAGTAGCCTGGAATCTGGATGTATAGCCGGTTGAAGGTTAACCTCCATTTTGAATAGGTTTTAAACTTGACTGGTGGAAAACGGGTCTACAGTAGGTACACCACTGCCATACCCTTCTGGTAATGCACGCGTGACGTTATGTTTGAAAGAAAGAAAGAATATTAATTTATTTGGCACAACACAACAAGGCGAGTGCATCACCTTTCGGCGAGCCAGCCATTGCTCCGGTAACCGCCTGGACCGAGCTCGAGTTGTCGACGGCGCGTAATGTTCCACGCGCGCGTCAAAGAGATATCAGCAAACCGTAGGGGCCCAGCAGGGACGAAGCCTACTGGGGCCATGGGTTGTGCTAAAGAGAATCCCAGGCCCTGGAATGAAGGCAAAAAAGGAACAGGAGTGGGTTTTAGTCAGTATAAGTCTGACACGCCGTCCCGCTCTCCCCCAAGAGCGAGAGAAGTCATTAGATGATTTCCCATCTAAAAAAAATGGCACACAAACAATAGATAAGTAAACAGGAAATAAAAAAAACTGGGCAAGTGCGAGTCGGACTCGCGCACTGAGGGTTCCTATGTAAATAATTCAATTCCCGAATGGAGTTTCAAATTTTATTCCGAATCACAAAAAAAAAGTTTTTTTTTTTTTTTGACTAAACAATTTACTGTTTTCATATTTATTCCTATAACTGTGCTTAAAAAACCTTGCTTTACGCCAAACTTCAGGATTCTGGGTCAACGGAAAGTACTCTAATTTTGATTCCCTTGAGAGTGTCAAAATATAAATTTTTTGCAACATAAGCGGCCGTATCTTCGTTAACTTGTTAGATTGATTTTTTCACAGTTTCAAGGGACCGCAGACTTGTATAATTATATGGTTTTAATTTCAACTTGATACTACGCGTTCTCGAGATAGCGTCTTGACATACAGACAGATAGACGGACAACTAAGTGATCCTATAAGGGTTCCATTTTTCTTTTTGGGGTACGGAACCCTAAAAAAAAGAAGCAAAAATATAATTGTATGTCTCATGGCTTCACCATAAACAGCCAATATTCGAACGCCCAATATTCACAAGTGTACCCAAAAGTCGTCAACAGTGGAAACAATCGATTGATTACTGCCACTCTGCCAAGGCTGACAACTGTTGACTTGTAAACCGATTTCTACGTGCCTACGTTATTATGTGTCAAGACGCAGTCACGGTGCATACCTGATTAGCGACGGTTGCCGGCACAATCATGATGTTACACTATCCAACGTATTGGGAACAATGGCGGCGCATGCGGCCATCTAAAGTAGTGTAATCCTCACATTGCGATTGGCACGATGTTATTGGTATTAAGAAACGATCATCGCAAAGCAGTATAGAATTTTGTCACTGACAAAAAACGAAATGTGCTCATTGTTTTATTTCGTAAACGATATTACTAATAATACGTGGGACATCCAGAAAGTTTTGAGAAACTAAATAAACTAAGTTCTATGGATAAAATATTTTTATTAAATCTTTTCAAAGAACGACCTGGTAAGAGAAAGAAAGAAAGAGGCTGGTGTAGAACCAGCCTCTATACAAAGTTTCATGAGTCTGAACCAATTTTCGATTCATTATTTCCAGTCCGCCGCAGACACCTATTCCAGGGCCTTCTCGAACGCTGCTAGCGCGTCTTCCGGCGATGAAATCTGTATCCCTTTCAGCAGATTTTTTATTTTAGGCAATAAAAAGAAGTCACACGGTGCCAGATCAGGACTGTACGAAGGGTGCCCCAAGACTCTGACCTGTGTGGTGTCCTTCGTTTTGAGCGCTGAGTGCACGGGCGCGTTGTCATGGTGAAGCAGTACCCCGCGTAGCCCGGTGTTCGGTCGCTTGTTGCTCATTGCGGACAAAACTTCTGGCAGGCATTTTGTGAACGCTTCTCGAACCAATCTGCAGTGTATGCTGAATCTCTTCATATGTAATTCGCCTGTTTTCTTGATTTTTTTTTTACTGCCAGCACATTTTCTTCCGTGACAGCCGTCGTAGGACGACCACTCCTCTGTTCATCCCCCAAAGTAAGGCGACCGCGCTTGAACTCGCTATACCAGCGGTAGATTGTTGCTTTTAAAGGTCATCATCCATAAAAGCAATTCGAAGTCGATCAAATGACTCATCAGGTTAGGCCATTTTAAAATTACTATTATTTATTTAAAATCGTAGAAAACCATCGCACGAAAATGTGCTCGATGCAGATCCATTTTTAAAGAGACGATAATTTGATTTGACCCTCGAAAAATGTGGAGGGAAATTCAAAATTCAAACAATGGTATTTTACTTTTAAATGACCAAAACTTTTCAAAATAATTACAAGTGGCCAGTGCCTTATACATAAAAACTATTTTTCGCAAAACTTTCTGAGTGGCCTGGTACACTTTTACACGTAATTTTTTTCGTCACTTTAAACTAGATGTAGCCGATGTTTCCTAGCTGACAACCCTGAGAAGAAACATAGATGTATATTCATTCTTGTCTTTAAAATGTCATCAAATAACTTTTCACGCTCTGGACGGATCGAGTCTAAAAGTCACCTATGTTTCCTTTGCATCCGGAACCACGGTGACTCTTTCGAACTATCTGCAGTATGCCAGTGCTTTACTCTTCAGGGAATACAGGCTTTATGATAAATTCATTCGAAAAGTAACTAGCAAAACATTAAGATACTTACCGAACAAAAATGTACGCAATATCGCCATCCAATCTCGCAGAATCATCGTTGGGAAATATGAAACTCAAATCGTAACCAATCTTGTTATATCGGTAATCCAATTCCGTTATTTCTAGCTGTTATGTGCCATTAACAATATTAGCAACGCATCACGATTACTAATATAAAGAAAAGCGGATTGCTATAATTAAAGTAACTGTAGAGACATTCTGTGGGTAGTCAATCAACGGAAAAGATGAATGAACTTCAGAAGGAAAATGGCGACGCAGTGGACGGACGGAAGCTTTGTCATTTATGCTTAGAGAAAAATAGACATAGGAAATTACAGTGCTCTTCTATGCAGTTTGATGACGTATCATGGGATGTCAGGATATCCGCAGTCCAGTACCTGTATACCCATTATCTATACTATATAGGTACCTTTAAGTTTGCCACCCTGGTGAAGTGGTGACCTAATGACAACATCAGCGGACGGCACTGCCGTGGCCAAATACCAGGCCAAGCAAGCAATTGAACTAGTTTTGCCATCGATACGCTAAGAAGACGATAGGTACATTTTAAAGGTAGGCTCTCGTTTCACCACTATGTCATCAGACTTAAAGTAAGAAAGAAAAAGAAAAGAAAGAAAGAAAGATCCCCAGGTTGGAGTTGCTCTATATTAGCTACTTTAGCTGTATGCACCATAAGCATGATCCCAAAAAGGTTTGTGCATATGGATGTGATGCATTTTTATTCCACAACGACCATTGAATGTCCACCATGTACACGCATCGCCGTGCATCTAGTGGTCCGACAATGGAACGGGTTTGGGCATTTTCTAATAATTGCAAAATTCGAACAAAATTTTTCTACTTTTAGGTATGACTACTAAATGTAAATAGCTATATTTGAAACACTATAGCTAGGTTTGGAACGGTTTCCTACAAGGCCGCCGTGCCGTATGGAATTTTTAGAACCTAATTATTATATTCTTTATTGTAGACGTCATAAAAACAGGACAACCATTTAAAAAAAAAGGGTAATAGGGTCGCTAGACGGTCTTATCACACAGGGCAGGAATTGTATCATGAGAATTTTTCCGATACCTACCTAATGATTTGAGGAAATCCAGATCTTGGCTGGATCGCCAATTTGAACGTAACTGTGCATATATTGGCAGTTTGCGTTCCTACCCAGTTTGCTGCTGTGGTTTCAAATTGAAACATATTTCTCTCTGTTCATGTCATTGGGCCGAATTTTAAACTTGGAATTCACGGCTCGCTTTTTACGAAGCAACAGCTAAACATAGTCAGCCATGGCGCTGGAAGATGCTGGGCTCTCACAGCTTGACGTAGAGCATTAGGTTAAGAGATTGAGATGCTTTTGTGTCGTAAAGCTGAATTAAGTTTGAAGTCAAGATATCAACTTCTCAAGTATATTGCGTAATTTAATGTTAATAAATTCTTTATCATTGTTCTTTCAATATTAACTATGTACAATAATTGACAATGCGTGGGCTGTGACCCTTTAAACGGAAACAGATTAACTGTTGAGATTTAGCACATGACTGAATGACTATATCCGTGCTAGTTTGTAGTGAGATAAAGAGCTGTGAGCTTGGACGATTTATCTCTTCATTAACCATAATTTTAGTGTAATTTAATGGCAGTAAAATAAAAAAGGTAAATCTCTAATCTTTCTGCTAACCTCTAATTTTTGTTACATAATTATTTTACGCATGACTGGCTGTGACAATGAACTTTAGAAAATCTACAATTTATCTGTGTTGCTTTTGTTTCCCGCCACATCTTATACTATTTTCGTTAATTCCAAGAGATTGAAGTCTTCGAGACAAAGCCATTCAAAATCAAAATCTTTTTCAGTTGCAGAAGTAACATAGCATAGCATAATCATTAATCAGCCTTATAATGTTTCCACTGCTGGGACTCAGGGCTCTTCTCAAGGAGAGGGAACGAGACATAATCCACCACACGGACTCTGCGGATTGGTGGATATCACATGTCTTCGAATCTTTGGTTCTAGGACATGCCGGTTTCCTCACGATGTTTTCCTTCACCGTTTTGATGGCAGTGGTGATGAAATAAATGACACAAAGTAATGCGTAAGTCGGAGCGGTTACCACTAAGCCTCTTAGCCACCACAGTTCTTTGGGAGAATGTCAGAGCTACCCCTTGTTTAAAATATGAAGTTTATACTTTCTTCTTCAAGGACCGGAAGAACGGATACGTAATAATTATGCAAAGAGATATACATTTAATGTCTTTGTAGTTATGCCATGTGAAATCTGGTGAAAAATATGTAAGTAAATAGCGGATACTGCCAGTTCTACCGGTACTAATAAAGTAGACTTTCCGACCAGCTTAAGGCGAACGACCTGAAACTGAAAGCCGCTTGAAATGGAGTTACAAGCATTTAAAACATGTAACACTTGAAAAAATTACGCATGTTTAATGTGTCTTACCAGACGCTTATCTTGCGTTTGGAAAAAAAGATTTTTTTCATTTGCAGCAACTACAATTATAGTGTTAATATCACGAGGCATTAACAGTTCCAGGACTGCAGGATTATCGAAAGATTCTTTTTTTATTATTATTGATAGGCTCGCGTTTGACCACTATCTTACCTGATGGTAAGCGATGATGTGGCCGAGGATGGAGCACGCTTGCCTAGAAGTAACCTATTATAAGTTCTAACTTTAAATTAAAGGTACCTTTAATTTAAAGTTTGTTTGTTCGTTATTCTTCAGTCAGGGCGGCTACAAAACAAAATTTAAAAATGAATGCTATTAAACCAAAAACACAGAGTCAGAGCAGTCATTGATACTGCTTGCCTTTTGAAATGCATAGTTTCTACGTTAGAACTCTTAATATGAAAAAACGTTTTTTTTTATTAACTTTCATGGTTATAAGTATTGCGATATTACAGTTATACAATGAATAAGAAAGGATTTTCCAAAATTCACCCCTGGAGACAAAACGGGGGCTTAAAATTTGTATGAAGAAACCTACTTTTACGGGTGCGAAGTCACTGGCAACGGCTACTTAGATATAATTGGCCACCATAATCAGATTGCTGGTGCTAATTACAATAATCTATTTGCGTGTCCGTCAATGCATGGTGAACACGTAGGTGCAAACCGAACCATCCTTGGCCTATTAATTATTTGATTGTTCTACGCGATCCGTTATCATGCTCCTTCCGCTGTTCAATCGTACAAAAAGGTGTTATTTACAGGGTAATTGTGAAGAATTATGTAAACTATCTTTGATTGATTGTAGAATATACATACTAAGTGGATAATTTTAGCACGCTATTGTAACAAATGTAATTTCCGCGTCAATATCTCATTTATTAAAGCTTCTAGTAGCGGCTTTGCCCGCGTGAAAGATAATATACAGCCTATGTCACTCAGTGATGAAGTAGCATCCTACTGATGTAAGATTTTTTACAATCGGTCCAGTAGTTTTTTAAACATGTGTTTATAAACCTTTATCTTCCTTATAAATCAGTCTATTGGCGAAAATCGTTCAGAAGTTTCTGAGTTTATCGCGAACAGACAGACAGACGCAATGGGGACTTTTTTTTATAAACATATCATCATCATCACATATCTTAACCCACTGCTGGGTACGGAACTCTTTTTGTTGTGCCAATCCCTGCGATGGTAACAATTTTACAACAAAAACAACTAACATTTTTTCATCCAGCTCAATGAAGTCCTACTAAACTTCTATAAAAATCTTCCGTACCTGCTGGTGCACGTCTAATGAAAGCAAAGCAGCGTAAAACTTGTTTGTCATTCCCTCAGCTGAGGCTATACTGAGTTATGCACGAAATGGTCGAAAAACATAAGCATGTAGGTAGTAATCTTGAACGGTACCAGTCCGTGTGGGTCGCTTCAAGGGCAGCTCGTAACCTCAGCTTTTAACATAACTGAAATACTTGGTGCACTAATCTCTCTTGCCAGAATGATCGTGGTCATCATTGTAAATCACGATGAGTGATGATCTTGGTAATACGTCGCCATTCGTCGCGGACTGCAGCTTTCCAGGTACTACACTTAGATGCGGCCTTGATATAGTCTATCCATCTCATTGGTGATCTACCATCTAACACGCGTTGCGTTTGCATGGTGCGTTAATAGTGATACAAATAACAGTTCCGATGTACTTCCTATTGTTACTCATGTTTATATATTTATTTAACGATTTATGTACACAGACAAAATAAAAGATTAGAAGAAGGAAACATAAAAATAGGTACAGAGGTGGTGCTTATTTCTAAAGAAATCTCTTCCAGCACACCTGCGAAAGGAGAGTTGGAAGAAAATAGATATGTAGACACCGTGTGTAACAGAAATAGGAAAATAAGTACATACAAAATAGTTATCAATAAAATAATATAACAAGCAAAAACAGATATACTATTATAATTATATCCATACACATAGTAAAATAAATATCACAAAAATACATACTATATGATATATTAAAACTAATACATACAAACTAATATGCAACTATGACGGAATAGAAAGATAGTGTGCTTTCTCTCTACTTTTAAAAACTACAAAAATTTGGCAGCCCTTAATGTCAGGCGGTAGTAAATTCCATAACCGTACTGCGTGCGCAGTGAAGGAGTAGGAGTAGAAATCGGTGGAGTAGGAAGGGGGATTTAAGGAGATTCTTTAGACGCGACCTGCAAGGTGCATCAGAGGGACGCGAGCAGGAAAAGCGTTCCCGCTAATAGGAGGGCGTTTTAGGGTTGTGAAGGTGACACAGTTAACCTAATACATTCTTACGAATTCTTACGAAGCAAATTCTGTTCTACCCAGTCTTCCTCAACTCGTATCCACCTAACGCTTTGTATACGTTTCCTCTGTTGCACGCCATTTTCTTCCGATTTTTTATTTTTATTTTTTGTTTTTTTTGCTTCCAATTGTTTTCTCCTCGCCACGATCATCCCCACAAGCATGTCCACGTGGCTACAGGCAATTTTATTGTTTTACCATCTTACAAGCAGTTATCAACGTCATCTGATTGGCTGTACATCGGCGCATATGGCTTAATAAAATATAATAGTTTGTGAAGAATAGGTTGCGTCCATTATTTTTTTTTAACAAACCTTGAATTTCGTTGGAGTTTTTCTTTCATGGCTTCACTTCATAATTTCTTTTTTTTTTCGTTCCATCAAAGTCTGACACAGAAAGATCAGTTCTTTATGAAAGTCTATCAAGCCCGGTCAAAGTCAGGCACGCACGATTTTATTATGTAACTGCAAATTGAATTGATTCAGGAAAATCAATTCTCCATACTTATTTCTCTATATAGGTAATATTGTAATTCGACTTATTGAGATATTATATATTTAAGTAAATTAATTACTTTTAACGTTTTTGCAAACAAATTCGATTAACTGGTTTAATTAAACCATCTAATCGAATTTGCTTGCAATTTTACAGTGGTTTGGATATTATTTAGTAGTAACAGTATTATATATCTTTCTGTTGCTGATCTCTTTACGATTTGCTCGTAATATTAAAGATTTTTATCATCATTCGATATTGAATCATTCAGCGTATTAAATCTAAAAGAAAATCAGTTGATCCTAGAAAACAAAAACAAACTTGATCCTAAGATCGATTTACATTCCACGCTACAATATTGTAGCGTGGAATGTAAATTGTAAAGGAAGACCTAAGTGTGGAAACTAATAAAAATTCCAAAATAACAGTTCCAAAATACTAGTATTTTCAGTATTAATACGAGTATTATGAGTATTATAATAATAATATTCCACAACTATCACACAACGCAATTTAGTCCCAAGCTAAGCAGAGCTTGTGTTATGAGTACTAGACAACTGATAAACATACTAAATATATTTCTAAACACGTACATATTATAGATAAATTACACACAGACACAGAACAGACACAGATCGTGCTCATCACACAAACATTAGTCCTGGGTGGGAATCAAACCCACAATCTCCAGCATAGGAGTTAGGGCCACTAACCACTAGACCAACAGGCCAGTCGGTTATTATTACGGTATTATAAGTATTATTATGATGGTTGGAGAGGGAGAGGGAGACCAAAGAAAAGATGGATGGATTGTGTGAAGAGTGATATGAAAGAAAAGGAAGTTAGTGATAGCATGACGAGTAACAGGGCAGAGTGGAAGAAAAAAACGTGTTGCGCCGACCCCAAATAACACGGGATAAGGGCAGGAAGATGATGATATAAGTATTATTAGGAGTATTATGAGTATTATCACGAGTAATTGCGTATATCTTCTTTTCTTATAGCTACGTATTACAACAAGGGATCAAAAACCTCAACATATCTGTTAATATATACATCAAAGGATTAATCTATCAGCGAAGTGATCAGCGCAATCGAGCATCAAATTGCATTGCCTCTCGCCGGATGTCTGCACTAAAGCACCACAATAAAACTCGGTGCAGACAGACAGACAACAAAATAAAACATTTGCAATGAATAATGTAACAGTAATACATCTAATAAATATTCATCGTGTGATAAACTGTGCTGAAAGTAAGTGTAGCTTGTTGTAAGATAAAAATGTGACTAAGAGTAATATTTTGGAGACTGATATGTTGTTTCTCTATGGTGTTTTTCTATGGCGACAGGTCACGGGAACAACTTGTGACCCACGGATGCCCCTCAAGTTGAAGGGTAAAATCTACAAGTCCGTGATAAGGCCTGTCATACTGTATGGATCAGAATGTTGGGCTGTGAAAAAGACGGATGAAAAAAGATTGCACGTAGCGGAGATGAGAATGTTAAGATGGATGTGTGGTGTGACGAGAATGGATAAAGTGAGAAATGAATATATTAGGGGAAGTTTGAAAGTGGCGCCAGTGACTGAAAAGTTGAAGGGGAATTGTTTGTCTTGGTATGGTCATGTGAAGAGGAGGGATGAGACGCATCTTACTAAAAGAGTTATGAGTTTACATGTCGATGGATGGACAGGGAGACCAAAGAAAAGATCGAGTGATATGAAAGAAAAGGAAGTTAGTGATAGCATGACGAGTGACAGGGCAGAGTGGAAGAAAAAAACGTGTTGCGCCGACCCCAAATAACACGGGACAAGGGCAGGAAGATGATGATGATGATATGTTGTTTCTCAAAGTGAAGCAGCATTTAGATAAGTTAATACTACAGGTGTATAGCATATATGTATCCTTTGATCCTTTCATCATGGCATCAGTCTAAATAACTTCGGGAACGTTTAAAAGAGTTACTGTGGCCCTAGGACGGAAAAGTTCAACTGAAGGATCCGGGTGGGTTTTAGTCTGTAAAACTCCAACTGAAGGATCCGGGTGGGTTTTAGTCTGTAAAAGTCCAACTGAAGGATCCGGGTGGATTTAGTCTGTAAAAGTCCAACTGTAGGATCCGGATGGGTTTTAGTCTGTAAAAGTCCAACTGAAGGATCCGGGTGGGTTTTAGTCTGTAAAAGTCCAACTGAAGGATCTGGGCGAGTTTTAGTCTATAAAAGTCTGCGCTTTTATGAATTCCCTCCTAAAAAAAATCATCTTAATAAAGTTTTCTTCACCTTTTAATTCGCTCATAAAAAACTACCGTTTTACAAACGTAATCCCAACCGTTACCCGTTCTAATAGTTCCTTTAATTCCTTTCTAAGAGCATGGTAGTATGTTGTCCTTAGTAATTACATCTCCTTTTGTCAATAAAGGACAATATCCTTTTTCTTTTTACTTAGACAGTCCTTCCTAATTTGTTGAATTAGCGTTGTGTATTTACAGCCAGTGACCCGGGTTAATGACCACGTTATACCGATGCGCGTACGCAATGCTGCCACAACGAAGAAATATTCGCAAGCGAAAAGTTGTTTTAAAGTTTTAGTAATAGAGAGTATAATTCTGTGAAAGGAAGCTTTAAAGACGTCAATTATTTCATCAATTGTTTAGATGCATGCTGATAGTAGTAATGGTTCTAGGTTCAGTTTCTATTGATCTGTATAACCTGATGGTGCTGTAGTTAATAAGGAAGGAACTTATTTGTCGGTTACGTAACTCTTTTATATCTTTTTCTACAGCATCCTATTTCATGTATTCAGTGTTTATTCATTTTCTACCCACTAGAGTTTGCAGCTCTTCTTCTATATCTACAACTTGATCCACAATCAGGCACCGTATATGATTAGCAGTTCTTGTAAGCCAGGACCCTTGCGCCCCTCTTTAGACTCCATGATATTGTACATGCTTAAGTACCTATTCCCCTAGATGATAAAATTCAACCACATGATAATGTTTTTAGATCGCCAATTATCACGTTGTACAAATTTATCTAGCCTTAAAGTTACATATTGACATTAGTATACCTAAGTTACCAAGGAAAAACACCAAATCTCAAATATGATCTAACAAGAAATTAATTCTGAGGTTACATGTGGATGGATGGATAGGGAGAGGGAGACCAAAGAAAAGATGGATGGATTGTGTGAAGAGTGATATGAAAGAAAAGGAAGTTAGTGATAGGATGACTAGTGACAGGGCAGAGTGGAAGAAAAAAACGTGTTGCGCCGACCCCAAATAATACGGGACAAGGGCAGGAAGATGATGAAGAAATTAATTCTGTTGTCTTGCTGTATCTTAGAAATACTAACGGTAAACAACATTATGTGTATGTCCCTCAAGAATAACATTATATTGCTAAAATATTCTGCCTACCAAAGATGGAAACTAAGCTATTCTCGAGTTACCAAATGTTATAAAACAAGTGGACATAACTGTTGACTATTCGTCATTTGTTTCGTAAACCGTGACATTGGTGACAAGGCAAGATATTGCGGAATTTGGCATCTACTAATTTCACCTTGACCCTGTGGCTTTAAAATTCAATATTGAATTAAGCGTGTAAAATTAGATTGGTTTTTGATGTGGATGAGGTTCCCGGTTAAAAACACAGCGGAATTTCATAGCAGTTGTTTACTAAAATAAAGTTGTAAAGAGTAGAACTATGGGGCCCGTCCACAAACATGTTTGTCGAGACGTGATCGCGAAAATCATTATAAGGTTAAACACCTGCTTGTTCGCTAGCCTAACGTATTGTTCCTTTTTATTCTTGTAGTGTATTAGACCAACTTTTTAAGGTAATATATAAGAAAAAGAAAAAAAAGTACTAACAACATTTGAAATGTAAAATTTAAGGGTTATAGAATAAATGGCTTTATTATTATTATTATTAGACCAACTTGTACCTATTAAATAAAGTTATAGAAACAAAATATAAAAAATGTGGTTGATTGCAAATCGTCGCGTTGTTCCACATACAAACTAGTGCTTAAAATTGCAATAAGTCTCTAACCCAGGCATAATACAGGTGATAGTTTTCGTAACTTTATCGCAAAGCTCGACAAAAGTAGAATCGGGTATTTCAAAAGAAAAAGATTAAATGCCACATCTAAATAATTGCCAAATAATAAATTGTAAAAGTAACATTTACATCGTATGTTAATTTATCAAGTTATTTTTAAGATAAATCTAAATACTGCCTGTTTGTGCATGCAAATGAAAATATCAGGAACTGAGGAACGAACATTTACGCGCGAAACTTTACTACTTTTTTCCCAAATCTGACAGCTGTCAAACGATAACCGTTGAAGGCAAAGTTTTTTAAGGGGAGGAGTAACATGATTTATGTAGCTAGCCTTTTAAGTAACCATTCGCAAACATGATCGATTTTTTTTTAAACTAACCTAGAATTTTGGTTGCGCAATCTGTAGAAAGTAAAGCTAATTTCTTCGTACGATTATGTAAAATGTATTTAAAAACATAAAACTATTTCTTTATTAGACCCTACTGTTATGTTTAAAATAAAAAAAAGTAAAAGAAAGTCGTTTGATTTTAATGGCTTGATCACGTGAAAAAACCGGCCGAGCACAAAAATCGAGACATCTTAACAGATATGATAATTCATAGCCGTCAGGCTATGAATGTCAAATTCAAATCGAGTGTCTTTCCTGATTACTAATCCACTTCTAACAATTTTGCTTAATTTAAGAATGTGTTATAAATTTAAATCATTTAAGAAAAACACTTTTTACTCTGCTTTTTTGTATTGGAAATATTTTTTGCCGGCAAATTTTGCATTCATTCGGTTGTAGGTTACTTTACAAATTGCACGCTTTAATCGTAACAATTTTACTAGATTTAGCTACAAAAACATGTTGTCGCTTCAACCTTACTGGTTTGTTCTCTTTTCTGCTTTTCACAGTAATCGATTTTCTTCAGTTACCATCATTGACTCAAGTTCATTTTGGCGTAAAATTGGAAACTGTATCGGTAAATTCCAGTTACTTGAGTTATGTTTGAACAGATTGGCTAATGATTATAAACAAAGGGAATACAGGACGAATCTACAAAACGAGACCAATTAAAAACTGTGCAGAAGTAGTAGTAGCAGGTGATTCATGGCGCATACCGGAAGACAAGCGTTGGAAGACTCTCCCTTCTCAGGTGAACTGGTGACCTGGTGAGGGTTGCGGGAATCCGATGAACGCGAGACGCATAGGACCGGTCGATGTGGCGACACTGGAGTGGGTTTTAGTCAGTAAAAGTTTGACACGCCCTCCCGTTCCGCCCAAGAGTGGGAGATGTCATTAGATGATTTCCCACCTAAAAAAAAAGCCTTATGCTCCGGTAACTGAACATAGCAAGAACCCATCGCCTGAACTTTTACAACTTGCACTAGAGTGGATATGGGTATTCAGAAGCCTATTATAGACGCTGTGAGCGTAAGTAGGTGAATGTCTATAGTTCTGTGCTCATCATTTGCATGTCTTGATTGTCCTTAAGCACAGATACATGCGAGGTTTACACGACTACGGCAAGGTAGCTTGGTAAACAATCCTGATAGGCTTGCTAATGGGTAGAGGCACCAATCACCATTGACTTCAATATTTGGATACTTGATTCACTTTTTTTTAAATGACGTAATCTAGTGCTTGACTGCCATCCCTCCTGATGGTAAGCAGTGATGCAATTATTTGTATAAAAAGCAACTTTATCCAAAAAAGAATTATTTTTTTCAAGTCTTTTCAAAATGAAGTAAGTTAGAAACCTTTCAAATTGATGGAAGGGGACCATAGGGGAAACTGTCAAGTAAAAGGATGTACAAACTGTAATGTGTCGTCAGCGCCATTAGCTTACGTGAATAGAAAAGAAATATCGAAATGCTAACGCCACCCACTTTTACTCATACAAATATTTGAAATGCTAATTACTGATTCATTTTATTAACCAATTTTGATCGGTACCTAAAAATATTTAATTTTTGTGTTTTTTTTGCGTTTATACCGCGTACATCGAAGGACTGGAACAATTTGCCTGCTGCGGTCTTCCCATCCAGCTATAATTTAGGTGTCTTCAAGGCTAGAGTGAATAGGCTCTTAATAAACTGGTGCGCCTGACCATCAATGATTGCATCTCCGCTTACCATCAGGTGGGATCGCAGTCAAGCACTGGTTTATATCAATTAAAAAAAAAAAAAAATTTTTTGTTTTGTACAATTCAACCGAAAATACAGGATGAATTTTGATATCGGGAATTTGTTAAACAAATAATGGATTCTGAATCAAAAGGTTAGGTCTTGTTCAAGAAACTTCGATTTAAAAAAAAATCTTGTAAGCAACACCATCCTATTTGTCATGATTACACGTTTTTTCCTTATATGTATTCATCGAGTTCGTTAACCACAACATGTTCGTGTCAAGCCGAGTGCAAAGTTCGCACTAAGATACGTTTATAATAAAAATTACTATAACCACCAAGCACGTACAATAAACTCGCCGTACATAACGAAATGTAACTCGACACACAAAACGAATTTAAGTGACAAGAAGACAGTTACCACGTAACGCTTGGCACAATAATATCGTGATACTAAACACATCAAATAACAAATAAAGTATGCGCAGGACATCGTCCGTAACGATCGTTGTCTTGCAAAATGTACTCAACTCAAACATTAGCTTTCGACTCCTGCGCAAGGACATTCTTATTTCAAACTATTGATTGTGATTCGTCGCCTGTCGTTGTCGTTCAAACAACGAATGACGTACGCGTACGTGATCTAACTTAGCATGAATTACTAGTATTAATTATCGCCTTTCCAGTATTGCTAAGCGAGTACTTTCGTTTTTTTCTCAGACGCTTTTGACAAGTAAAAGGCGTAGAGAGGTTTGCACAAGGGTGGTTAGTGAAAGTGCTTGCATAACCATTGTTTGCTCCTTAAAACCTGTAACCAGTTGTTTGACTGCGACTTTGCAGTCGTAGTTTCGGAAAACCCGTTATCTTCGTTTCTTATCTATATTCAGTGTCCGTTTGTCCACAATGAAGTCACCATGTAAATCCAATTTGCTCTGTTCTGTGTTATTAGCTCAACCGTGTTTTTGACTTGATAAAATCTGTATTCAAGGACGTGACACTCACGTCTTCTTGATGCCTGCCTGTGTGCTTTAACTTGTTTCATCCAATTAAGTGCGAAGCCTAAAGAATTAATATATCTGATTATATACGCTTGTTCGTATGTGAGCGTGCCAGTATATTGATTTATTGCTCGTAATTACCCAGTAAACGACAGAATCCATTACGGTACACGAAGTACGCGGCTTGGCGTCGAATGGAAGTCCTTGTATGTATATTATCCTTTTTGCTACTAACTGAAATGTGATGTAAGGGCTCTCTGTGTTAGCCTCGTTTGTAAAAACTAAAAATAGATCATACGACTGTCTCATAAGTGTCGATGGTATTCAACTTGTCTTCCATGTTGTTAAAGAGAGTTAAGCTATTATAATGTCTTCAGTGAGATTTATCATATTCAAAGGGCTTACTGAATTTCAATAAATTTTGAAACTTTCAATTATTTTTTTGGCCTTACATTTCCTGGTAATCAATAGATCTTCCTCAACTTTAGCAAAGATAAACTCACTGCTTAAGAGACGGAACGGTTCTTTTCTAATGAATGGTCAAAGGTTAGAGATCTTCTGCAAGGTACTTCATCATATAAATCAAAGTTCAAGCACCTCGGAAGCAGTTTTACGCATCTTCGAATTGGCTTATAAACCCTTTACACATCTTTGAACTGATCAACAGAGTAATAAAAGAAAGACGAACATTAATAAAAACAGACATCGCATGGTGTGACGTAGGCTTCGTACCAACTGGTGCCATGCTGCTTGCAAAAATAAAGGAACTCGCTCACAGTAGCATTCCCGTTACGGAGTGAATCATATAAGTCATAATATTGTTATCAAACTTAATCAGTGGGTTGAAAGACTACAAAATTGACAGTTAATTGCGGTAGCTATAGATGTACCTACAATTTTAAAATTTTATTTTTCAAACACGATTTTAATAAACGAATATTAGTGGGGCAAGCTAAAGAACGATTATCTTTCTAATTAATTAAATGCAATACTATTCACGCTTTTTTTTAAATGTTTCTAAAACTCTCTGACGTGACACCTATCTGACATTTGACAGCAAAATCAAAAAACGATACTTGCACATTTAAATCTATTTTTACATCATCATTCCATTAATTAAATGCGTTTTGGCGCAAGACGAACAAGTTCGCTCTGGATCGATGACATTTTAGGCAACTGGTCAGACTGCATTGTTGGGTAACCACCTTTAATTAACGCCTTATCGAATCGTTGTACGAGCGCATTTATTTTATTCGCGGAATTATCGTTTGATTTTTGGATGTCGAAGAAGGAAAAATCTTTGGTTACCTTATTGATTTCAGTTTTGAGATTCTCTTTGAAAGGAGTCTTCGTAAAACTTACTTTTTCCTGTGTCTCTTCGTAATCGTCATCTGAATCATCACATTACATATTCTTTATTCTATTCGCTTTGCTCATGTCTGTCAAGAACCAAATTCCGGAAAGGATTACCTACATGATTCAAGATTGTACAGATAACATAATGCTTGACAGCAGCTCTGGTTCCCAAGTACAAGGAACCAATTGTGATGCAATTGTTTTACTTTTTATTAACTCAACGGAATCTGATATTATTGCTTTCACAACATTGATTGACATTAACGTTTTTATTACAGGTCTCGTTTTCAAAGTCTTGTCTTTCACTTACTTTCGTTTGCCGTTAAAATTTTGTTTTATATCAATCATCTTCATCATATTTTCATTATTGATTGGCAACGCAAATGAAAACGAATCGGATATATAATTCAATGTCATATCTACAGCTTGTGTAATCCAGCATGTCGAATTAAGGTTTCAATTCTTTCACTTCGGAGTCATCTGAGGTTAGTAAGAAATTCCACGCCGATAAGCTGGATCAATTAGAAATAACGTGTGTTTCCTCAATAAACCTTGTTTGTTAAGTTCATAGACATGAAATCAGATACAGAGGTCTTTAGCTCTAAGAGCCAATTGGCGATAACTTTATCTGAACTCCTCAATCGCAGACCACTTTCAGGGCAAGTTCGCTTTCTTTGCTTTCCAATATACTCGGTATGTTGTTCTATTATCAATTGCAATTTCTTGCTGTGTCTACGAACTCCAATCAATCATACTTATTGATGGGATCACCACTTTTTTTTGTAACTCATTCAACGATTAATCTCTTTCCGTATTTGGCCAGCTGCTTAATCTAGTTGAGTACAGGTCAGAACTTTAATATTTATGTGCAACGAATTTCGAATTCACCCATCTGCTGCTTGCGATGGAGTAAAAGTATATCTTACATTCCGATCTCTAGCGATATCGTGAGATGATAATGTGTAATTACGATTATGAAACGTTTAATAGTAGGAAGTTTTGAGATATGTAATTAATACCTGTAAATACTACTCGTATAAATGCTATTGGTTCCTCGTCTTTGAATAGAAGTAACAGAGTCTCAGCAAACTTTCTTGACAGAGCGTGGGATAAAACAAATAACAGATCATATCTCAATTTCTAAAAATATTGTTTATTTCTAAATAATATATTTAATTAGAAAGTATACGCTCGTCATATCATCAACTGTCTTTATGAAGACAGATGCATGAGAAAACTACATGACTTCACTATCTTACTACATAACTATTACTCTATTAGAAGTTAATCAGTTCGTGTATCTTTGTCCTCAGTTCTCAGATGTTACGTGCACATTGCATAAGTCTTGTGTGTTCATTGTTTTGGCTATATTATCCAGAATGAGATAACATTTTAATTCTAATGATTCTGGGAACATTTTTAACACTTTCCATGTTATTAACAAAGTATGCGTAACGTCCGTTTTGTATAGATTTCTTGGAATGTTTACCGTTTCTGTTAGTGAGGTTTTGATAAACTGTCTATCGTTGTAACAAATTATTCTGCATCCGCGTACAAGTGATAGCTTATGAATAAATTGCCTGTAATATACGCTTTATCTTTGACAAGTAAAATTAGCACTTAAACAGAATAGAAATCAGTCACCACTTTGTAGCTGCAATACTAACTTGTCAACGCCAACGACGTTGCCTTCAAACATTTGAATACGTCTCGATAATTTGTTGGAACGGATTAGTTCCAAATTCCAAGCCCACGCCTCTTCGTTCCAAATCGACTCATTCACAAAATAGTGCCTATCTAACACAATTATCCATGTGCTGTTGACCTCTGTTATTGGTTAGCGCTGCAGTATCTGCGTCATTGACACATGCTTGCAACAGTTCTGAAACAAAACCTTCATGTTTATTTTTAGATCTCTGTTGTTTTTCTTTTCTTTCACTTGATCTTTTACGCGGACAAACAAAGCAGTTGTTGGTGTTCGTGTAAAAACTCCATGTAGTGAAGCACTATCACTAAGCATTAAATTCTTATAATTTATGGCTTATCGTCCTTAAGATCCTAATGGATACCACCACTAAAGAAGTCCATTCTTCTGTTGCTTGCAAGAGTCCTAACTAAGCATTCACTCTAGCGAGTCTATCATAAAGATTATTACATCCGTGTAGTATTTACTGTGTTTGTTCACGCCTTCTAATGCTAGTAATTTCGACTGATTACGTCTGTCAACTATCTGTTTGTCTTGCGAGACTTTCTACGCCGCTGTATCAGACGTGACTTTAATTCGTTTGATTACACTACTGACTGTCTTTGCACCAGCGGTTCGTTGCTAAATTATGGTTTTTACACTTTAAATATTGTGTCATGCATATGGCGCGATAGTTGATTTTGAGCGCGTTACAGCACCCCTTTGTAGGCCATATTTGCAGACGCTCTTTAGACAGGATCATTGCAAATTGAAGCTTCGTAAAATTAAAGATTTATGGCAAACAAGAAACCACGTTTCATAATCTTAAAAAGCCATTTCTTCTTCCTGCCTTTATCTGGTTCTTGAAAAATTTTTTTCAGTAGCGCTATCACGATGCGATCTTGTTATTTTGTGTTGTGGTGTGTGTTCAAAATCTTCCCACATCTAAATCTCTATCCGTAGAGTTCACTTATAATAGCTAATCTTTACAATGTTATTTATTAGACATAAGTCAAAGTTTGTGCGGTCATTAAAATTCTTTTAGAATTCAAATGTATTATTAACATTCTTCTGTAAGAACAAGAAGCGGTTATCTTCTTGAAGGACTTCAACTTATTGTTCGAAAGTCCACTTGTCATTCCTGCATTGAATCAAATTCACGTTTGAAACAATGAGATGAAGACAATTCATTTTTTTTATTAAACAATACACTGTATCATTATTGTATGGCGTTTGAATACTACATGATTTGGCAATGCTGCTGTAAGTACCCCATAATGTATTGTTATTAGTTTATTACACACAATGGGACTGTAGTTTGCTCCTGACTAAGTACTTAGCTCGGTGGGGTATTGAAGAGTGCACTCAATGTATACTGATAACACTCGTGTGCAAGTTTAGCAGAAGTAGCGTAGTACCAATGATAACGTAAGCCGCTATTTCAAGCTCTTAGAGAGGCGCCATTTTTATACGATTTGAAATTAGAACGAATCGATCATGCGAACTTTTTGCTCAATCTTTGAACTTTGAAAAATAACGGAAATGTTGAATAGGCTTTATGAAAAATAGCAACACGATGCACGATTTTCAGTTTTTATTACGTACTAGAGTATTATTATGATTCCCCATTTTATTATTGAAGTTATTGTTGTTGTTGTTTGATGCTATGTTAAAAATATGTAAGGCTAACGTGAAATTATAATCGGAAAGTTGGTCAATTCCATTCATAGTGCATTCTTGACCCCACTGCACATTCAATAAAATGAAATGAAACTGTCTAAACTGGTTATTGATTCGAGTATATTCAGTAAAACATTTCCACTAACGCTATTTATAAATAGAAATTAATCTCTTGTTTTTTATCTACATTTTGAGTTACTTTTGAGTTTGTTTTTAAAGTGATTTGTCTGGTCGACATACTAACATGAAAAACATATTTTGTTAAAAATTATTTCAATCCTACTTTTTATTGATCAGCAGGTGAATAAGATTTTTAATGATATATTGCAAATTGAAAGAATCTTTGAGAGGCCTATATAAAAAGTCAATACCTACATAATATGATAGCTATTATGATCAGTATACGAACAATCTTTACGACTACTAAAATTAATAGCTACATGTCCGCAACAAAAGTCATTCGTTACCCATTAACAATCAACTTCTATCGAGTTTATCGAGTCATAAATTAAATCGTTCGCGTCGTGCCAATCGGCATCGGTTACGCAAACGTCTCGCGTCCTCATCTCTAGAGCTACAGCCTTCGAGTGAAGCCTGCCACAGTCCGCCGTAGTCGGTGCGCCTGCGCACAAGCGCGACATTCGTTGACGTTCGATATTCAAATAACTAATTTATCGATTTTAGTGAAGTGCTCTTTCTTGGTTTTGTGTTTGTGATTTATCTTCTCTTTATTTATGCGATAGAGGGATAGATTCTGTTATAAACAGTTTGGTTTTGTGCATACTTTTTGAAGGATTTATGTTATTGCTTCGCGCGGTAAGTTCTATTTACAAAATGATGTCAGCAGGACCGTTAATTTTTTCGGCGGTTATATACACTTTTGGTGACCAGAAAATACAATAATTCGTTCTGGAACTCGCCTCCAGAATCGTTGAAATAACTACGTAGGTATTATTGTGACTTGTGTTCATTCCCAACGCCTGTTAAGCAGTTAGAGATTTACAAAAAAATCGAATTGTACGACCCATATGCAACGGGTCCTAGGCAATGAAAGTGTTAAAGATAGATAGCATATTAGAGGAATTTATTCGGAAACATACGTTATGATTATTTAGTACATAGGTTCTCGCATCGTTAATACATTTGTTTGTTCAGGTGACATTTTCAGAGCTACAACATAAAATTATGACTCATGGTGAAAAACCGTAAAATATCCATTACTCTAGAAATATATACGATCATGTCGTTACAGGAAATCGTGATTCGGATCACGGTTAGCAGCCTACATTTTGGCTTACAATCAAAGCACACTAAAGTAGGTCTCAATGTCCAAAACAGTTTTGTGTCCGAAAAAAACATATTGTACATACTGCTTTACTTCGATATTTTAATTTAACTCACGTGAAAGTAGACTTTACACTTGTTTGTCTTAACGTACCTACTTATGAGATGTTGACCCGAAAGTTAACGGTGTTACGGTGTAAAGGGCCTCTAATAGTAACGCCTCTCCGATTTTAAAGATGCGCGTGAATTTGATTGATTGGGTATTTTGCATAAACGAATATTTTTGTAATAATAATTTATCTTATTTAGACTGTCTTGTCATAGAGCAGTGGTGGCCGAGTGGTAATGGCCCCGACTTACAAGTTGTAAGGCGCGGGTTCAAACCCAGCCAGGCGCATTACTTTGTGTAATTTATTTCATCACCACTGCTCTCAAAACGGTGAAGGAAAACATCGTCAGGAAACCGGCATGTCCTAGAACCAAAAATTCAAAGACATGTGACATCCCTCAACCCGCACTGGGCCCGCGTGGTGGATTACGGCCCATTCCCTCTCCTAGAGAGAAGGCCTGAGTCCCAACAGTGGGAACATTATAAGGCCGACTATGCTAGACTGTCTTAGCAATTACGAAGCAAGCGGTTGATATTTTTTTTCCAGTGGGAAGTCGTCAAATGACTTGTTTCGCTCTGGGTGAAGGGAGAGGGAGTGTCAGACTTTCTGTCTGACTATCTGACTTAATTCCTGTATTGCCCTTTGCGTTTCTAAGCTTTACGAGTGACTACTGCTTGCCTTCCTTACCGCTGCAATCATTATCATCATCATTTCAGCCGAAAAACATCTACTGTTGCACATAGGCCTCCCCCAAGTGTCGCTACAAAGACCGGTTCTGTACATCTCGCATCCATCGGAATCCCCATACCCTTACCGGGCCATCGGTCCACCATGTGAGAGGCCTTCGACCGCTGCGTCTTGCGGTACGCGGTCGCCACTCCAGAACCTTCACTACCTTGCAATGCACTGCTGCAATGTTTCAATACTATTACATCAATATAAACATGCATGAAACCCATGATAATTCTAATTTTCTGCTGAAGAAAACCTTCGTTATTAAGACCCCTGATATTAATAACCATGAAAAGAAGTACCTTCATGAAATGCTCTATGGCTGATTACCTTAAAAGTCAAAACCGTAACTACTAATACTGCTAATTAAAGAAATTTAATGAACCTAAACAAATGATTTTGTTGTTCAACTCGTGCCTCGTGTACTTGATTCTCTTTGATCAACCTCTAAGTCTTAATTAGCACTGCAAAAGTGATTTAATTTTTATATTCAGAGAAATACCTACCTAGTTTACATGTAACGCCAAGGCAGCGGAGGGTTTCCATAGTCCTGGAACGCAAAGGGCAACTGAAGGAACGCGGATTTATTTTAGTCAATAAAAGTCTGATACTCTATTTTAGAGCAGTGGTGACCGAGTGGTAACGGCCCGGACTTACGAGTCGTAGGTTGGCGGGTTCAAATCCAGCCATGCGCATTACTTTGTGCTATCTATTTCATCACCACTGCTCTCAAAACGGTGAAGGAAAACATCGTGAGGAAACCGGCATGTCCTAGAACCAAAAATTCGAAGACATGTGACATTCACCAACCCGCACTGGGCCCGCGTGGTGGATTATGGCTCATTCCCTCTCCTAGAGAGGAGGCCCGAGTCCCAGCAGTGGGAACATTAAAAATCTGATTATGTTATGCATAATACCCCCCGGTATTGTAATGAAACAATAATGTAACAGAATGTTACCTATTACTAAGTTGTGTTCAAAGAAATCAGATGAATTCTTTTGCGTTATCTAATCAGATGAAACCTGCTCAATCTCTGCATTTATATCTCTAGTTTCTATTTCTAGACTTGAATTTTATTATCATCATCGCGTTTATGATAGACTATTAAATAACTTTGATTACCTATTTAATTAAAAATTTGCAATAAAGAATTGAGTTATTGAGTATTTTGCTAAGTAATAAATATATGTGAAATGAATAGGCTCTTCATAAACTAGTGCGCCTCACCATCAACGATTGCATCACTGCTTACCATCACGTGGGATCGCAGTCAAGTACTAGTTTATATCAAATAAAAACAAAAAAGTTAAATGCGACATTTAAAAAAAAAACTAGACAAGTGCGCGACGGACTCGCACGCCAAAGGTTCCGTGTCGTCCGTAGCAAAAAACTAAGTAGTACGAGAATGAAGTATTCGAAAAAGATAGAGGATTGCCTTTAAAAGGTCGTCTCCAGAACCTTTCGGTTCCATCGACCACCTGTTCTACGAGTGTTTAATGACAGCCAGGAGCTCTATACATGTAAAAGGAATGTTCAAAACTGTAAACAAAACATTCACAACTGCAGTTGTTCTCGAGTGATCGACCTACTTCGAACATTCAGAATTAACACTTGATTTATAGGCACGTGTAACATACGTTATTACGGTTTCCACGTGAAAAATTACCGTGTCGAATACGGCAGTTTACTTGGTATGTAACCACGTGATTACAATAGCTCTTGTGAATCTTGAATTTTTTTCAATTCTGCTGACAGAAGGAAAGAAAACTTATGCACTACTATGAAACATTGAGCATTTTCTATCTGTCGACCGACTGGTGGTGCAGAATCAGAAAATGGTACCTAACAACTTTAATGAAATTAAAAATAATTTTTATAGATAGGTTCATAACACAAATCGACACCCGCAACGAATAAGGTTGTAACATTATTTCAGTCATTTTTCAAAATGAACCTAAAAGTGATAGTACCATGTTTTAATTTTGTTTGGACTGTAATGCGAGATACTGCTTTGTTCGATGCGAGTGTAGAAATAATATCAATGTTATTGTAGAAAACGAATACAACAAATCATAGCTTTTTTTTGAGTGGGAAATCATCGCATAACTTTTCTCACCCAGGGTAGACCAAGAAGGACTGTCATATTTTTACTAACTAAAACCTTCCAGACACCAGTGCTCCCTTACGGCCTGTTTACGACTTCGGTCTTAGCGACGAGCGGCGCGGCAAGCGGGGCGGCATCGGTAAGCAGGCGTCGCGTCGCCGTGTCGGGCTCTTTGAGCGGCGCGGTGTCTCGTGGCGTGCTTCAAACATTTTCATACATTTGTTCTTACCGCTCGCCGCCCCGCGTTTAGCGAAATTTTGGCTTCCACAACAACTGCGAATGGTCGGATCGGTTTGAACTGGCGTTGTTAGATCAGTCAGTAACCGTTACCTATTAGATGAGTCAGATAATGATTCCATGAACTCCATCATGTAACTTGTAGAAAAGTGTTTAAGTAGAAAGGTGCTATCTCAAAATTAGTAACACCAAAACAACGTCTAGTATTTAAAACCTCATACAGTCAATGTATTTGAAAAGTATCCAATGATTTTGCAATTTTACAGCAGCCTACTCACGAGGAGGAATAAGGCATACTCATGGCTGTAGCTAGCAAATAAGTTTTTGGCGTGATTTCTTTGAGTGAAGTTCAATGGCTGTTTTAATTATTCGCAAATTGACTCCTAGTGAACATTGTGATGTAAAATTGGTGTAGTTTTGTATCTCAAGTTTCTGCGCAACTGGACAATATGTGGAATCATTGAAAGAGGTGCGATCTCGGTAAAATGGAGCTGAGAATTTTATTGACTACCTCAGCGAAGTTTGCCGAGAAGGTTGACTTGATACATTTGCTGCTAAAAATTACAAAAAAAATAAAAACATTAAAATGTGTACAATTATTTTCTAATGATAAACAAATCAACTATTCATACAAAAACATTGCTTAAAGGACTTAGTATTCAAGTCAAAAGTAACTTGAATGCCGTAGTGACTTACACCAATCAGAATTTGGTGTTGCAGTGTACCACACCAAAGTATACAAGCAGTAAGCATTCTTATTACTTGTATACTTTTGTATCAGTTACAGACAAGTGTATCGCTGTCTTTAGAAGAGAACTGGAAAAGTAATTTTAAAGTAATTTCCTGAAGTGAGAATATTAAATACTCTTTAATTAATTGGCTCTGTAGCTAATACTTCCTAGTCATCTTTGGTTATTATTCCTGTATATTCTTGCCTGAGAAAAATGCCTTCGATGGGAATCCAATTAATCCATCCACTTGCTGGAACAAACAGCTTTCTAGGTCCTATTGTGTGATTACTTTTATCTATAACTACTACTTCTGTAGATATGAAGTTCCCATTCTAGTAAGGATCATTTGCAACATATCAAGATCCTCTAACTTTTTTTTAATGTGGGAATCTAATAACTTCTCCCGCTTTAAGGAGGTTATGCTATATATATATATACGCTATGTTCCTTAAGTTGCCCTTTGCGTTTTAGGACCACGAGTGGGTGACCTAAGATTCTTTAACTTGGACTGCGAAATTTCGTTCTAGGACCACGGGTTTAAGATCCTTTAACTTGAGCTGCGAAATTGTTCGAAAAAGACACCGTGGACCTACAACGCAAATGGCTACTGATGGAACAAACCCATCCAGACAGGGTTTTAGTCTAGTAAAAGTCTCGCAGGCTCACTCTGGAAGTTGGAAGAGTCATTTAATGATTTACGGCACAAAAAATATCTTACAGTTTATTAATATATTTTTCATATCCACTAATATCTAGTTAGATCACTTGTTTTAAAAGAAAGATTTTAGATTAGTGATTGATGATGCTTCCTAATATTTGTAATTGAATATTGTTCAAAATGATTTATCATTCCTTAAAACATTATATTGTATAGACTTCATCTTCATCCTTTATTCATTAGACTTGTGGGAATTTTATATTTTTAGCTGACTTCAAAAAAAGGAGGTTCTCTGTATTTTTATTTATTTCTTGTTACCTCAGAACTCCGTCATTTTTGAACCCTTTCGGTTCGGGCACACTCAGCAAAACTATATTATAAATCAGTACTTCTTTTTTGTTTTTGCGTTATTGCTTGCATCGAATGAATACTATTCTATTCTATTTGCAAAATTGGTTTTTTACTAGATATTAATTTCGAAAGTCGCTATTAAATGACAAAGAAACAAAACCAGAAACAACTACATCTGGTATTCAAGATAATTCGCACTTTTTAGTGGTTTTTTTTAAAAAAAAGAGTATGTTAAAATCTTAGGTTGTATTGTTTTGGAAAAATTTTTTAACAGACATCTCTTACGCCGCTCTTTTCTGATTAATTTCGTCAATTCATCGGGCTTCATTACCTCACTGCTTTACTATTGGTCGCCCGCGTCGATTTTGGCTCTCAGAATTTACAGTGGTTGAAAATAGTATGTCTTCTTCTTCCTTGTCGGTATCACTCTTGACAAAGTGGTCGTGGTCATCACTTCAGGTGTTGGTGGCAAGCTTCACAACATGCCGCCACTTCTCTCTGATGGCCGCCTTCCTCGTGAATTCGTGCAGTGATGAACCATTTACTGCCGCTTTAATCTGGTCAGTCCACCTTAGTATGTCAGATTAGTTAAAAAACATTAAAGGGGTGACCAGACGGTTGCAAAATAGCGTTCCAACCAAGGTGATCTTGGTTTATGTGTTTGGGAAAACGCGCTCCCCAACCAAGGACTTTGAAGGTCATGGAGTACAACTGCTGTCTACACGGATTGAAACTAGCAAAGTCACCTTGGTTAGAACGTTGGTTTGCAACCATCTGGTCACCCTTGAACTTACAAAACTTTTGAAAATGTACAAATTCTACTTTTTACTTAAAAACCACTATTGAAACTGGCGCTTTCCATGACGTGTTAAAATGTCAGGCGTGTGAGCGAGAAAGAGGGATGTAGCTATCCACTTTACATAGCTCCATCCCTTTTAAAGTTCAGTTTAGGTCGTCAAATGGATCGCGTTAAGAGATCGTGGTACGGCATCTGTTCTTACAAATGACATTGTTATCTTTCGTGCAGGGATTTCCACGAATAACGCTATTGTTTTTATTGCGCGCACGCAAATGACTACGTTTCATTGCAAATCATTATTAAGAGAAGGTGCACTCCTAATGAAAGTTTATTTATTTATTTTTTACGTAGAGTCCTACTGACTCTGTGAAATATGTAGGAAACAGACTTCCTCACGCCCCAGCCGCTAAGATCCCGACTCCGATTACCAGCCACCAAAAAAAAAAACACGCTTACTAAAAAGCAGTCGCCATTGTTAGGTAAATCTACAATGTTCTTGTCTGAACCTTCTTTATATATTTTGTCTGGTGTCTGTTAACTCTGCTACGCTATGTTAGCATTCTTCAATTTAGCATTCTGCTGAAGGCTTCGTCCTTTGATTTTCTCTTACTTTTCCGTGTATTGTCAATGGATTTTCCTTTAAACTCACATTAATATGTGTTTCTTACCGCAGACCTTGAGGGACTTTGTTTAATGAATCTTGATTTTGTTTGTTATCAAAATATTTGGTTTTCAAGGTGAAGAAACAAGTGGCCTTTATTTGTTTCTCACTTCAGGTGCTATATATTTGTTTGGACCTTTTTTTTTCGGTAGTAAAATCATCTTATGACATCCCCTGCTCTTGGGCGGAGCGAGAGATAGTGTCAGACTTTGACTGACTAAAAACCCACTCCTGTTCCTTCGTTGCCTTTCGTAACGGGTTCGAGTTCCCTTTCAGAATCAGACCCTTGGCCCCAGTAGGCTTCGACCCTGCTGGGCCCCTACAGTTGCTGACATCTCCTTGAGGCGCGTGAAACAGTACGCGCCGCCGACGACTTGGGCTCGGTCCAGACGGTTACCGGACGGTCGGACGGCGACTAACATTAGGACGTAAAATCTTCTGTAGGTTTTCTATAAATTGTTGTACTTCGAAGCTACGACTGTAAACTTTAACATTTACTTCTAATGTTACTAATAGTAGCCTCTAAAATGTCAAGGCTTTTAGTTTCGAATAGATTTATTGGAAATGTATCTAGATTATTTACAGCTAAGTACTGATGTTATTTACAAGCGGCATTGAAAGAGAAGGCAAATAGCTCATTGGGCATCGAATTTGTCCACATCGCTGTCAAAATTGCCCTAAATACTGGCAGCATTGCCACGTTAGAGATAGATGGATTGCCACGGAAATTTTTAAAGAGATACCTTGGACCTGTAAAGTAAAAGGCAACTGAAGGACACAGGTGCAATATAGTCAATTAAAACCTGGTACGCCCCCTCGCTCTACTCTAGAGCGGGAGAAGACAATAGATGACTTTTCCCCTTAAAAAAAAGAGATTCTATTTTACATCGTTTGTTTAATTACAGCAAAGGATATTGGAATCTTCGTATGTGAATAACTAAATAGGTATAATAAACTATAGTGGTGTGGTTAGTCAAATGGTCACGTGCTCGGACGAAACATTGATGAATAATTTTGGAGAGGAAACTACGTCAAAATACATATTACTTATACCAGTGACTTCAATGAGGACAGATGTTTAGGTACAACACTTCTGCTCAAAATACCAAAGAGCTCTATTGTGTAGCTATAGTCCGATAAGTTGCTAGACATGCTGATACATCTGTGAAAACAGTAAATACCATATCAAATTCAATAGTTTTCGTTTTCACACATTCTTCGCCAGTCATTGACAGCGTTGCCACAAAAGCTGCTCTGATTTCCCTTAGACAAAACTGACAGATACAACCGTACTCCCATACAAAGTTTATTGGTAAAACTAAGGTATAAAGTATAAAGAATGTGGTTTTCGCTCCGTCATTCGAGTCACGATCGTGAAACTGCAGGTTGGATGAACTTGGACATTCCGCATGGCTGTCGACGTTCCACATCTAAGCTATGCCGTTCAATGCGGTTGCATAATAAGATGCATCGCCCTGTTTCTAATAGAATGCGGAATTTTGCTTTTAGATGGTCAGCGAAGTGTAGCCATATTTACTGGGTATCTGTTTTAGTATTGGAAATAGTTGCGATCGTTTATCTTCATGGACAAAAGGAGCATTCACTATGTTGTGTTGAAATATATTTCTGCAGTTCTCGATTCGATGTTGGTTTGTTTAAGAGCGTCCATCCCGAGGTACACTTTCATACAACCGCTCTTAAGAGCTGTTCAAGTATTACGTAAGCAGATTTTTTGCAAATATTAATCCCCCCTCCCCCTCGTCAGCAAAAGTAAACAAAGCTTCCCCCCACCCCCTCATGCTTACTTAAACATTGGTACGTGCATTGTCAATTTGTTAGTTTTGTTTATAAATTTATAAGCAGTAGTTGTAAGTCTAGAAAAAAAGGAAAACTTGAAATAAAGGAAAAAGACCAGAGTTCATTTAAAATTTTGACATTATTAATTCAAGTTAACAGTTCTCAGTCCATGACACACTAACCCATGACACTAAGTCTTCAACGACATTAGTGTCATTGAAGACTATACATCTAAACACACGTTTATACATCTAAATGTATGCTGCTTAAAGATGTATGTCTCACTTTCTTGATGTCCATTTCTTTCAGATGTCCATCACCCATGTCATCAAAAATAAGTAAAGCAAAGACCCCCCACCACCCTGTAGTGCTTACGTAATACTTGAATGGCCCCTTACGTGATTATAACGTTATTACACATATTTCTCTATATATTTTGGAAACACACAAAGTTTCAGAAACTTTAAAGGTTCTATTTTCCAAAAACTTTAAAGGTTTTCAAAACAACACACATATCCTGGAACAAGTTCTGTGAAATATTCGAGTAGATGACAGAATTACTATAAACCAACAGAGTTTACAGGCGTTAGCTCTCTTTTTTCGCGTTGCCTCTTCCTCAAACATTGTGTTGAATGAAACAGGCTTTTAAACCATGCTCGCGTTAACGATGGACGTGTGGGGCCCTCTTAAGGGACAAAAACTGCTTGCTGTTCAAGTTGATGAGCAAGTCACATCGTTGTGAACCTAAAGATAAAATAAACCTATGTATGCTACGAATTATGACATTTAGAATGAATTGGCTTGAAAACAGATGACTTAGAAACATATTTAGCATACGCAACACTGTCACACGCGTCCAAAGTAAGTCGTATATATTTTCAAGCAAATTCAAAAGTCTATATGTCATAATACGTAGCATACTTGAGCTCAGCTTGATCCTATTAATCTGGATGCATTGAAGTTACAACATTCTATACAGTACCTAAAAATTGCAACTGTTGTAGGTAGGTACGTCCAAATTGTAATTACAAACTGTGTTTCAAAATGTTTTGTAAGCTTTACCTTCATACAACTGTTGGTTTTATTGTATCGTCAGTGTCTGCCCTCGGGTGTGGCAAAGACTGCACTTGATATATGGGTAATTCTACGATAAGAGGTTTTAAGTCCATAGAGAATACGGCCGCGGAGAAAAGTTATTGTTTTTTCATTAAACACTTATATTACGATTTTAGTCCTATTTATGTATCTTTTCACGTAAGGGCAAGTCATTTTATGCATATTTTATTACTTTTTACAAGTCCAGGGTAAGGACATTGGACAGGGTAGAGACACCAAGATCACGGGAGATATTTTTTGGACCAGGGGGGAGAATAAATGTACCAAAATTAGAAAAATCAACTTTTATTAAACATTGTACTTAACATAGAATCAGACCATCATTTTTACCAATCATATTAAACACTAACAAACTATATTATTTCAACCTTCTCTGAAATTTAAAACAAAAGTGTCTTTAGTGTCATTACACAATAATATATGAAATTAACATGGAATTGTACCTATAATAAAATATTCTTTTATTAATACTTATTATATAGACTAGCGTCTTTTAAGTAATACAAATAATCAGACTTGCGATAACTAGGATAATTTTCATATTACCTGTGCCTATGCTACATTTCACTAAATGAACATGTTTTAATCATAAAATAAAATGAAAAATATAAATTAAAGGCACTCTCTTGCCTATATCAACAAAAAATAAATGCTTAAGCTTTCTCCAATACGTTCACCGACTTTTTGAAACAGTAGAACATCCTCTGCCCTTTCAAAATAAGATTTGGCATAGGTAATGCCTGAACAATCTGATCTCCTGAGATAAATGAAATATCGTTTTCTTCGACTTTAAATAATTTTCCACTCCTGTCCCCTATTTTACAGAAAACTACCTGTATTTCGTCATCTTCTTCTAAACCCGTACACATGGCCACGTAACGATACTCTGTTTTTTATACAGTAGTTTGACAAGAATAAAATCACCGTTTTTAAATGTTTTGCCTTTTCTTTTTGTTTTTGCAATTCATATCTTTCGGGACCATTTTTAATCTTTTTATATCGTAGTCTCTGTGCTTTACGTTTCTTCTGTAAGCTTTCTTCACGTATTAACTTTTTTCGTGGTGCCATGATCTGTAATAATATTAGACAATAATATAATAACAATATGAACTGAGAACCTCCTTTATTTTTCACTTTTAAGAATTTACCAAAATTATTTAAATCATTTAAAACTGTTTGTTGATAAAAATATACTATATCTAAGTTTGTTTGCACTAACATTATCTCCCCTGGTCAACAAGTCTCTCCCCTGACAGTTACCTTGCCAGGGGAAATATGGCAGGGGAGATACGTTTTCATGTTCAATTGTATTGTTTTAAGGGCCCCTTTTTCGAAATTTACGTTTCTAGATCGAGTTGTTTTCAGAGAAATCATCATATTTAAATCCGGAAAAAAATATATAGTACAGATACATCTTTAATCTAGTGACTTTTTTGGTTAAAAACACATTATTTAACATTCCACTCGATAAAAAAAAAATCTGAAATAAAGTCGATTTTGAAAGTATTTTAAGTTTTATGAGACTTGGGGGAACGCAACTTTTATGGAAATTTTACATTTCATTTACTAATCGGGTTTGACAGGGATATTTTTGGATAAATTTATAATAAAGCACTTATTTTTTTTAATATAAAATAAATACGTGAAAACGGCACGCGCGCACCGCGCCATTGTCCTGCCGGACGTCATCGAGGGAGGACCTATGCAAGTTTTGCTCGCGACCATACATTTTCGTTGCCGCGCGCGTAAATAAACGTGTTATATTATAAGTAATTGCAATCGCGAATAGAAAAAACAAAATTAAGAAAAAAAGGGTATCTGAAGTGAAGAAAATCCGAAAGTGTATTGCGTAAGTATTTATTCTATAAATACGTCACAATATAATTACTCCTCTACACAGACCAGCGAAGTCAGTATGACTAGAATTTTAAATCTATCATGGAAACATTCTTAAACCTTTAAAAAGTGCAGTTTTGCATCCTGATCAAATTCAAGGAGATGTAAGTACCTAGGTTTGTTGTTTTTTGTTTTTAACCGACTTCTAAAAAAGGAGGAGGTTCTCAATTCGGATGTTTGTATGATTTTTTTAATGTTTGTTCGCGCATAACTTCGTCGCTGCCAACCAATTTGAAAAATTCTTTTTTTGTTGGAAAGGGTATATTTCCCAAATGGTCCCATAGTCACCAAATCGGGATCTGATGATGGAATCTTGGTGAAATCGAGGGAACTCCTCAAATATTATAGCCAACTGTAATATGATTTTGGTATTTTTATCGAGAAATTAAGCATTTACAGTCGAAAAGTAACATTTGATGAAATGGAACTGATGAAGAAGACCAGAAATGGTCAACGGAACTTCATACTCGCATAGATATCACTATGGAGATAGTTAAGCGACTATGATAATACAAATAAATTAATGGCTCTGAATAGTGTTGAAAATGGTATCATCAAAGTGATCTGATGATGATGATGAAGCCGGAATGTAGGCACTGGAACTCCGTAATAAATCAATGTAGCCTAGCCGTGTTTGGACTTATCAGAATTGTAATAAGATGCACTTTAGAAACTTTTTACAAAAAAATATTTTTTTGTAAAAAGTTTTTTATTTCACACTTTTTAGTTGCGATACACTTATAAAAAGTAAAGTAAAAAGTTTATTATTATTATTACATTCTTTTATTATGTTTATGAAGATTTGAAAGATATTGAACAATGGCTATCGGTCACTACTTGTACTCACTAGGTAAGTACCTAGAGCACGGTTTATGATCGCGCTGCGTTTAGTAGGTAGAAATCGGCCGGCCACTATAGAAATAGCCTATGACCTATTCTCAAACCTACCAAATATATACAAAAAACTGGTCAAGACACGAGATTTTTATATATGTATCAGGTTTTATTTAAACTCTAGTAATTAGTGTTTGTTAATTTGATTTTTTTGAAAATATGTAATTAAATTTATTCCATTCCAGTGCTCTGAGACCACGTACCGGAAAAGGTACTTTGATGTCCAAAAAAAGTACCGATGGGCACTCTAAAGAGGGACAGTATACGTAAGTACATTATGTACATATTACATTATATACTGTGGCGGAGCAGTTTTATTCATCCGCTACAAGTTTGACGTTATCTCCCGTCGCCCTTTAGTTTTCTTACTTATCACATGTCTTATGTATCCTATTATGGGATGTAACATGGCAGTAAATGATTTTTTGTTAAAGTTTATTTCGGTGACTTTGAAACTTCCGTTTCATAACGTTAATGACATTCCATTGTTGCAGAAAAACTAGGGATGACGAAGATAATTCCATTATTGTTGAAGCTAAAAATGAAGAAGACAAATTTCAAAGGACAACTAGAAAAGACAAAGATGATTCCATTAAAGCTGAAAATCAAGAAGAGGAAGATGATTACTATAACGTTGAACCTATGTATAATGCTATATAATGCCTACTTCCTGAAATCGTGAACCCCTGACATACGAGTGGTATGGGCATAAGAAATCTGACACTTGAAGAGAACAAATAATCCGAAAATAAGGAAAATGAGGAATCTCTAACGCAAAACAATCCTGATTTGCTATCAGGTCCTAGTTCCCAACGCGGAGGGGAGTGCCATGAGGACTGTGGCTTTGACCCTCTTAGAGGAGACTCGCGCCCAGCATTGAGGAATATATCGGTCGATGAAAATGAACCTGGACCTAGCACACGACCACTAAATTTTTATGAATTTTATTTTTTATGAATATTAATTTTTATGCTGGTACTATATATTTTATTTTATTATATTATAACACTGGTCGACAAGGTTTTTCCCACAGAGATTGTGTTTACTTATTTTTACTAAAGTATCTACCCTCATCATAAAACACTACATACTTTGTTTTTATTAGCCTCAAATTTTTTGTGACTGCCACTTAAAATTTTACCGAACTTTCCACTAAATGCGCTCGAATTGCAACAAATGTAGTGCTCAATTGTGAGTTTGTCATGCATAAGCTACTCGTTGTTGGTTTCTCAACACATAAAGAAGATGTGGGTTTCATTTACCCTCACAGTTTCTGCCGAGTAGGTATGTGGTGAACCAAATTCTAAAAGTGAATGAAGAAATTTTGCTGACTTGGGTAAAATGGTGTTATCGTGATAATTTTGGTTTTTCCGTGGCTCCTCAAAGTAAAGTGAGTGCTTCATATGAGATCTACAACAAGAGTAAAGATTTTTACAAATTCGACAAAAGGAGTGCGCTTAATGGCTTCGGAAACCCTATGTTTTGAACAGGATCCTAAAGACCACAGACACACTACGTGTCTGTGGTCGTTTTGCCAGACTTATATGGCAAAAGTGATAAATATAACGCATACACTGTAAAATATGTAAGTGTGCGTTCTGCAATACAAACGCTTTCTGATAGTGTTGCTATAGCAATACCTGCAATGCCAAATAAAACATTGCGCAGGAACTAATACCATGATTTACTAACTACGTGTATTGTAACTGCAAATAAAATTCATGATTTAGCTTTTATACCCAATAAGAGAGGAACACTAATAACTGACACAAACTAATCTAGTTTGAGTCAGTTATTAGTGTTCCTCAATCATATTTTTGGTGATTTATAACAAACTTAAAAAAATCATCTATTTTTTATATATTACGAAACAAATGACTACACAAATCTCATAGAGGACCTAATTAAAACATATCAAGCATAGAGTTATAATTTGTCTCTCTAAATACACTTACAATCACATTTTGGCTTCCGTACCAAAAATCTGGGATCCAATGCCCAACGCAAAGGAGAAAGGTTGCGGTAGGTCATTTTCATCATGAAAAACCCGTACCAGTGCAAATGGAGTCCTTGAATATTAGCAATTTTTGGTTGGATACTTGTGGTAGACCAGCCTCAAGCTAAATATTCCAGAAAATCATAATATATGGTTTAAAAAGACGTATTTTTTAATTTAATTGTAAGTAAAGTATCAATATTTTTCATGACAAATACAAGTGACTGTCACAAAAAAACGATGGCTAACAATTTTATTCTATATATATTTCCTACAAAAGGGAGTCAAAATAAAATCATATATAGCAAAAAAAACTCTTGTGGCAAAAAAAAAGTAAATTTTTGTAGACCAGTGTAATTAATCATATTTGTCTTTCATTATATTACTCACCAAATCTTCTACAACCATTCTTTAAGTTCAACAGAATGATCATCGCCTGCCTTTTCATTCACGAGACTGTCTTATCAGAATACCGTGGCCCTGGAATGCAAAGGGCAACCGAAGGAACAGGGTGGATTTTAGTCAGTACAAGTCTGACAGTCCGCTCCATCCAGAGCGGCAGGACTCATTTGATGATTTTACCAAGCAATAAAAAAAAGTTATACATTTATAACAATATACCTAAGTGTATTAGTGTTTACAGTCAATAATGCAGTGGACAGCACATCAAGCTATACGTTTTTGTTGCAAAACAAGCTATTATTACTAGCACGCCAATAATATTTGAAGTACTGATTTATTTATCTATACTGTGGCGTGCTCGCCCGCCGCCATAGGTCACCGGAGTTCATATCGCGACGGCTCCTGAGCAACGCGGACGCAAGCCGTCTCGGTGCGTAAAATGCCTAAACTTTCGGAAGAAGGGCCCCTTAATTGACTTATGAAATTTTTCGGTAAATTAGGTATCACACTATAACTATTGCATCATTATTAAATTAGACCAGTAAATGCCAATAAATAATATAACTTTTATGACTTACCAGGGGAGAGACACAATGACCACGCGAAACCGCTACTTCGAATCAACGCGTCGCAACAGCTAACAAACGACGGCGCTCTTAACGGCTCAAGTGTTTTGCATTACTAACTTCACGTCGATAGATGATCTTGAGCGCTGTTTGGAATATGGCCGTTTTATATTTATATTTGTACTAGCGGAATGAAATTTTCCAGGGTAGATACCCAAAAACAGTGGGACAAAAGTTAAGTTTAAAATATATTGCAAAGAAATAAATATTGTTCTATTTTTCCTTAACAATGCTTAAATATATTTATTGAAATTTGTGTTTAACAGATTTTAGTTTAAAAACTGACACAAAGAAAGTATGTATCGTTTTCAAATTAAACTGAAACTGACAAGGGGACAGGCCAGGGTAGAGACTTTTTTAGACTTTATACGGAATTTTAGAAAAATATACTTTAATTAGGCATTTAATCGTGACGTTATTTAATAAAGTACATTTAGGTGATGTGTTTCATTGCAATAAAAAACAACATATAGAATAAAATTTATATTTTAAACTGATTGCCGCACAAGTTACCTCTTATCGTAGAACCACCCATATAAAGCCCACTGGCTAGCTAGAAAGCCAGGAAGACTTTCTGTAAGTAATAAATTCTTATTGTATCACTCCGGCTTTTCGTTTAGCTCGATAATTATGCCATATATAGTTTTGAGGTTTTAACAAATAAATAATAATAAATCTGAAAGTGTACCTATCAATACTCATTTGTTTTTATTAAGATAAATAGAGTTTTGTATTTATATCTATATACAAGTACCTATATTAAAGGAGAAACTGACTGACTGACATATCAACGTAAAGCCCAAAGTTCAGCCTGGGACTGGGAATGTGAAATTTTGCACATGACTTTATTTTATGACGTACTAAAAAAAAACTCCTTATATAGTGCTAAGGAGTTTTTTTTTTTAATTTAACCTTTAAGGGGATGAAAAGTGGAATTTATTTTGTACGTGAAAATCGATATACTTGAAACTTATCAAACTCGTAACCTATATAAATAATACTGCCGTCGTAATTAAAAAGGGCACAACTGTGTTTTTTTACGAAATTGAGTTAAATACATTTTCGGAATCAGAAAAAAACTCTAATTTCGATTACGTATTTTAAAAAAAATAGAAAAAGAATGTTAGTTGTGCCCTTGTTAATTACGACGGCAGAATAAAGGAGGTGGGAGGACGGAAGGATTATTTGTTTACAGAATTACCCCCAATAGTAGAATTTAGAGGGTTTTAAACATTGTTTGGAGAATTCTTATTTCTTGGGCCAATAAACTTGAAAAAATAAATTGTTAAAGTTCTTCAGGACTTTAACAATTTATTTTTTCTTCAATTTGTTCTCTGCTGACGACAAAGAAACCACTGATATAAATGAAAAACAACAACAAAGCATCGTTGACGTAAAGTGGAAACTACATTTATATTTTTAGTCCCCGTTTAAACCACATTAGATAGTCTTTGTTAATAAAATGTAAGCCTTTATAACATCATGGTTAGTCAGGCCATTATTGACGTAATAAGTTTCTAGGTAAGATATGAAAGAAAAGGAAGTGAGTGATAGTATGACTGACCTGCAAAATGCAAAAAACTTAAGAAAAATTGTGTTACGCGGGCTCCCTTGGAGACTCTCCTCAATAATGCTACCCATACACTAAAACAAGTGGCAAGACAGAATTGAAGAAAAAAACGTGTTGCGCCGACCCCAAATAAGATGGGACAAGGGCAGGTAGATGATGATGATGATGAAGTGTCTAGGCAAAATACTCCTAAGTCTTATTTGCTTGTAAGTTTGTATAGCCTATACATTCTGTGAGGCATCCGTCAATATTTTATTTTTTGCTCGCAGAACATAGGTAGTTTCATCAACAAGAATATATTAGAATATGATTGAGACCGCTCGCGTCATTTCTATAATAATTATAACTTTGCAATGTTATGTCATGAATTTGTGATTCGTGTTTATTGAGTCTTAAATTAAAATAGTTTTCTTTTTATGCCTACTTGGTTGTTATCTAATCGATATTTCTATAATCTTTCTATTGCATGATCTTTCTTCAAATTGTCCGTCTGGTGCACCACATCCGGCTGAACTGTTTTTGGATAAAGTGATTGATTTAATATGAAAGAATTTGATAGTGGAATGAAACTAACTTCTAACTTCATTTTGGTAGATCTGCCACGTGAAAATATAACCAGATTTCTGGACTTGAAGTTTTCTATGAGAAGGACTTTAGTACGTTTTTTTTTTTTTTTTTGAATGGGAAAACGACAAATAACTTCTCCCTTTCTCGGTCTGGATAGAGCGAGAGAACGTGTCACACGGTAACTCTCAGGTTAGTCGGTGTTAACCTTCTAGGGCTGCATGGTGTTTAGTAGGTGTTAACCTACTAGGGCTGCATGATTGTTCGAAGGTAGGACTAACGCTCTACTGGGCCTCTTCAGTTTAGCTGACATCTCTTTGAGGCGCATTTGGAACACCAAGCGCCGTCGACTCGGGCCTAGCCCTTAATGAACGACTTACTGTCCGCAAACCCGTGTCTACGGTGGCTAGTCCCAACGCTTGGTGCGGTCTCCTGCGGCGGCGGCTAGGGCATGAAGATGTCCTCGCCCTCATGGCTTCAGCCACTACTTTCGCTCGCATTACTGCTTCGTAGAAGGAGGTGACTACTTCCCATATCATCTCACTCCGTACCATGGCCTGAACCGTAAGTCGAGAGTGAATAGGTTACTTCGAGGTAAGCGCAATCCATCGCCGACCACATCGTCGCTTTTCATCAGGTGAGATAGTAGTCAAATGCAAGCCTATCAACAATAAAAAAGAACCATGGACGGGGAACATCACCGCTGATCGCCTCCACGAAGCACTTTAATCACGACTTGAGATTTGACAGCAGAATAAACAGAATGCTTATAGTTTTTACGAAACCAACTAGATTGCGAACTACAGAAACCAATTTCTAGTTTATGAAGATATCAATGAAGGAAATTCTTAAAATACCGTGCTACGGAAGCCTTTACTTTCGAAGTTCCATCGGCGGTATTACGAAATTCATGATGGATGATAAGGTGCGCCTGCGCCGATAACATCGAACACCTACATGATTTATTGTCTGTTCAATTATCAGCCAGTGTTATATTATTAATTTACTTACCTATACATTTTTGACACTCTTATCTAGATTATGCACATATTTTCTTAGAAAGTATATGTACGAGTAGTTTAGTAGGTATCTTTAGGTTAGTAATCAATCAAGAAAGAAAAGTTTTTTTTTTGTAACATTCTTTGGCCTGTAACTTTCGATGCAATGTTATTTTGTTTGTAGAAAATCATCAGATAACTTCTCTTCCATTCTAGATGGAGAGAGAGTCAGACTTTTGCTGACTTAAACCACTTGTGGTCTTTTAGTTGCCCTTGGCGTTCCAGGACCACAGTAATTCCTTACAACAATCCCTTTACCCTGGCAGTAAACCTGATCATAAAACATGCTAACATGTGATGGGTATAACGGAAGACAAGAAACCGTTCGTCCAGGTGTCTAGGGTCTACTCAGAACTACTAAGTACATTGACCACATAAGTAGTGGGCCTAATACACGAACAAGCTTCTCCACAGTTTAGCCTGCGGACGCCAGTTTGTACACCCGCACCTTGGATGGATTGTGTGAGAAGTGATATGAAAGAAAAGGGAGTTAGTGATAGCATGACGGGTGACATGAGAGAATGGAAGAAAAAAGACTTTTGTGCCGACCCCAAATAAAACGGTGCAAAGCGAGTAAGTTGATATGAATTGTGTGAGATGTGATATGAAAGAAAAAGGAGATAGTCATAGCATGACGGGTGACAGAAAAGAATGGAAGAAAAAAGACGTGTTGTGCCGACACCAAATAAAACGAGACAACGGTAGGAAGATGATATGGATTGTGTGAGAAGATATATGAAAGAAAAGGGAGATAGTGATAGCGTGACGGGTGACAGGACAGAATGGATAAAAAAAGACGTGTTGAGCCGACCCAAATAAAATGGGACAAGGGCAGGAAAATGATGATAAAGCCGGTTTATACACGGTGTGTGTGGTTGGTAAACCTCATACAGTTTTACACGGTATCCCGTGTATAAATCGGCCTGCGCAGGCGAAACTGTTATGAAGCTATACGCTCAAGCTTCATTACATCTATCTAATTTAAATTGTGCGTGCACGCGTCATGCTCGTGAACGGGTGCCGTAAATTGAGACTGGTCATATCTTAGCTGCCATTGACTTAATTTAATTTCTATTTTTTTAATTCGTTTTATTTTAATTATTGTTACTTATATACATGGTGCCCACATATTAGAAGCACACAAGAAATATGTACCCAAGATTTATGTAAGTAACTCATAATATGATTTAAAAGAGTGTCCATGGAGTTTCTTGCAATTTTTTCTCCATAGAGATCTAGGCTTTGGAACGTGCAATTTAGCTTTACTTGTTTTTTTTTTGAAGATCCAAAAGTGCCGTTTGAAATAAGCTTTTTGATTTCTGATTGCACTTAAGTTGAACTGCTTTCTGTAAACTTCTCACACCGATCTGGTGGTTAGTAATTAAATTATGGAAGATAAAACACTTCTCACGCAGGTACAGTTGAGAGAAATAGATTAATTAGTTATAGAGAGCGAGGGGTCGAGGTGTCTATTCAAATTCAATAATTATAATAATGTTTACACACATTGCTTTTTGTTTTGACGTGAGAAAACTTCATATAACTCCTACTACTCTGGCTGGAGCAGAGGGAGTTTTTTTTTAAGTGGGAAAATCATCTTATGACAAATCCCGCTCTTGGGCGGACTGGGAGATAGTGTCAGACTCTTACTGACTAAAAACCCACTCCTGTTCCTCTTTGCCTTCGTCCCAGGGCCCTGGGTTTTGTTTTCACACTACCCGTGGCCCCAGTAGGTTTCGACCCTGCTGGGCCCCTACGATTTGTTGACATCTCCCTGAGCCGCGCGTGGAACACTACGCGCCATCGACGACTTGGGCTCGGTCCGGACGGTCGATCAGTGAGCTACCCATCGCTGTAAGCGAGCCCGCGCCTACGGTGGTCGCTAATCCGGATCCCGGCGGCTGGGGCGAGAGGACCGTTGCCTCGCGCGGTCGGCATCCTCCTTTGCTAGCATGACTACTTCGCAGAAGGAGGCGACCGCCTGCCACTCCTCCTCGCTCCGGAACATGGCTTGTACCAAGGCCTGAGACAGAGAGTGTCAGAATTTAATCATCTTAATTCTTTATTGTACACAAAAAAAAACATACATAGTACAAGGAGATAATACAGTTTATGTACAAAGGCGTAAGTAAGAACCTTCTCCTGACAATAAAAACCACAACAAAAAAAATAGTAAAATCGGTCCAGCCATTCACGCGTCATGACGTGACCAAGGGAAATAGGGATGCATTTTTATAAATATAGATTCGAAAAAATCGTATTGCTCCCTTCTGGCTTAATCGGGTACACTGTAGTCGGTAGCGTTACGTAGGCAGACCATCAAAGGTAACAGTCACCTGGTCTGTCCTGTGTTTCATAATCGATTTTATTTTTCCTCCAAAACAAAATGTCATTATTGATTTGAATTAAATTTATTTATTGCATCATGCAATAACATATTAATACATAGTGTATTTATACAATAATTCCTATCACTTTCCTGTAACTGGTTTGTTAATCACACTATACAATCCCATTTTGTTAATTAGGTAATTCGATAATTGTGGTAATAATGACATTGTGCTGTTGCTCAAACCTAAAAACGTACAACGTTTAGGAAACTTGCAAGTTTTTTACAAATTTATTATGAATTTCATTTACAGTACAAACGAAACGTCGCAATCTTAATCATTAGGAGAAATACATAGGTTACATATCAATTACATAACTATTTACAAAAAATTAAACCAAATTCAAAAAGAAGAAAAAAAAAATTTGGAAGTCGGTATTTCTGGTTTTGTGTCTTCGTTTTTCACACCGATTCAATTTTTTAACCTACTTTTCGAATACAGAACCACCTAAAAATTAGGTATAAGTAATATGAAAATCAAAACCTATGCTTTATGATTCAATCTTCGGATATCTTTCAAAGTAATTGTAGCCCTAGTCATACACGGGTTGTTCTGTGTTATTTTCTGACATAGCATAATATAAGTTTCATTTGTATGACGTTTTTTGGGTGGAAAATCATCAAAAAAAATTCTCTCTCGCTCCAGGTGCTGCGAGAAGAAGTGACAGACTTTTATTGACTATCGTATTCCTCCAATTTCCCCTTGCGTTCCAGGAACACAGTAATTCTTTCGGACAATAACGCATCCGTGTAATAGGGATGTAACGGAAGTCATTATATTGGTACCGAATTCAGAAGCGGATTTTTTAAATTTGGTTTTTGGAATAGGCGGTGGCGAGTGCAGAAGCGTCAAATGAAACACTATTATAACGAACAAAAAAACTCGGATGAGTATAAATAAAGCGCGAACCAACAATATATCAAATACGAAACAAAACAACAAGTGACCGAACTTCGAAATCGAAAAAATGAAATCGAAGGTGCACCTTCACTAAATCAATCGGAAGTTCCGAAATTTCGGCATCTGAATCGAACCTCCGTAACTTTTCTAGTGTACAATACCACTTGCTCAGAATTTAAAGTGTTCGTCTTAACTCGTAGAGGAGCGTTTATTCATTTTCTCACGGTACACGCGCGTTGTTGAATAAAATCTGCTTCATCAATGCACTTTGTCAAGTGCAAAATGCATCATTACTGAAGCTATCAGTTGACATCCGTTCAATTTATCTCTTATCAATTTCGTCGGAATTCATTTCAATCTTGCTGTTATGTATTATATAATGACATATTATTACATTTACGTCAGCTTTGGCGGATCCAATATCAACGTCATAGTTACAATCGACCTAGAAAATTACAAGTTTGGCAATCTCTCAGTGATTCATATTTTTTTGAGCGTCAGTTGACAGAAAGTTCTTTGTTTCTTCAATGTGAAACATGTCTTTTATGTTTGGCTTAAGGTTTCTTTTGCTTTGTAAGTAGTAGTTGTCCATTCATGCGTAACTGAGAAATGAATGAATCATTTATTGGTGAATATCTTGCAAACTCAGCAATGAGGGTATTTGCTTCGTTGACAAGGTCGTCCTTAAGACTACAGCTGTTTAGTGCTCGTATTACATTCGCATTATTTGTTAGTAACTCATATGCATGTCGACCCTTTGTGAAATGTAGAAAGTACATCGTAAGCGACAGTTTGTGTTTTTTGAAGGAATGGATTTTACTTTTTTTTTAATTAAAAAAGTATTTAAAGCTGTTAGAAAATTAAATTATCGGTGACTGTCTGTAGTACGTTACTTTTTATCCCGAAAAATTATAATGATTCATGTAGAATAAGCCAAAACTGGCCACAAGACCGAAAACGCGCCTTATTTTAAATACATATGTCATATACATCATATAGTTTTTCTTATTATTAAGAATAAACGGAGCCCCAGCGAGGGGCATTCAAGTATACGTAAGCAGAACTTATTTAAGAGGATAAGAGAAGTTAAAATGACTAATATAAGTATTAGTCACTATTAACGCCTCTTACCCTATGCTTATATAAAGATTAACATTCACGAGCAAATGTACCTACTCGAGAAATAAGTAACTTAAGGCGATTTTGAATAAAATCGGATAAAGAATATTGCTAACGTAATCACCATATAATAATAATAATAATATTCCACAGCTATCACACAACGCTGTCAAGTCTCAAGCTAAGCAGAGCTTGTGTTATGAATACTAGACAACTGATAAACATACTTACATATTTCTAAATACATACATATTATAGATAAATTACACCCAGACACAGAACCAATAATCGTGCTCATCACACAAACATTTGTCCCAAACATATAGACCCCGCCCCCTCTCCCCATTTGATGTTTAATATTTGAATGGCTCCCATGAACAAAAGAAAACACTTATTTTTCTTATAACATGTCAAGCTATGTTTAAAACTAACTGGTACACGCAAAAACTATTAGCTAACTACCGGTGAATGAAAATCGAATCAGCCGTGTCGGAGATTAACTTGAACTAACAGAAAGACATGTATCAAATATACATCATACTCTTTTTTTTTCGATTACCAAGTACTCATTTTTAGTTCCATAATCACATATAGACAATACATATCATAAAATTACATACAATAAAATGTTAAAATCAAAATTAAATTAAATTAGATTGCATTGGATTATCATTAAATTACATTGGATTGTCATTGGCACTATGCATATAGCAAAAAAATTTATCTTGATATTAGAAATAGACTCTTCAATTTTATTGATACGTATAATTGTATATTCTTAACCATCTATACCGATAAAAGCTAAAACTGAAACATACTCTCAACCGATCGAACTTAAAGACCAATTGACGTCATTCATGCATTACTTATACATTCGAGCTCAACACAGTGTGAGTTATCGACGGACACAAGCCGCGAACACTGTACTCTCGACCATATGCGGCGCTGGAAATACAACAGTATATTATTGTTGTTATTAATTAAGTGTGGTCCGATGCTCTGCAAGAATTGCAGAGGAACTCCATGTTTGGCTTTTAAGAAGCTTGTTTTTCTTTACCTAACCTAAATTCAATTATCTTCAATCAATCAATCCGCATTTTGCTTAAAAATCTTTCATGACACTTAATTTTCACTTCTCCACTTCACAGATATGGTTATCCATAACCATACTTGTATTTTTCCGTCTTGTTAAACTGAAATACTACGTATCATTTTAGGAATGAAGTCTAATTTCGAATCATGTTTGAATCACATCTCTATTTGTTGTTAGGTAAGTATGCCTTCATTGACACAATAGTATCTATTCTATTCAATCGGGTCAACCATATTTATACCATTATGTATTTAAACCACATTAAAGGGAATTTACGTTCTAATATGGAAATATCAGAACGTAAATTCCCTTTAATATAAAGAGCAATAAAACTGAGAAGTTACCACACAATCCTTCACATGCGATAGTTTGTGTAAATAAATAGTATAATTGCAATAATTTGCAAATGGACGCGGTTTGCGCAAGGCGTAACGAACGGTTTACATGGTAATGGTAACTTCGCATCAAAATCGGTCAAGAACGAAAACTTACACATCGTGACTTCTATGTTATGAGTTGTTGAGATGGTACTGCTTTAAGGTCATAGACGGTCATCATAGACTTTATGGTTTATGATAATACAACTCCAAAGTCGTAAATCATGCCTAAGTATCAATGATCTGTTGATCTACTTATGTTTTGAAGCTGGTTGATCTACAGATGATATTTTAGCATGGTCCAAGTCAGAATTAGCAAATATTTAAAAAGCTTTAATGTGATACACTCATCTTGATAATCTATATATATGTATATATAAAAGCGAAATAAATTAATCAGTGAGTGGTCACTGATTAATCACGAAATCTCAGAGACTATCAAACCGACAAACATAAAATTTAGCAGGTAGGTTCCTTATAGGGTGTAACATCCGTAAAGAACGGATTTTACGAAACTCGACCCCTAAGGGGGTAAAACAGAGGTTGGAGGTTTGTATGGAGAAACCTACTTTTACGCGGGTGAAACCGCTAGCAGAAGCTAGTTTTATTATATAGAGGTAAAGTTTGCTTTTTTGTTTGTAGGAGGTAATCTCTGGAAGTACTGGTCCGATTGCTAAATTTTTTTCACCGATAGAAAGCTGCTTTGTTCCTGATTAACATAGGTTATATTTTATGTACGCGGACGAAGCCGCGGGGAAAATAATTCCTAGCACTGTCATCAGAAAAATCTGGATTGGTTCGCACACAAAAAACCTTTGTTGCATCACAAATTCACAGTCATATCGTGCGTTTACACACCATGTAACAAATGCAGTTCTCAACAAAAACAACGTTCTTTTCAACATCACGACAGTAGTAAAGTAGTAATCAGAATAGGTGTCTTAATTACTTGTCATTTCACGCAAGCCGTAACACTCAATTAAGGGTAACGAGCGATTGTTGGCAAACTGTCACTAGTTATACACTAGTGCGATATAACACCAGGAGATAATACTGCCGAGGTAACTAGGGATTAGGTAAGCTGCGGTAATGCAATAGACTGCGAGGCTGCAGAAGCCGATAACCTACTTAAAGACGGCACCATGGAGACTGGAGATGTGATTCAACTTAATGGCTTTACAGCAAACAGTAAACAACCAAATGTTCCATTCAACGAGTAGATACTACCTAGGTATGGGTAATAAGTAAGGCTTGAATTGCATCGAGTATGAAACATTTTTGCATTTCTATCTTTAAAACTAAGAAGCGTTAGAAGTGCAAGATGTCTATAACTTACAGAGATATTCTTTATAGCTCCGGAAACAAAAACTGCTAACTTTCCCTCATCTTCGATTCCAATTATCTTAGTTTCTAGTAATTGAATGCCTACATTATTAATTTCTTCAATCCTCATTGCAATACTGTCAATAAATATATTTAATTTCTTCGTTTCTTACACCTGACTATAAACTTTTTTTATTACACAGTCGTGTGTAGATATGGGAAATTTCGTTCTCCCACACATTACCATTGTTGCGTTATCTAAGTACCTTCTGTACTTATATAATGTCACAATAAGCATTCTCGTCTTTGTGCCATACCTATTATGCAGCCTTTGTTGTGCTGATGGGCGTATTGATATTAATTACATATTTTTTTTAGGTTCCCACCTAATGTGTCAATCATCCAATGACACCCCCCGCACTTTTCGTGTCAGACTTTTACTGACTAAAAACCCATTCCTGTTCCTTCGTTCCCTTTATACCAGGGCCGAGTTTTCCTTTCAGAAGCAAACCCTTGGCCTCAGTAGGCTTCGACCGTGCTGGGCCCCTACGGGATATTAATTACATGAAAAATAAATGCTTTTAGGATGTTAGATAAAAGACACATACATGACTCACAGGTCAGCAGGCCTTTACCGCGACACTGTGGAAACAGAAATATTGCCTGCTTGATTATCTTTAAACTGATTCCCGATTAGATGATATGTAACGTTATATAATTAACGAATGCCGTTTAATCAAAATAATTAACGAGTGATTTTTATGGTCACTGGAAAAGAGAGGAAATCCACAAATCTCTAATAAATTATTTCACAATTTGGATTTCAATATGACGTCCGGGGATTCATTATTGACTAATTAAAGTTTCGTTGGCGGTTTACTAAAGTTAACTAACTACTAAATGATTCATTTACTTTCGACACGTGAATATATTATATTACCGATATAGTTCAAAACTAGGTTACGCAAAGACACTGAAACCATATAATGGCTAGGATTAAATTTAACTAGATCAAAACGAGTCAGTACTCCACTTCCTAAAGGCAAACAATGAAAGATCAAACGGCAGAAAACCGTGACAGTCCTTACGGAAACGTCAACAACTAATAAAACAATTATATACTCATAGTTATGTGCTGCAGTTACAATACAATGTTCTGGTAACAATGGAGGAGCTTCATTCACTTCCTCACTGAGTAAAACGTGGATTCCACGTAAATTACGCGTGTCGTTCGCTAAAATGAGTTCAGTTTTTGTTATGATTAGACGAGTCTTTTAATAGTTTTTCTTCCGTAAATGTATTAACTTCCTTTATCTGCTGTGTTTCATTTGTATTATGTTTAGTTGATGTTTTAAAGTTGCCTGGTATTAAAGCTTGATTCTTTGTAATAAACTTTTTCATGAGTAGATTTTAATTCTACTACCAAAGTTACACTTGTAACTATAGTAACATTTGTCCTGTTCTTGTTTCAGAATCTGGAGTCAGTGCACACATAAGCTGATCAGGTAAGAATTGACTCAGCATTTCTCATATCTTCGCTTTCCTTATTTTAATATAGATGCTTTAGGCAGCATGACACTTTAATTTATCTCTGTAATCAACGGTAATGATACTTCAATCATTATGAATATAGCAGACTTCAGATTTATCTGAATAATTCTAATTTGCGTAATTGTGAATTTCTAAATAATCTTGTTTGTTGAGATTACAATTCAGCGGGTACGCAAGGTTTACTACTTTGACATTGTTTTCTCTTATCCCAGATTATCATGTAAATAATATACTTGAGGTTTCTATTTAACTTCACACATTGTGAATATATTTTACTTAGCTACATGCTATGTCCTTTGTGGTGATGGAGTTCTTATATATTATGAAATTCAAAGATTTCTTCTACTTCTTCTTCAGACGTTTGTTGAGAAATATAACTCATATGAGTTCGTTTCAAATATTCGACTATCATGGTTGCCAATTTCGAAATCAACACTGCTGACACTGCTGAGATTGTAATAGTAATCTTCATAGGGTCAACAATCAAGGATGAATTAAACTGACTCACCTATGTGAATAAGTAAGAAAATACCAAAAACACGCCTTCAACTCATTATCAAATCAATAGCATCATTACCATTGTGGTCATCAGTTTTATCGTAAGCCAGATTAAATGACCAAACACGGACGAAACTGGTAGGACCAGTTCTGTTTTGGTGGTGATAAATTTACCGCCAAATACGGCAGGTGACCATTTAGTGGAACGAAAATCGATACAATCAAATAACATCATTCATTGGTCGTCGAATATGGCTCCAATATTTGGTTTTGTTGTGTTTGTTTAAGTGCATTATCTGTAGGTGTAGGTACTGCAAAGTATTATAGTATTACTGTAACTTTTAGAATGATTAAAAGTTAGAAAACATGTGTCATTGATGAACGTGATCATTGATCATTAATAAAATAAGATATACTTATTTTTATTTCGAACGTTTTTCTTTTTTACTGACAACTGCTTGTCGTTAAAAAAAATATCGTATTATTATATACTAGCTTCTGCCAGCGACTTCGCCCGCTTAGAAGTAGCGTTCTTCATACAAAATTCCCATCCCCGTTTTACCCCCTTAGGAGTGGAGTTTCGTAAAATCCGTTCTTAGCGGATGTCTATACCCTATAAGGAACCTGCCAAATTTTAAGTTTGTATAGTTTCTGAGATTTCGTGATTAATTAGTGAGTGGTATTTGGCTTTTAGAAAAAAAAACATACTACTGTTTAAAGGGTTTAAATTGGATAGTAACATTTTACTTTTTTTTTTTAATTTGCACGAAATACATTTCCGTATTTTTTTGTACTGATTGGTTCTCTGTTTTAAAAACGATCGTCCCATATTTATACATTTCATCATCATTATTTTCCTGGTCTTATGTTATTTGGGGTTACCGTACTCATTCCCACTAATTTTGATATATTATGCTCTGATTTCGTTTCCTCTATTAATAATGATGCTCATGTGGCTGCTGATTCAAATTTATTAAAAACGTTGACGACACGAGAAAGCGTCACAACTGTTTTTTTTTTGTCTTACGCTTCTCTTTCGAATCATGGTTACATAAACTTGTCACCACAATTATATCATTCCGCAAAGTTGAAGAAATGTCAGAAATAATTTGATGATACTTAAATGTTGAAATAAAACTCGTATGAAATTGATGGGCTCATACAACTTACTTGAACGGCGCAACCACGGCAAACCTGCTTTACGAGATGTTATAAAAAAATCGGAGAAAAAATATAATTTTCTCATTTTAATGATCCATCAGACATCGTCATTACACACCAATAATATTTATAATTGATTGATTAAGGGTCCACCCAGCTTATATAAAACAGTTCTTTACGTAATTTTATATCATCATTCATTGAATCATTAATGTTTTTCGATGATTTTCTCGTGTAGTGAAAGTTAACGCTAACATTAGCTTTCTGTTCTGTAATTATCTAACCACGTAATTCCAGACGACAAAGGTGTTATTAATTATTATTAATTGAACAATTAATTTTAATTATTTACAAAAAAATAATAATTTAAGAAGCAAAAATCTAACTTCATTTAATTGAGATTTACTCTGTGAAAGCTTTTCCCTTTGTCTTGCACTAGCTAGTAACGCTTGCAACGTCTTTTTCATACCTTTGTCAAATTTTATATTCTTTCTCTTATCTTATCAGCCACGTTACTTATCACACAATACCTTTTCATTTATATCATCCTTCACATACCTATTTTATTTTGGTCAACTCTTCATGACTCCTTTGTAGGAATCCGTGCTCATTCTATTCTATGATTCTTTCTGTTATACTACGATTTCCTTTCTCCTTATCTGCGTTTCAGCGACCTTTGTATTCTTTAGAGCTGAGTCACTTAACAAACTTAGCTCCAGCCTTACTATTATGAATGTCCCTTTTGTTTCTGCCAGAATAATACTTTCTCTTCCGCCGTTACACACTATTTCATCAACATTGTTAATTGCCAGTAATGTTTGAGTACTTACACCGTTAACTGCCATAGGTACTCTTGTTGCAATCCCAGTCTCTTTTATTTTACTGTTAAAATAACTGCCTATTAACTTTCTCCGGAATATTACACTCGCGAATACGATCCAAGCCACATATGATTCGATATCACTATTCGATTAATGGATACGATTTGAATCGATATTACTTTTGTTGGCAGAATATTACACACCTTTTCCATGTTAAGTCTAACTAGTAACTTCTGTATGGTTTCTTTAATGTATCGAATAGTCGAACGATCACTGATCACTTTATTCGGCGGACACTTGGGAATCTTTATCAGCATTAGCAGCCTGCAGTAGTCGACTGCTCAAATAAAGCCTTTCTAGGCCTCAAGTAATTTTTAAATGCGTTGTCTAGATATCAGAGTCGAAATGCTTTCTTTCTTCTTTCTTCTTCCTACAAATGCGAAACCTTTTAAACGATTGATTTGTCCACAGCAAAGTTATCAGTATTCAGTATGATAAACATATTAACCATCTAGATTGCACAAAAGTATTTTCTGCTCGGCTCCGCGTATATTCAATAATATTCCAAGGCCTATAAGAGCAATTACTGAAATAAAATCATTTAAAAAGAAACTCCATGAACTGTTAGTGAACAAATGCTATATACTCTATGAAAGACTTCTTTTCCGAGAAATCACTATTAAAATAATAATCAGCCTGGGTCATGATGCGTTTTGTATACGAGAGAGTCCCTTTATTTATAAACTGTTTGGTTTCTTGAAATTTGTTACTCCAACAATCATTTCACTATCTAATAATTTGCAATGTATTTTAATATTGTTGACGTGCATTTGAACTCATTATAGATTATCTATTTTTAAAACATTACATAACATAGCATCATTACAACACAGTAGGTATATCTTTACTGTAATTACAGTGTTTTTAAAATACATATCAGATTTACAGATGTTTCTAACCAAGTTAAAAGTTATTTTGTTGTTTCAAGTTTATTATAAAATCATCTCATCTTCCTGCCCTTGTCCCATATTATTTGGGGTCGGCGCAACACGTTTTTTTCTTCCATTCTATCCTGTCAAAAGTCATACTATCACTAACTTCCTTTTCTTTCATATCACTGTTCACACAATCCATCCATCTTTTCTTTGGCCTCCCTCTCCCTCTCCACCCATCCACATGTATACTCATAACTCTTTTAGTAACATGTGTTTCATCTCTCCTCTTTACATGACCATACCAAGACAAACGATTCCCCTTCAACTTTTCAGTCACTGGCGCCACTTTCAAACTTCCTCTAATATATTCATTTCTTACTTTATCCATTCTCGTCACACCACACATCCATCTCAACATTCTCATCTCCGCTACTTGCAATCTTTTTTCATGCGTCTTTTTCACAGCCCAACATTCTGATCCATACAGTATGACAGGTCTTATCACGGACTTGTAGATTTTACCCTTCAACTTGAAGGGCATCCGTGGGTCACAAATTGTTCCAGTGACCTGTCGCCATTTCATCCATCCTGTATTGATCCGATGTGATACGTCTCGGTCTACTTCGCCATCTCCTTGGATAAGCGACCCGAGGTACCGAAAGTCGGAGCAGATTGGTATGGGCGTTCCAGCGAGAGCTAAGGGCATAGGACCGGAGAGACCACCGAAATCGCAGAACAAGTATTCCGTTTTGGTTCTACTCAATTTCAGGCCAACACTCTCCAGTCTGTGCCACCACACCTCCAATCTGTTCTGGACCTCTAGGCCACTCTCGGTAACCAACATTTATTATAAAATAAAAAACAATAATAATATTATTTTTTTAATTCAGACAAAACAGTCCATAAAAGTTGTTAGTAACAAGAATTTAACTTATAACTAATGTTAGTAATTGACCAGTAATAATATAAAAGTCTAGGCACACTATCTATCCCAAAAATATATATAAAAATGGTTAAAAGTTTTTATATTATAAAAAAGTTGATCATTCTATGCCAGTACTTCTTTAGAAGCATGATGATCTAACAATTCTTCGATGTCGAGGTCATGACCAACGAAGTCAATCAATACCAAATTACTGATGTGAAAATAATCGGTTACAATAACATATACACCGGGATTATGGTCATTTATAATTTAAATAATATACATACATTTGTTTATAACTACAATTTTAATGATCTAACCATACCTATGTTAATTTTAACCTAGGTGATAACGCACGTTAAATAAAACCTAACAATTAGATTTTATTGATGTCGCCAATAGGGAAAAAGTGAGCGTTACCTATCTGTGTTCACATGATCATAAACAGATATTTTGAAATCACAGGTTTTCCTTTTCGTATTAAACATAGGCATTAATAGCGTTACCTACGTGATCAATTCAGCATCTAACTTCTCCTATATCTTAAATAATGCAGAAGAAACTCCACCCTCTAAGTTTTGCTATATAACAATGGAACGATCTCATTCATCACAGTCTACTGATTATATTAAATATATTATTATGTCCCGAGGAAAAGCTTTTACTCGCTTTCATATAATTCTTGACTTATAGGTAATGTCATTATCACATCATAATCGTTTGTCACCTTTCTTACTGGGATTCTATTTACCAACGAGCAGAAATTTTCTTATTCTTCAAATTTTAATATGCAAGTCGCTTTCAATTATATTGCAGTAATAGTTTTAATGACTGCTAATTTAAGTAATATTGCGATGGTTAAGGAACATTTAGATTAATAGCTCCATTCAAACAACATTTCCAAACGGCTAGCGGCTCCATAAGTACGTCTTAGTTTAAAAATAATTTAACAAGAGCCATTTGCTTTACTATAGTTCGAGTGTTTCTAATTTTGATCTCCGTTCTCGAAATTGAGATGGTCAAATCTGTTCCAATTCGAGGCTAATTTTCACTATTGATTCTAATTTTATTATATTTTTGAGTTCAAGAGTTTCACAATTTTGTTTCGTGTAGTTAAAGACCATTGTAATAACTTATCACGATTTAAATACCCAAGTCCCAAAGTCACGACATTCGGCAGATCATGATTTTTTTCTGTGGGGATAAAAATGTGGTGCATTTTATGCCAATAAACAGGTGAAGATTTGGTAGGTTTTTTGTCTATACAAAATTGCATAAAGACAATTTTTTTAAATATCATCAGATCAAATTGTATAGATGCATCCGAGATGGCCAGCCCTGTTAATGTCACAAAAACTGACGTCGGTATGTTAAACCGCTTATTGAATGATCACTTCACCAAAAGTTGAATGAAAGGATCCCTTAAAGTCAAACAACTGCACCTGTACTGCAACTGCAACTGTAAGAATGAAACCGGTATCGCATTTGGGAGTGTACCCTTTGATTTGTGAAATCGTGGGCCCATTCGTTAAAATGTCAGCTACAACAGGTGCAGGTCCATTGACCCTCCCAGTCACTTTCCCTTGTTCCTGGGTGCAACCTGAGAGGCAGACGACATAATACAACCTTTTAGAGTTAATTGGCCAGGCCGGACTGCGACCGGTATGTCAAGCTCGCTTACATTAGCCGTACCCATTCCCTTTAGTTTATTGACTTATCAGCAACGATGGCACGTCCTGGACTGGTTGTTTTCACTTTTCCTAGAACATCCATTTGTATTTAAATATAAATTAGCAGTAAAAGTATATCCGGGAAATTGCGTGTATTGAATATTGAGAAAATCTCATGATTATGCAAATTGGTAATTAGTCATATATCGTTTATGCTTCGGATAAGCTTCCTTTTGATGTCTTATTGACTCTTGCTAGTCAAACAACAAAGGTATAGTTTGGTTTCTTCCTTCTCGGAAGCTGCAACATCAGCTTTGTTAAGTCATGTTAATTCAAGTACTCATTGATTTTTTCCTTTCTTAGTCTTAAGGAATTCGTTCCACAGTTGTCGCGCCAGACTGATTTATGCAGTTTTTACGTGTTTTTGCTACAGTTTCACAATTCGCAGTATTGCGTGCACATAGTATTGACTCCCCATTGTGCGCCTACGCTGGCTAAAAATATCATATTTAATAGTGTGTGTGTTTTACGTTTTGTAATGTTACGAGTATATTTCTTAAGTAAATCATGTTGCCTAACAAACGCGCAAAGTATGTTGCCTAACTGACAGTTTAATTCTCATCGGTCTCTGCTTTACATTTTTTGCTTCCTATAATTGTCTAGTCCACCTCATTGTGAATGTTACGAGTACTTACTTCAAACATGTGTTCTGTTTTAAGCAATATTAAAGTTACTTTGAACATTTTGATTCTAATTTCTTTATACGGTAGGTACATCATTAAAAAAAGGATACAGACATAATTTCCTACAGCTGTTGATCCGGCTTTATTGTTCTACACATGTGCAATATGCACACTCATATGCACATTACTCAGTCGAATTAAGTATAAAAATATGGCTACAAATAATCCTTCGTAGGCTTAATTATTATCTTTCTTTAGCTTGTCTTACAACTTGTAGTCTACATCGGTATCTAAGTGGGTCATCTATGATTTACACTAATATAACAATAGGCTGAGAAACATGCAATTGAATATGCTTCATACGGAATAAGTTCCCAACTGGTGATTTTCAGGGTTGTTGATTCTTTCAACGTGTTACTTTCTATTAACACTAAAATATTGTAAGTATCACTTTAATAAAAACTGAAGACAGTTGTAATATCCGACTCAGCAGCTCCTCTTGCATCATTAGTAGAAATAAGACACCTACCTCAACATCTGATGTATCGATTTAAATAAATGAAAATCGATCTTCGGAAACCGTACTTGTTGAGCAAGAATCGATTCTTAGTCACAAGGAAGGAAACCCTATAGCGTTAACTTCCGTAGACGCTCCTCACTATTTAGGATTCTTCTCCGTAATGTAACACCGCTCGATAACACGGCTTTACGTAGGTATTACATGACTGTCTGGACTCTAAAGATATCGCTGTGAGTCAGGTTTCAAGTCCAACTCTGAACAAAATCTGTCAACCAGATGTTGCTAATTCTAAATAAATTTTGGTGTTTATGCAAACTTGTGAGCACATTATTGCAAATATAATCGTCTGCAAGTTTCTTTAATTTCTGTTCCAATGCTCGTTTCTATGCATTTCGTTCTATATGCAACGAGTGAATTTTAAAATTATGCAAAATGTTACATATCTCACGAGCGGTTTGGTAACATTTAGGATTATCTTTGCTTATTACTCTGTTGGTGTCATGTTTATCTCGAATGCAGTCTTTTAAAAGTAGGTTTATAGATTTAAGCACAAGGCTATGTGCGTTCCACACCTGTTGAAGACTTTCTGTTATCACAATATTAAATTCAAGGATTCTACATGTGTTATTAAAATCGTTTCCAGTAGCTGCAGGCAAGCGATTACAATTTGTATCGTCTTAAAGGTCAAATTCTTTAACGACGTGCAATATGCGCTGGTCATCGAATTTTAATTTACTTCTGACTTTAATAGTTTTGTCGAACGAACTTCCACTTATCTCTGACATTGAAGCTACAATTATACGGCACAGGTCATCAAGTCATCATTCATTCTGCCTCTACTCTATGGTGTTCACAAAAAGTTGTCAGTCTTCCATAGATACCGGTTGTCTTTGCTCAGAAATGTTGATGTGTGTGTAAGCATGTAATTATTGTGTACGCCACTAACCTTGCTGTTGATCGATTCTATATACGCTGTAATAATGTTTTGCCCTATGGATTGATGCATTACGTTTGTTGGCTAAAAATAATAACTTTGTTACTGATATTCTGCATTTTTATATTCATTTTCCTCTTTGCGGCTTGCGAATATATTATTTCAGTGAATGAATTGTGCGGTTTCAAACTGACTAACTACATCTTTGTTTATTAAGAAAATATTGCAGATTGCATGGTTTTGTTTGCCGTCTTAATTAACCCAGCCAACATTGGCAAAAAAATATGAACATTTCAAACAAATTCTGAGGTGTTGCCTCATTAACACACGCGCAAAATCTTCCTAAAAAATTCCTAGAGTGATCGACGTGCATGTTATCCAATAGCTATTTGTCAAAGAAATAATGTAGTCGTCGAAATAACTTAGTTTTTAACGTATGAGGCAAAGGCAAGTGACCCAAATTCCTTCGTAATTGGATGTATAGGAGCGTGCGCGGGCAGGCACGAACCGATAGCAATATTATTATTGTCATTATTTCTGCATAGCATTATTGTTTCTTTATCTATGCTGCCAGTAACATTAGTGGAGTAACCAAGGTCACAACAGCATAAATGTATTCCTTCCTTTTTGGATTTGGCTGGTTATGGAAACGGAAATTAGCTATTGTCTAGTGCCCTGTTCATGTCTTTTTATTTTCTGAAGCAATGTTTCATTCAAGATGAGTTCCTCTTACTTCAGAAAATCAACTTTGACAAGCACAACCTACCTTAAACAAGCTACCTGTTTAAATTTTCATCAGCAATAAATCTAATCTAACTTAGTACTACTTTAGTGTTTAATATACATTTTTTAATTTTCAATAATATTCTGAAGGACTTATATGAATAGAGCTATAGAGTTGTGGAAGCGGAACGAAAGGAGTAGTTTAATAAACATTGCACAGTTGCTCCACATAATATTATGATGAACCTTGGTAAATATACACAAGTAAGTTTTAATCCCCAAAAAAATAATAATGATCCTGTCCCACATGCAGTACTGTGTACTGTAGAAATAAAACTTAACGTACTTAACTCTGCAATAAAACAAAGCCTCTAAAGTATTTAGCCAGGTAAGCCCACATCCGTCCGTTTCACCCAATTCCACCAGGTCATGTCGTCACAACACTCACAACACCATCAGACGTCAGTCAGAGCCGGCGCGCTATTCGTGACGGACGTACAGCGTGCGCTTCGATGCCATTTTGGATCGCTCCGATACCACCCGCAAAGAAATCGTTTATAAACTGCTAATAATAACGTCATTCATCATGGAATAACTTTTATGATTCGACTTGTGATGTAAAAATACTATTATGGTGCTTAGTGATGTTCTGTGATTAGTGATGTGCCTGTTCGGATTTGCCAAACATTGGATAATGGTAAAAAAACAATTACAATATTTAATAATATTTTTTATGTCTAGAGAAAGTAGAATTAAGATAGAGTTGTGCGAACTATCTGCTATCGATATCCGGCTCGCTGCTCTCGGCTATTATAAACAATAAATCGCTTTTTAATTATTGATTCTGCACATAATAGTTTTGAGTGAGGCTTTCGATTGATAGATTCATATTAATGGGCAATGTTATGTCATTCATGTAATTTGCAAACATAAGCAATTTAAAAGAACTGGTTTCTAAATTGTATCGAACCGTTAAAACAATTACATAAAATAATAATAATAATGTAATTCTGCACATAAATATAAAATTGCATAAATTCATAGTTGATTCGATTTTCCACTTGATTGTTCTGTTTTATTGAATTTAGTCACTTCAATATAAAGTAATATTTAGTTGTAAGTGCAGTCACTCGTGCGTAAAGTTATTGCAATTGATAATGTAAATAATGTAATGATATCGAGAGATAATGTAAATGGCAACATTATGACAAACGATTTTTTTTAGCAGCTGCTCGAAGACAATGCCTATCTCTATGCAACTCGTTGAAACTATCCGTAATTAACAACCCGATTTAAGGAATCACAGCTTTTTAGAAACTGATTTTAAGCCAATATTTTAAGCTTAAAAGCGTATCTCATGATACATGCAGTATAACCGAAATAAAAACAGCAACTCAATTCACATAATGTGAGATTTTACAACAGATAACATTCTTCAGCTTTGAGAAACAAAGTTGAAGTTATAAGTGGCTATCAATTCATTGTGTAATGGGTGGTCCAACTGATAATGGTAACTTAAAATTTAAAAGCCGAAACATGAATGAAACTAATTGAAATGTAATACTTGTTGCAGCTGAATAATTGCCAATAGCGGAGACAATAAATCAGATCAAAAGCAATCAAGTAGTAATAAACGACACATCGACTCGAACTATAGACAATACAAACCTGGACACTTCAAATCGACTCTACGTGAGTTGATTTATAGCCAATAACTCGAGTAGAGACTCGATTACAACAAGTTACCTAACCATGGAAAGCGATCAAATTCTCTTGTAATGTATTATTCGTTTGTCTACACAGTGAAAGTAATATCATGGCACCTTAGTCGGTCGAGTTCACTTAAATTGTGAGTTAACGTTCATGTAATTTGAACGTTTAAGTTTTATCTGTAACGGAACGTGAGATAACTATCGTAACGAGATGATTATTATTATGTAGTTACTGGTCTTTTTCCACTGCTTAGTTGGGTTTTTATTTGTTTATGAATTTATGTTTCATCTAAGATGTTTTCTTGATTATGCAATTTGTATATTCATTAATTTAGCAATTTTTATTAATAGAAATTTATAAAAATATTGTTAATATCGTTTCCGGAATATGGTTTTCTCAAAACGATATTTTCTTCAAACAAAAAACGAAATTTCAAATGGAACCGATTGCAATTGTGATAACGTTATTGAACAAGGTTCCAATCGTTGCAGGTTAGAAGAGCCTACTCAAAAGACATTCCATTAAAGATAAGGCTTGTTAAAAAGGGCTAAGGAATTGTTTGAAAGAGTAGTGGGCGAGGTTTTAGTCAATAAACGTTTGACGCTCCCTCTCACTTTACCCTGAGTGGCAGAAGTTATTGGATTACTCCCTAGCTTTGAAAAAGAGGTTGTCAAAAAACCCAAAAACTTTGTGATTGACATGCGCTATCAAAATTTCACTTGGCCAATTTCTTACATTTTTCTGTTTCGACAATAGCTTTCGATACAATGTCTCTATGCCTACCTGGAGCCCTAAAACCTTCTCCAACAACTCGATCGGCTTCGATCAGAAAATTTCCAGCTTAAACTGTTTTTCTGCGATCGATTTCTGTAGCTAATCAACTTGGTAGTAAAGCACCATATTATAGGACTTGCAGACCTACCTTAGGCAGTGTAAATGAGATCATTAATCTTTCTGCAACACTGCACAGTGTTCGCGTGACTTGTTTTTGCATATGCTTTTACATTCCGCTGATCGTAATCATCTTGTTCTTATATTGGCAGTTCGTTTTCCTTATGTTCAATACTCATTAAATACTTATAATTAACATTTATCAAGAGAAATGGTAAAGGAAAATCGTAAACATTATCGAGTCCTCTGCTTCATTAGATAGATTAAACATCCAGTTCTGTCGCCAATCACATTTTATAGTCGTTGTATTGTTTAGTTTCATATTTATCATCTGCCAACTTCCAATTCTTCCATCATTAACACGTATTGTAGACTCCCGGCTTAATCGATATTGGTAACGAGACAATTCGGATTTCAATATTTCACCACTTCGATGAACAAAATCGATGCCAGCAACTCAAGAAAACCAACAATCTATTGCAGATTTGATACCCATCTTATGCATCATTATATTAACATACAAGCACGCGTTTGAATATTAAATTTACGATCAATGAAAAAATAGAAATACATACACCGGCCATCGACCATATAAAACCTTGAAATGAAATAAACAGAAAACGCTGTTGCATACAGCGTAGATCATCATTCTAGAATCGATACTTTTAAAAATCATATCGATTCGTTTTCAATCAATGACAGAGGTCAGAGCATCAGAACGAACACCATAAATAACAGTGTAATTGAGAATAATAGAAGCTATTTCCAGTTTAAAAATAATAGAATTAAAGTTGGCCATATAAGCACATGTGTATGCTACGTCAAATATTAAGGTCGGGGAGTCACGCGCGAGCGGTCGGCTGCAATTATTACTAACTTCAAATGACGTCGGTGAAGTAATGTGCTTGTAACAATCGCAACGATATTTGCTGGCTACTATTTTCATCCTAAACACTAAAAATTCTCTTTCGAATCGCAGAAATTACTACCGCCAATTTTTAGGAAAATATTACACAGTTAACCTTTGCAAATGGCTTGGTCTTGGACTTGCCAAGCCAGTCTTATTGCAGAAGTAGTTGTTGTAAAGTGCTGACAATGAAAATAAAATTTAACAATCGCTTCTTTTACACACTGAAGTCGTAGAAATAAATATTAATTCAATTTTGCTTACGATATTGCAAAGTTTTAATAGATTTTTAGCCTTTGTCCAAATTTCCCCACAACATTACCAACATCTACACAAATGCCGTAAATTTCATCTGACACGGTATCCATAGCATTGTTTCATTTAACAATACATTCATTGTAAAAATACACGTCCGGCTATGTATACAACCTTGGGCATGAGAACCATTCCTCAGTTCATATTAGCTATAGTTGGTCGGTCGCCCTTTCCTTCAAACTCATTAAGAAATTGCTTATGAATTTCGCTAATACCTTTACCTGTGGCATTAGGTAACTGTTTTGTAGTATCAATTTTGTAATTCTAAGAAGCACTTATTTCGAAAGATGCTTCTGAATAGATTATATTGATGATTTAGCTTCGCCCGCGTGATATTCGAAATTTATTCCTAAGGAATTCTCTAAAATAAAAAAGCATATTCTATGTCATAATCTAGGACACGGTTTACCCGAAAGTCAAGTTTCATACAAATACGTTCAACCGTTTGAGCGTGAAGGAGTAACAAACATACACACACACACACACACATAGATAGGTACATAATTTCGTGATAATTAATATTCCTAGTAATTGCTTAATCGTTTATACATTGTGCAGTTAAATCACTTTTGTTGTTAATGACAATGACTAATGATGATAATGACCATAGCCTCTCCAACATTGATAAGGTTTTAGTCCAAACAGGTTTAATTGTAAGTTAAATAGATAATAGTAATTTCACTGTCATTATTACTCATATTGCCAGTCACATCGTAGACGTGCTGGCGAGTAACATGCGGTGTGATTCAAATAGAATATAATGAACGCTAGGCTTCGTAAATAGGAAAGTAACATTGTTTGCATATGTAGTATTGTAATTGTTTGATTTGATAAGCGCCTAATTATATAGGAGGATGATTCTCTAAGAATTACAGAAGTGAGAATAGGCTTTAAATCATGATTGCTTAAATTTTGATAAACTCCTCACTACAGCCCTCGCTCTTTTATTTTGTCTCTGTCTGCATCTCTAATCACTGTCTTTGCTTTCTTGGTAAATCTTTTGACAAAACCATTAATACAATAGGGTCATTTTCCATGAATTGTGCGAAATTGAACCACGGGGCTCTGGAACGAAGGCAAAGAGGGAACAGGAGTGGGTTTTAGTCAGTAAAAGTCTGAAATGCCCACCCGCTCCGCCTAAGAGCGGGAGATGATATTAGATTATTTCTCACCAAAACAAAACAGGGTCTTTTAAAAACGATTCCTAATAAACAACAACTCGAAGGAGAAGATAATGAAAATGTTTTTAGGTCGATGAGATTTTCACTCGGCTACTAAAGAAGAATTTTACTAGATATCTATTAACATTTTTTTTTTTTTTTTTTATTGGGTGGGAAAATCATCCTAATGACATCCCCGCTCTTGGGCGGAGCGGGAGATAGTGTCAGACTCTTACTGACTAAAAACCCACTCCTGTTCCTTCGTTGCCTTCGTCCCAGGGCCCCGGGTTCCGCTTTCACACTACCCGTGGCCCCAGTAGGCTTCGACCCTGCTGGGCCCCTACGATTTGCTGACATCTCCTTGAGGCGCGCGTGGAACAAAACGCGCCGTCGACGACTTGGGCTCGGTCCGGACGGTTACCGGACGGTCAGACGGCGAGCCACCCATTGCTCGCCGTCTGCAAGCCCGCGCCTACGGTGGCCGGAAATCGGGATCGGAATCCCGGCGGCGGTTGGAGCGTAAGGACTGTTGCCTCACGCGATCGGCCGCCTCCTTAGCTAGCATTACTGCTTCGCAGAAAGAGGCGACCGCCTGCCACTCCTCCTCGCTCCGGAGCATGGCCTGAACCAAGGCCCGGCGCGAGAGATCACCGCCGCCGATTGCCCTCACGAGGTCACGGCGTTGCTCTGCCCAAGCGGGGCACACCTCCACCGTGTGTTCCACCGTGTCCTCCGGGTGGGCCACACAGTGGCGACACCCGGGCGTCGTTTCCGCACGAATCCGGTGCAGGAACCTCCCGAACTTACCGTGTCCGGTGAGGACCTGCGTCATGCGGAATGTGAGGACGCCGTGAGGTCTTTCCAACCACGCCTCAAAGAGGGGACTTACCGCCATAATTGTGGCGTGCCCAAGATATCTATTAACATTATGTTAGAGAGCTCAATCTTACACCATCAAAGAAAGTGTCAGTAACTGGTAACAGACCACAGAGTAACAACTACCCATATGATTTTATTATGCCACCGATCACGCAAAAGAAAGTGATGCAGTTTTATTGATCACTTTGTGGGAACTTATTAGTTCTCACCACAGTGACGCTCTTTTACTGGAAAAAATAATTACTGATAGGCATAACTATATATCAATTAGGTACATAGTTATGGTAACAACTATTGTATAGAAATAGTTGTTTGTTGGTAATTTTGAATCACTTTGAAAATTCCAACACTACGCTATGTTTTTCCTCTTTCTCTGTGACATTATTGAAATATAATCACGTATTAATAAATCTCATTGGCGTTATATTATAAGCTAGCACACTTAACCCATTGCTATACATTCGATGTTGGAATTTTTTGATTTTGCTAACCGAATATGAAGGAAGTATGCTAGTCATCCTGAAATGTATGCAACCGCAACGATGTGTGGTTGGAAAAATAAGCTGTACGAATTTCTAATGGTGCAAAGTAGCTCCTTTTCGCGGAGATATGTTTTCGATGTTTTTTCTTCGAAATTTACATACACTTGATACCATTTTTAACTAGTTACTATAAAAAAGCATACTTTTTCTTTAAGCATAAAATTCGGAACTACTACTTAAAGTCCTCTCAACCTTGTCTTCATCATCATCATCATCTTCCTGCCTTGTCTCATATTACTTGTAGTCGGTGCAACATGTTTTTTTCTTCCAATCTGTCTTGTCACCCTTTTCTTTCATATCACTCCTCACACAATCCATCTTAGTCTGATGTTCTTCATAATTATTATATTTTTTGTTCTCTTAATTATAATGATTTGATATTTGTCATAGGCTATTATGTGTTAGTAGTATTACAACTTGGGCACGCCATAATTATGGCGGTAAGTCCCATCTTTGAGAAGTGGCTGAAAAAACCTCACGGCGTACTTACCTTCCGCATGACGCATTTCCTCACCGGACATGGTAAGTTCAGGAAGTTCCTGCACCGGATTCGTGCGGAAGAAACGCCCAGGTGCCACCATTGTGTGGACCGCGGACACACGGTGGACCATTCGAAAGAGCCCCGCCGTGTCCTCGTAGGGGCGATCGGCGGCAGCGATCTCTCGCGCCGGGCTTTAGATCAGGCCATGGTCCGGAGCGAGGAGGAGTGGCAGGCGGTCGCCTCCTTCTGCGAAGCAGTAATGCTAGCAAAGAAGGAAGCCGCACGTACACATGCGAGCTAATGGCCCTCGCGCCCCAGCCGCCGGGATTCCGATCCCGATTTCCGGCCACCGGAGGAGCGAGCCTGCGGACGGCGAACAATGGGCAGCTCGCCGTCCGATCGTCCTGTAACCGTCCGGATCGAGCCCAACTCGTCGACGGCGCGTAGTGTTTCACGCGCGCCTCAAAGGAGATGCCAAGTAGAAGGGGCCCAGCAGGGTCGAAGTCTACTGGGGCCATGGGTGATGCGAAAGAGATCCTCGGGACCCTGAAATTATGGCAAAGAAGGAACAGGTGTGGGTTTTTAGTTAGTAAAAGTCTGATACTATATCCCACCCCACCCAAGAACGGGGGATGTCATTAGATGATTTTCCCACCCGAAAAAAAAAGTAATATTACAAGTACATAATCTAAAAGATACATCATTCTATTTCAAATATTTACTATGTTTTACTGTGCACACCTACAGCCTAGAACTCATCAAGATTTTCTAAGCTACAAGCGTAGCACATCTAGCTTCAATTTGAAATTAAAAACAATATCTTTAGTGCGTAAACTTCCTGTCATTGTGTTGGACGCACAAGTTGTTATAACTACCGTGTCCGACTCTGTAGGGACCGTAAGTAGAACAATAGGTGTTATTCAATTAAAACATACGAGGCTATCTCTATTTAGAAAGAAAACTATATGTATTATGATTAGGTATGATGTTAGAGCCCGCACTGACCATGTTTTGATGTGTGAAACTTCTCTAGGTGATTTTGTAATGTTATTTATTTATTTATTTAACTATTCATGTACAATTGTACACACATCTATACTTATAATAAATCTGTAGAAGTGAAAATTCTGTACATTGAAAATATTAAAAAAATAAATGGCATGACTAGACCGACACCGAACCCAAAATGTGATTAAAAAAATTTTTGTCTGTCTGTCGGTTAGTTCAGGCATCACGCAAAAACTACCGGTTCGATTACGATGAAACTTGATATAATTATTCTTTAATATCCTGGGCACCACACTGGGTACGTTTTACCCCGAAAAAGTATATACAATAAAAAACAAACTTAATTTTGCGGTTCAATCCTTAAACGCGATTACTGTACCAACCGCAAATAATAAGTTTCTCGTAGGTTACGTCACCCGCAGTGGAGTTCACTAAGGGGCGGTGCACACGGCTAAGATACTATAATATTTCATATTTTCGTATCTCAAAAAACCTAATAAAACCATTTTCGACTTCTACGCGGGCGAAGTCGCGGGCAAAAGCTAGTATTATAATAAAAGAAAAGAAGAAGGAAACAGAAAAAATAGGTACAAAGGTGATGCTTATTTCTATGGAATTCTCTTCCAACATACCTGCGAAATGCCTGTACCTGTTTTATGTTTTTCGGGGCAATTTGAGCAGTCAGCTCCTATTTACCGCTTAGGTGATTAGCTTTACCAGAGCATGCTATACGGGATGTCCTGTGTTTCATACACATGGTCGCGTTATTATCACATTGAATGTAATAGCTCATTTTTATTTAATACTAGCTGACCCGACAAACGTTCTACCATATAAATGATCAAAGAAATAAAATGGAGGTGGGGGTAGGAGTGTAAAAAACAGCCAACGACCTATTCTTAGACCTACCAAATGTACCATTGCTTAGACCGCCCGGAGACCATTGCGTAGACCGCCCGGAGACCAATGCGTAGACCGCCCGGAGGACACGATGGAGCACACAGTAGAGGTGTGCCCCGCTTGGGCAGAGCATCGCCGTGTCCTTCTGGGGGCAATCGGCGGCGGCGATCTCTCGTACCGGGCCTTGGTACAGGCTCCGGAGCGAGGAGGAGTGGCAGGCGGTCGCTTCCTTCTGCGAAGCAGTAATGCTAGCAAAGGGGGCGGCCGATCGCGAGTGGCAACGGTCCTCACGCCCCAACCGCCGCCGGGACTCCGATCCCGATTACCGGCCACCGTAGGCGCGGGCTTGCGGACGGCGAGCCACCCATTGCTCGCCGTCCGCAAGCTCGCGCCTACGCCACGACCGTCCGGTAACCGTCCGGACCGAGCCCAAGTTATCGACGGCGCGTATTGTTCCACGCGCGCCTCAAGGAGATGTCAGCAACAGTATTAGCCCAGTAGGGTCGAAGCCTACTGGGACCAAGGGTCTGATTCTGAAAGGAACACTCGGCCCTGGTACGAAAGGCAACGAAGGAACAGGAGTGGGTTTTTAGTCAGTAAAAGTCTGACACTATCTCCCGCCCCGCCCAAGAGCTGGGGATGTCATAAGATGATTTTTACCACCGGGAAAAAAATGTACACTTTTTTTTTTAATTTTCAAGCTATTTCGGAGAAGTTCGTTAACAAACATATCTTTGTTGTTCCTTTAAATGCTTGTCCATTCAATAGGATTATAGTTGTTTTTTTAGGTTCCTACAGCCTTACCTAAAAGATATATCAACATACCTACAGACTAACATACTTATTTTACCTGTGAGCCTTCCATAGTCACATTAGGTGAGTTTTCTTCAAGCAAAATTAGGTACGAGTTATAGTATATATATAGTTACTATGATAGTTTACTAACAATAACTGACCTACATTGACGTGTTTTATTATTACAATCGTGATTGTTTATGAAAACTAACATCACTCCAGTATAATAGTCATAATATAAAAAAAATAGGGATTAGCTTTATTGAACATATTCCACTTATTATTTAAATGGGCAAGCTAAATCATTTGACTTTGGGCACGCCATAATTATGGCGGTAAGTCCCCTCTTTGAGGAGTGGCTGGAAAGACCCCACTATCCTCACCTTCCGCATGCTGCAGGTTCTAACCGGACATGGTCACTTCGGGAGGTTCCTGCACCGGATTCGTGCGGAAAAAACGCCCGGGTGTCACCACTGTGTGGACCGCACGGAAGACACGGTGGAGGTGTGCCCTACTTGGGCAGAGCACCGCCGTGTCCTCGTGTCGGATCGGCAGCAGCGATCTCTCGCGCCGGGCCTTGATACAGGCCATGGTCCGAAGCGAGTACAAGTGGCAGGCAGTCGCCTCCTTCTGCGAAGCTGCAATGCTAGCAAAGGAAACGGCTGCACGCGCGAGACAATGGCCCTCACGTCCCAGCCGCTGGGATCCCGATCCTGATTTCCGGCCACCGTATGTTCGGGTTTGCGACTAAAACGTCAAAAAAAAAAATCATTAACTCGAATCAGTCATTTCATAGATTTTACTTTATCATCATCTTACATAGGTGGGTAAACATCAAATAACTCCTCCCGTTCTAGGTGGAGCAAGAGGGAGTGTCAGACTGATTAAAACCCACCTGTGTTCCTTCAGTTGCCATTTGCATTCCGGGGCCGCGGGAACTCTTTCTGTACAACCCACACCTGCCCTTATACCATGTTACGAGTGCTATAACATGTTTTCTTCTTCCATTCTTCCTTGTGAACCGTCACGATGTCATTTACTCCTTTTTCAAGATTCATACATTTCTAGTGCGAGTTGTAATGGCCCCGACTTACGAGTTGTAGGTCGCGGTTTCAAACCCAGCCAGGCGCATTACTTCGTGTAATTTATTTTATCACCACTGCTCTCAAAACGGTGAAGGATAACATCGTGAGGAAAACTGGATGACCTTGAACCAAAAATTCGAAGACATGTGACATCCACCAACCCGCACTGGGCCCACGTGGTGGATTACGGCCCATTCCCTCTCCTAGAGAGGAGGCCTGAGACCCAACAGTGGTAACATTATAAGGCCGACTATGCTATGCTATACATTTCTTTTTCCTTCCTTTTTCCACTTTATCATCCTCTATTACTTTTCAAATTACGAAAAAACTTTTGTTTTCTGAAGACAGTTATATCAACTAACATACTAAAATCTACGTGTTTCAGATCTGCTCAAGTGGTAGTACATTCTAAAGTTCAAAGGAAATGTGTTATTACAGCGTTTGTGTGCCAACTACCTGACTCTGGGAACCGGTATATACTCGAGTTAGTAAACTATGCCATATACGAGTACTCCTATCTATTTTGTAAAAGTATCACTGTAAAAACTTAGATTTGAATTTTATTTATTTGGAATAACAGGCAAATAATAGGATCATCATCATCTTCCTGCCCTTGTCCCATCTTATTTGGGGTCGGCGCAACACGTTTTTTTCAGGCAAATATATCCTATTATTTGCGTCAACAATAAAACTTAAAATTAACAATTACACAATCTACTTACAGCGTTTTTCGCAACAATCAAGAAAAATATCAATCACGTACTTCAATGAAAAGTAACAATAAATAGGCAATATAATTTACATTAAAATAAAATTGAACTACATTTGAATAAAATAGATTACAATATGATGAAATAGATTACAATACAATAAAATTCATAAAAGATGAAGTAAGCTTGAAGTAGAGCCGCCTGAATTGAAAACTGGGGTGTTTTTCTTTTTTACCCATTGTTTTAGAGAAATAGCCGATACCTAACAACGTTATTGGCTACGTGATCTAACTTTTCATTTTATAACTAAATAACGAGAAAATGAGATAGCCTCTTATAAACTAATTCGTCTTTTTTACAACGCCAACCTGTGTGCCAACGTTTGTAGTATTTTTTTTATATCCACCCAAAAAGTGGCTTACGTAGAACATAACTTCTTCTTAGCGTATTGATGGCAAAACTAGTCAAATTCCTTGTATGGCCCAGTATTCGGCCACGGCAGTGCCGTCCGCTGATGCTGTCATTAGGTCCCTAAGTGAACAGGTAACAGGGCACGTACAGCAGGTGCGGGTGCAGGGCAGGGTAGAACATAACTAGCGGAGTAAGATAGTATCATCTAGACTCTCGTTAATTGGAGCTGACTTAGTAATTCTTCTTCTTCTTCTTGAATCAATGATAAAATCTTCAAGCTGTTTGGGCCTAGTAGGTAGGTGGCTACGTTAACTGCAGTATCTGCCGGTAGCACTCATTAAATCCTCCATAGTGCAGGTGTTTGGGCACTTAGTGCACTCTAACATGTGGCTCATGTTTTGAACAGGGGACCGCACTCACATTGACTTCACTCACTCACTTAGTTATTTAGAAGGCAGTTGTAGATTTTTAGAGGTGAATAATGTTATTAAAAGAAGTCTGGTACTTAGCACCCATTATTTTATTTGAATCAAAAGTGGTATGAGAACTGTTGAAACTTTTATTAGATCAACAAAACATTCAAATATTCCAGAAATGCTCAGGTAATTAGAAGACTAACCCATTTATCTTTTGAATAGTAATATCTCTTTATTTTTATCTCAACTATTAAATCTGTTTTATCATCTGAGAAAGATCTGTAAACACAATCGTAAAACATAACGGTTGAACTAAATTTATGAGTCCTTTAACTTTGTTTATCCTCTGAAACACCATATAATTGGCAAACCAGAATCATCATTTTATAAATAATATCTATCTATACATATAATAAATCTGTAGAAGTTTTTAGTTGTGCGCGTATCACGTAAAATGAACGAAATCGATGTAGATAACTTTTATACATTAAAATTGTGTGTAACTTGATATATTACTTAGGCTTTGTTTCATCGCAATCGGTTGACTATATCGAAAGATACACTACTGCATTCATTGAATGTGAGGTAGTACGAAGTTCGTCGGGTCAGCTAGTTATAAATAAAAAAATCATAACTGGCTGTTTGTTATTTCTTAACTTCTTAACGGCTGTCCATTCCAGGACAGGGGTTGACTGTGTCCTGAAATACGACATACCTACTATTTCCTCTGAGACTTTTATACTTTGGGATGATTTCTGATTTTCACGCGGGCGAAGCCGCTGGCAGAAGCTAGGTGTTATTATTATTACTAGCCCGTAAAGTCCCAACTGCTGGATAATTCCTTCAAACTATCACGATTTTTCGCTTCTTTTTTTCAATTCTCTAGGAAGACAAGACCAAGTCATCCCGCCACGCCACCTCTTTCGTAGTCTGCCGCGGCCTTGCGTCGCTGTGTCTGGGCACCAATCCTATGTTTTACGGGCCCACAGCTTGTCAGGCATGTGGCAGACATGTCCTGGCCAGTGCCATTTAAGTTAAGCAGCCTTTTGAGCCACCTCGACGATTTGCGTTTTAGAACGCAGTGTAGTGTTTTGAACGTGATCTGTGTACACATAAAAATCATGCTGCGCTCCATAGCACGGTAACAAACCTTGAGTTAAAGAAGCTAGAATCACAATAATAAAGTTTATAATAAAAAATCAAATAGTCGTATTTGAATATTATAGATATGTCGCAAACAAAAATCTTACTAAAGTGAAAGTCAAATACATAAATATTATTCGACTTGACTATTTGAATACTCGTCGGTCGCCATCTTTTTACAGCCCTTTGTCTTATACAATGTAGTGAAACTCAAAATGACGAGAAACTCGGAAACTCCGTAACATTGGATAACTTAGTTTGTATGACGAAAATTACACGGTTTGTTATGTGTCATTGTATTTAAATACGTCTCTACTGCTTCTTGTTGACTTCTGCCATTCAGGTTAAGGGTCAGTGGTCAGACCTCTTACACGAGATAGTTAATCTGAGTTTTACAACGTGACCAGTTTTCCGCTTGCAACACCTTGAGCGCAGTAAATAATGGTCGTACCTATACCACGGGGAAAAACACTTGGTGGGAAGTTACATTCTAAGATAACCTAACGCTAGCCTTATGTCTTCGATATGGCTAGAAAAGAGGACAGTGACTGAGATGATTACGAGAGATGAGATGACAGAAGTTACAGAAAAACGACATAGTGCGTTAACTGACTCCAAATAATTACACAAATATTATAAAGCCGTAATTTGTGTATCTTTTACATCTTCACGCTCGAATGACTCAATGGATTTCAATGAAACTTGGTACATAGGATACTTTTTATCTCGGGAGTATGTTTCCTTTTTTTAACCATCACGCGAGCAAAGTCGCTAGCAGCAGCTAGTTTGAAATAAGTACAAAGAAAAATAATGATGACGTCGTATATCTTCGTACCTATCTTCTATGTCTTCGTAAAAATGAAATGCAATAGGTAATTAAAGAATTTCCTTACTTTCCTAAAAAAAAATCTAATATTGAAAACCTCACCAAGATCCATAAAGTGGTTTAGAATCGCTCAGCAAATATGCAGAAAAACTACTTTGTCTCATACATACTGTATAAGCAAAACATTTCGTTTTAACCAACTGTCCGCAATCCAATATCTTAACATTCTCTCGATCGATACTATCGACGAGTGTTTGCAATGCAGCGTGCGCATGCGCCGTTACTGACAGTTATTCAAACTGGGCAATGGGCTCATCACTCAGACTTCGCTGCCAACTTACGGCCTTCGACAGACACCGTGCATTGCCAACTTGGTACAATGCTCACTTAGGGATTCCCATACAAATCGAATTTAATAATATTGTTCTTCCTTCCTATGAGGTGATGATGTCAAGATAGATACATGTTTCAAATATAAATTACATGATTTGCGGTCACGATTGTTGAAAAAAAAAATAGATGACGCACAGAAAATTCAAAGATGTAGTTAACGTCGTAAGATCGAAATCAATCATGGCGGCGATCGGTGGCGGCGTCTCCACATGAGAGATGTCAGCAAAATTGACGGGGTGAGTTAGGGCCAGGGCTGCGGGTTATTTGAAAGAGTTACCGTGACCCTCGCAAATAGCAACTGAAAATGAACATTATGAGTTTTAGTCAGTCAGTCTGAAACTATTCTAGCTCCACGCAGAACAAGAGATGTAAAAAAAAATTAGAAAACTAATATAATTAATATTCTTTCATTTCTACTCTACATTCTCCAAGACCATTGTCTTTTTTTGACCACCTCGTTAAAGCTGATTAGCTAATAGCCTTAACCCTCATTAGATAATCAGGTAAAGGGAAATACCGAACGTAAACCCAAGGTCTAAAAAAAAATGGCACTACTGCTTTTGTGGTATTTTTACTTCTCATACAAAATACTAACAAAACGTGCTTTGTTAAAACTATAAATAGGTTTTTGTGTTATCCGTATTTTTGAGTAAACAAAGCTGTTTGAGACACAGACAAGACTTTCCTTTCTTTACAAATTGCTCCACTTACTGTGTAATGGCTAATGGCACATGAATAGCTGAAATACGGAATTAAGTATAGTTTGCACTGAATGGCCGTCAGAATTCCATTTTACTTGTGAATTATTTTGACGGATATTTAGGATTTTCTCATCGTTTAAAGGTCATCATCATTTCAGCCAAAAGACATCCACTTCTGGACATCGGCCTCTCTAAAGTGACTCCACGATGTCTGACTCTTGTGTGTCTCACATTTATCGGATTCCCGCGATAGTCCCATTTTAGATCCCAGGTCTGATATTTTGCTGAAAGACTACGAGAAATAAACTACTTGACAGGTTTGCTGTTTGCGAGCATTTTACATAGTTATTGGCTTGGTAAGTAGGTTAGCGCATCTATAAGTTGCACTTGTGTGAAATAGGGTCATAGTTCTCACAGTTTATACATAACTTCCACAAGGTATCGAAGTTGATAGGGCGTGTAATTACTTTACTCATGGTGCTGACTACTCAAAATTGAAACAAATTGAAGCCGGTGCACCGCAAGGAAGTGTATTAGGTCCGGTCTTGTACCTAATGTACACTTGTGATATTCTAGAATCAGAGAACAATACCTTTGGGACCTTTGCTCATGACACAGCTCTCATGACTGTAATTTCATTATATCTCTATATAAAGCTAGATTATAGTAAAAATTTAGGTCCATCCTTTAGATCTACTCTAGGATCAGGGAGAAAAAAAATTATGCTGAATACAAAAGACTGTCTAGATGAGAATGATTGTAATGTACAAGTAGGTTATTGTGCCACTCTCCAATAGATATTAAAATACGTGTCCTCATTTGCAAAATATTATCAGAAAACAATAAAAAGTTTGACCTAATTCCTTACATAACACTTCTCAAGAAAAGTGATCACTTTTTTCCCCAACTCGTTTCGCGAAACCACAGCATTCTCTAAATAATACTTCTAGCCGCTTCTATACAAACACGCGATGCAGACTATTAGCCTTGATTCGAAAACTGTTTTCTAAATAAACATTGTCATTAGATAACTATAGTGTTGCACTGTGGTGTCAGACGTGTTCCACGTTATGTTTGCCATGATTTCCATCACGTATTGTCGGACTTTCTAAGAGGTTTGCGCTAACCTGCGCGGGCGCAAGTAAATGGAGTATCCGAACGCGTCGCACGCGTCATTGTGTAACTGTTAGTACTGTTACAGAAGATCGATCGCTTTATGGATTTGTTAAACACTTCCCGATCGTTATGTATAATCTCATTTGTAACCTAAGCAGATTAAATGGGGTATCGTCAACTGTCTGGTAATCACCACTTAGGCATATGACGCCTTTACTAGGTTAATCGATTTTGTGTGAAATAGAACTTGTTTTAAAATAACTTAATTATTATCAGAGATGTATCTTCTTGTTAGAATAATAAGGAAATTTACAAAAACAAAGTAATAATGAGGTTATTGTAGGAGTATAGCAAAAACAAATTTATTGTACTTCAACAGCATGGACTTTCTAACCCATAAATATTGTATACATATAAATATATGTATATACATGTACTGTTTGGTCCAAGTCTCTTGACTGAAATCCCTGGTGTGATTACAATTACCATATTCCTTTAGCCTTGATTAGGAGCACACGTCTCTTGTAATATTAGTTCAATACTCCTTCCAGAACTTAAAGAAAATGATAATAAATTAGCATAATCATAATCAGCCTTTTAATGTTTCCACTGCTGGGACTTAGGCCTCTTCTCTCTAGGAGAGGGAATGGGCCGTAATCCAACACGCGGGTCCAGTACGGATTGGTGAATGTCACATGTCTTCGAATTTTTAATTCTAAGACATGCCGGTTTCGTCACAATGTTTTCCTTCACCGTTTTGAGAGCAGTGTTGATAAAACTAAACTACACAAAGTACAACTCGTAAGTCGGGGCCGTTACCACTCGGCCATCACTGCTCTCAGTCAAGAAAATGATAATAAATTATTATTATTATTGAAATCCTTCAAAAGGGTGTTTTCCTTTAGATTTCATGTCCACCTATTGATTCTAACAGTTATTTGGGTGTTTGGTGCTTGTTTGATGTCGGTAATCAATGTAAATAGTTAATCATGAATAATTATCGTATTACTTATTATTGTACTATTAGTTTCTATAGTGCTATATGCACCGATATATTTTGGCTGTGAGTTCAGCAGATTTCGCGCATCAGGTCGTATTTCCGCACTAGTTTAACCAAATATTTGCATCGTCTGTCCGTAGATACTAGTTTTACCGCCGGAAGTTTGTGCAAGTGAGATTTCTGTTTCTAAACACACCCACAACACACCAGATATCACAGAAGGTGCTCTGTGAACTCTTCTTTTTTTTCTACACACCATCTACATTTCTTTTTATCTCTCCTTTCCTGCGAAAGACTGCTTATTTGAAATTTCTAACCTTTCTAGACCTGCGTCTGCTGGAAGAAATTACAGTACAATTTTTTTTTATGATCTTCTTCCAATATAATGTGTGTACAAAAATTATAGAATAAATAAATATATTTAGAAGCTATGAATTCGTTTAATATTGGTCCTCACAGTTACCACACTACCCTGCACAATTTATTAGACTAGTTCCTCTAGCGATCTTAAGTCCTTTCTAATACCAATTAATTTCTCAGTTTTACGATCCATAATTACAACAATCTCATAATTATTTCAACCTGTAAAACCGCTCCACTAAAGGCTGTTACGCAACCACGTTCATCTCACTTTTACCTAGGTCTTGAAACTAGATCTCCAGTATTTAGCGATTCTGCTTGCATGTTTTAGAACTGTTGCTAAACTGAACTTAATTGCTTCGAAATTAAACTATTCCAAATTCTCGCTTGAATTTGTAACCAGGCCTCTGCAAATTGACGTCCTGTTAAAACTCGCAGTTACATTTGTTTCAACATTCTCTTTTCAATTCGTAACAGTATCTTAGGGGGTGACCAGACAGTTGCAAACCAACGTCCCAACCAAGGTGACCTTGCTAGTTTCAATCTGTGTAGACAGCAGTTGTAATCCATGATCTTCAACGCCCTTGGTTGCCCTCCCAACCACCGAACGTGTTGGCGCGTGGTTTACATCCATGTAGCCGCAACACAAACCAAACACATATGGTTGGAACGCTAGTCTGCAACCATCTGTATTTCATAAAAAAAAAATCTAAAGGGGTGACTTTAGTTTTTTTTTTTAAATGGGTAATCATCAAAAGACTTCTCCCGCTCTAGAGTGGAACTACTGGCTAGTCAGAATTACTAACTAAAACCCTCCTATATTACTTCATTTGTTCTTTGCGTTCTAGGGCCACGGTAACTATTTCAAACATTCCCGCAGCAACATCTTAGAGGGATGATACATTGTTTTCTGCTATACCTCTCATAATGGCCTTACTGACAAAGATACTTGTCGCATATTACCAAAATCTCCCCTAATCTGTGGCCATTTTTCAAAATTGTCCGAGATTATACGTTAGTAAACAATGGAATTGGTAAATCTAGTATGATCTGCGACGCGTGCGCAGTTCCCACGCGGTGAAAGCATTGCCCTGCACGCCATGACCCCTATGCCTTGTTATATGCTCCTTGAATAGTGGTGAGAGTAGTGGTGGCCGTGTGGTAACGGCCCCGACTTACGAGTTGTAGGTCGCGGGTTCAAACCCAGCCAGGCGCATTACTTTGTGTAATTTATTTCATCACCACTGCTCTCAAAACGGTGAAGGAAAACATCGTGAGGAAACCGGCATGTTCTAGAATCAAAAATTCGAAGACATGTGACATTCACCAATCCGCACTGGGCCCGCGTGGTGGATTACGGCCCATTCCCTCTCCTAGAGAGGAGGCCTGAGTCCCAACAGTGGGAACATTATAAGGCCGACTATGCTATGCTATGCTATGCTCCTTGAATAGACCCAAACTGAGGAGCGAGGCTAATGTGTGTGCTACGAGTGCGAGAAGTGAAAGTATCGATAATATTCCTAACATTTGGGAAGGTCTGAAGACTTTTTATAGTATGACGTTGTTACCTATCCTCTTAGAATAGGCCCAGGCTGACCTTAGAGTATGTATATAGGACTACAAGAGGCAATCATATTAATAATTAGCTCTGCCAGCGGTCTCGCCCGTGTGAAAGTAGATAATTGTCATAAGGGATCATACTCCCGCAATAAGTGTGATATTCCAGGATATAGTCTACCCGTGTGAAAATTCGTTCAGCCGTTCGAGCGTAAAGAAGTAACAAACATACAAACTTTCGTGTTTGTCAGACTAACAGCCCTCTGATTTGTCAAAAACCGGGCAAGTGCGAGTCGGACTCGCGAACTGAGGGTTCCGTACAAACTTACATAAAACAGTTCAATTCCCGAACTGACTTACGAAGATTTTTTCGAATCGAGACCTTGTTTCATGCAAAATTTCAGGATTCTAGGTCGACGGGAAATTTGATTTGCTTGAGAATGTCGAATTGTACGTTTTTGCGACATAAATGGCCGTATCTTTTTTTTCCTTAATTTAGAAGTTTGATTTTTTCACAACTTCAAGGACTGCAGACTTGAGTATATGGTTTTAATTTCAACTCGATACCTTCACGCGTTTCCGAAATAAAGTGTCTTGACAGACTGATAGACAGACGGAGGAACAACAAAGTGATCCTATAAGGGTTTCGTGTTTTCCTTTTATACCTTAAAAGGACAAAAAGGGAAGCCTTATAGTTTAGTGAAAAGAAGTTGAGAAGCTTGTAATCCTCAAAAACATCATTCGTATCATCATTGTTCGCATTCTTATCTCGGTTTCAATCCGTCAAAAGCACCTCTTATTCTCCTACAGGCATTTTAAGCTGTTCATGTTGATTGTTGGCGAAATAAGATTGTAACTTTATTTTGAAATGTTTTAAACAACTTTGAATTTCTTAGACATCTTTCTCTTCATTTCTCCTTGAATCTGTAAACTTTTCTTCCGCCTGAAAAAATTATACCAACTGTTTCTTTAATCGCGTACATGCCACGAACTATACCCACTTACATGTTTAGCAAAGAATGTCTTTGTCGCCTAAATACATACTTATTGCCAACTGTCGTCCTTTATTGCCCGGCACGACTCGCCATTGTCATTCAAAGAGCCGTGAAATTACTGCCAGTAATAATATTAGCGTGTTGCATGCGTAAAGAGGATTGTAACATGCCAAACACCTCTCGAAGCACTGAATAGATCTGTTAGAAGCTGTACTAAACAAGTTTGTTTATATTTTAAGACCAATTTTTGTTATATTATTAATTTATATTAATATTCTTGATTCATAGAGGGGAAACCTTTGCCCGACAACAGGATGATACAAGTAGCTTGCTAAATTCATTGTTCCTGTGTGTGTATGCAATTCGTCGTTTCTACGTTTTTTTCTACTTCTCAGCCGCAGCCAATTGGTTTGAATTACAAATACATGTTTCATTCTATATTAGTAACACAATCTCGTGGGACATTTATTACGGCAGTAATGAGCCATTCAAGTAACAAGCCGTGGTAAACTGTACAAATAACGCGCAATGACAATGGAAACTCAAACAGCCGCCTAGCAACCGACCATTCATTATGAACTACATCGATAAACTAAACCTAGTTTATAATCCATTTATACCACATTTCTGACATAATATGCACGAATGGTCTGACAGTTACAGCGTTCTGGTCAACTAACCTCCATCTCGTCCATGTGTAATTACTTCTCACGCTTTAATTTGCTACAATTTAATGTTTGCTCTTGGTTTCAGATGGCGTAGTAAAGCAGCGATAAATATCCCTAACAGATGTTAATGAACCTGATGGAAGGCGACACGATAACCACGAACACTTTCATATCGTCAATCAAGAAGTTCAACAACGACGGCAAGCAACACGGCACTATAAAGGCTCTACTGAAAAATTTCATTTTACCTGAAACCGAGATGGCTATAAAAGAAAACCAAAGTAATGGGAATAAATATATATACTCAGTACCTGTCAAACCATCTTTACCAACGTTAACAGATCGAATGAAATCTATCAATGACGCGAAACAGGCGTTCTTGAATTCAACTGTCAGCTCTACTGTTGCACCTACGCGTCATGATACAAAAAAGGAAACACAAACAGTTCACTACGCACAGATAGCAATAACAACAGAAAGTGAAGACACCAGAAGCACAGGCGGAGGAAGAGGTGGAAAACATTCGTGTGCTATAAATAACAAAGAATACAGCATTCCAGTCAATTTATCTCCGAGTATAAAGAAAACAATAGAACAACATCAGAGAAAAGTTAGTTTTAAAATAAAAACCGCCGCCTCATCCTACAAACGACCGCCTCTAGCCAAAACTATGACCATAACCAGTAGTAATGTTGCAGAATTGACAAAGAAATTCAACAACTTACAAACCGAACCGCATGTAGGAACTCCCAAACAATCAAAACTTTCAAAAACTTTAGAAGAATTACAATCTGCATCACGATGTTCAGCCAGTAACAGTTCAACGCCATCTTCCACTCTCAGTTCGAGTCCAAATATAAAAATAGTGTTACGACAAAGACGAGGTTCAAAAAAACGCAGCAACAGAAAAAGGTGTTCAAGCATGGATTCAATGGAAGATTTACTTATTACTGAAAATTCAAATAAAATTCGCGTAAACCGCTCAAAATCAGACGGTACTAAAATACCAAAAAATTCAAAGAAACGCTTAAAATATCAGGATTCAAGTGAACAACAAAGTGGATCCGATTCTGTTGATGGTAGTCCAGTTAAGGCAAAGGAAGTAGAAACAAAGCCAGCAATAAAACCGATAGAAAGTACCGTAGTTAAAAATGTTATTAAAAAGTTTGAATGTGAAATAACGGCTCAAACGAATTCAAACAATACATTGAAAAGACAACCTGATAAAACTAAGAGTGCAATACCTGTGAAAGAAAAACCGAAAGTACCTGAAAAGAAATCATCATTAGTGTTAACCAAAAATCTTGTTGTAAAGGATGGCATTCCAAAAATTAAAACGATTAAACCTGTGACAAGGGAATTAGCAAAGTTAGAAAAAACCACGAACCAAAGCCCAGAGATCGTTAAAAGGAAAGAGCCTCTATACGACCGGAAAAGATATAAGACAAATTATATACACTCAGAGAAATTACCTCTTAAGGTTGTCGAAATAATTCCAGAAGATATCCACGAAAGTAATACAGTAACAGTTACAATCAACAATGAACAAAAAGAAGAACTTCCAGTTGTGAGTATTGTTACACCAAATGAAAGCGAGAAAATATATCAAGAGATTAATTCACCGATAACACCTAACGAATCATTTTTGTGGAGACGAAAAAGTAGTACTCAAATATATTCGGACTCGGAAAAATCAGATAATTCATACAGTTTAGTTAGTGTAACAACGAATACCACAACTATTACTTGTTCTAATGAACCACAAAAAACTGCTCAAGAGGAATCTCAAGTTGAAACAAACGAATCTCAAGTAAATATTTCAACATGTGAACAGCAGTCTGATGCCAATTCGGATTTTGAAAGTGCTTTAGTTGAAGCTTGCAATAAAGAAATCATAGTTGGGTTTACGTCTAAACCAAAGCAAGAAGAAGTGGAAGATTATTATGAACCTTTAGAACCTAGAGATGATGAAAACATTGTTATAATTCCTATAAAAAGTATTGACAGATCTTCTAAAATAAATTGTCCTTTGCCGGAAATTCCAAAAGTTGTTGTTCCAAATGATAAGAACGAAGACGAGTGTACAGACAAAGAAAATATTTACCAATGTCTACTAGAAATGAGATCACATCCCGAAGGTGACGAGAGTAGTCTTCATAATTATGAACTTTGCGAAAACGATCTAGAAGAGAGAACGCGAGGTGATGGTGATAGTGACGATGGCTATGAATACTGCAAGTCACCTCCAATTAAACCGTACTGTTTAACTTCCAGTTCTGGTATACAAATAGCTGAAGATTACCAACCTTTTGCTAACAATAACAACAAGAACTATGCAATATCAAAGTCTGTAAGTGGAGGTTCCACCGTTAGTTACGAAAAGATAGGACCAGTATCAGAGAGGATTTATGAAAAAATTCCGGCTCGGCCACCAAAGTCAAAAGACAGCAGTCCCACCTACAGTAGTAGACATTCCTTTATATCCGACTACACGGTGTACAACGAGAACGAAAACATTTATGACACGATAAAGCATTGTGACGCGACGTCACTGTCGCACTGTTACGAGAGTATACCGAACAGCCCGAGTATGGTAAAGTTAAGAAACGATATGAGGAAGCAGGCGGCGTCAAACGTGCAGAAGCGTTTATCGTTCGATACTGTATCAAACATCAGTCAGTCAACAATGTCTAGTGAGCAAAAGACGAACAGCCTGTACGGGCAGCGGTCGGTGATCAGCTACAACGGACAGGAGATTGCATTCCAAGTGCCGAGCAGTGAGACCAGTGTCAGCGACAGGAGTGATCGTAGCGATGACTGGGTCGATGTATCAGATGAAGAAAAAAATGAGCAGAAAATTATCATGTAAGTTAAAACTGTTTTTTTTTTTAGTGTTATCATAAGCAATGTGTGTTCTAAGTGTTAGTAAGATTTGAGATAATCGCACGAAGATCTCGTGAGTAAATATGTGAAAATAATTTTCGCAAATAATGGAAAAAGCCATGTATTTCGCATATTGTTTACTTATGTTTAGCAATAACACAAAAATAGATCTTGAATTACAAGTCAAAATATTGGCAGAATCGATAACTGGTGCGATAAAGGATACTGCAACTTTTTCCATAAAAACTAAACATCAAATTATCGTTCACTTGACCTAATAAAAAAGCTTAGGTAACCAGTTTCCAAAGAGTAGTACAAACACTGTTATCGGCACTTGATATGAAATTGTTTGGCAGGGGCTCAGTGAGAAAAACGCAATGAAATGGGGAGCACGGTTAGTTCGTTAAACAAGTTTTGTTTTTTGGTACTAAAATGGAAATTCTGAATTACAGTGTGCGCGAGAGAAGTCGCGGCAGAAAGAGTCCAATTAGCTGGTCGCAGAAAGTTCGTCATCAGTGGCAGAAGTCACCGAAACCGAACGGCAATGATAAAGGTTAGTTCAGTTCTAATATTATAAGTACTTTTTTTTTTTACTAGAAATCATATTATAGAAATCGTACTGAAACAAAAACCTAAAAACAAACTCGCACTGCCTTTACAAGCGTTGCTAACAGCGCCATCTATAATTTCCCAAGTGAACTACGTACTGCCGATTGCGACGTTAGTTCTTATAGATCACGGTAGATGGAGTTATAAACCTGTAAAGTAACAAACAAATTCATTGCAACAATCAATTGTATGGCTTAAACATTATTTCCAATGCTGATTTATAGTTAGTATTTTTCAGCGAAATATGAAATAGGACCTGCTGTTTGTGGTTATTTATTAGGTTGTGCAAGCGCGCGCTTTAGCCACCGGTTGCGCAAGCGGTGGCGACAGGCGTCCTACGCACGCATTCCGGCGCCTAAACAATGCTCGGCTCGTTGTTTGTCATTCCCTTTTTTGACAGTTCACTTGGAACTTGGAACTATGTGCAAATATTGGTCAATGTCTTGAGCCTTGTACAGAAATTGCAAGTCCCTTATTTTTAAAATTACAGTGGAAGGTTATTAACATTCGATTTGTTGGTATTCTAATTTTTTTTAAGTGGTTTTTAGAATCGAGACGACAGTGAATCCAGCTAAAATATTTTTAGATTTTTGAAAATTTCGAACCTTTTCAGGAAGAGCTTCTTTATTAAATGACAATTTGCGATTTTGGCAGAAATAGATTTTCTCTTCCATAATATATAATGTATAAAAAACTTTTTCCAAAAAAAAATACAACCGTCTTCATTGTAAATTGGAACTGGAACTCTCACATGAAATAAATAACGCGCGCCACAAAGAGATGTCAGCAAACCGTAGGGGCCCAGCAGGGCCGATGCCCGCTAGGGCCACGGGCCACGGGGAACTTCTGAAAGGGAAACCGTGGTCCTAGAACTCAAAGGGTAACTAAAGGACACAGGTGTGGCTTTAGTTAGTTGGCAACAAAATGCTTTTTAGATAGACTGATGGTCAGACTGGAAATATTTTATTTATTCGTAATTAATTTTATTATGGAAATACTCTTTTTTAACAGTGTATATTTAAACAACACGACTATTCTCAACCGCAATGAAGAAATCTAATGTGGATTCTGGAGTTTAATAAGCTTAATTTAAACTATACTCAGCCCTGATTGTCTCATTAATTTTATTGAAATGTTGCACTATTGCAACCTCCGAACACAACGCAATCAATTTCATTCGTATGAACAGTCATTGGTCAATGTTTTCGACTGCATGTTTTCTTGGTGCAATCACAGTTTACTCACACTGGTTCATCGCCTATGGCCATCATTTAAAACCTTTTTGTTAATTTTCTATATTATACAAGCTTCTGCCAGCGGCTTCGCCCGCGTGATAGTAGGTTTCTCCTTACAAACTAGACCTTCGTTTCATCCCCTTAGGGGTAAATTTTGGGAAATCCTCTCTTAGTGCTCGCTTACGTCATAAAAGGAAACCTTGTGCAAAATTTCACGCTTCTAGTCCCAATAGTTTCGACTGTGCGTTGATAAGTCAGTCAATTTCTCCTTTTATCTATAATATATTCCAAATTGCTGTAAGACAGTTTGGGATATGTTTCTCTCCTCTTCCCTATGCATCTCTCTTTCTTTGTAAAAACGATTGCCTTCTCAGGGGTAACATCGGAAAGGTGGAATAAATCGGAATTATCTTTAAGTAAATTTTTGTACTGTAACTCGAAGACATGTGACATCCACCAACCCGCACTGGGCCCGCGTGGTGGGTTACGGCCCAGTCCCTCTCCTAGAGAGAGGAGGCCTGAGTCCCAACAGTGGGAACATTAAAAGGCTGATTATGATATGATTATGATGAAATTTTTGTATATTTCTATCCACAGTTTCAATTCGCTCAGTTTTATGTATCACTTATAATCATCTTCGTTATCCATGACTCCACTACTATTCTGCTTGTGCCAATCTCTTTCTGCTTTTTCAATCCAAATTCTACTCGCAATAGTATAATAATAGTGTCATAAATCTTTGCATCTACCACGTGTATATGTACTATTGTCTAAATACAACACTGTATAATGACAAGTGTGGGCCTGCATTATCGCAAGTTCATGAACCGCTTGCGCCGGTGGGCGGCAGCTAATTGTTACCGGATTCCTGCGCACGCGCCGCCCGCCTAGTTGCCTCATGTGTTGTAAAGGTACTAACTACATTTATCTCGAAATCAGAACTACATATATTATAAATAACTAAAATTACTTGTACTTGAAAGAAAAAGGAGGGACGGGGAGGATTGTCCAGGACAAAATAACACGGGACAAGGACAGGCAGATGATGTTGATGATTTATTTGCACTTTTATTTTCAACGTTTATTTGTATTGAAATTACATAAACGCCGTCTGGTTGACTTTATAGTAAAACTCATGCCAAGACATCTGTTCCGATTACAAGAAAAACCGGTCAAGTGCGAGTCGGACTCGCGCACGAAGGGTTCCATACCATTATCTATACAACCTTAGACACTATATTATAACCGGTTTATCCCCTGAGTACCCCGATCCCCGAGGCGCCCGTCCCGGAGGACCCCGAAGGAGTAATAAACATACACATACATACATACAAACGGAATCTGTGTTTCCTGATGGCTACTACTTTAAGTCAAGAGTGAATACGAGAACAACTGCCAACAAACTGTTTTACAGTTTGGCAGAATTTTTGTAATACATAATGTAAGCAAATTTTGAATAAAGTAAATAAATATATTTTAAAAAAAATAGGTTAGGTAAGCGCGCTCCATCATCGACCGCATCTTCCCTTTCCACCAGGTGAGATTGCAGTCAAGCGCGAATACATCAAGAATAAAAAAAACGAAGTCTATATAATGTTAATGTGATTTATCAATCAGATATTTACATGTTTAGTCCACAATAGATGTTGTAGACTTTTCGCTTACAACGCTTTCCAACATTCGTATCTACGGCTATATAAAAATATGCTATAGTAAAGCTTGGGACCCAGGTCGGTGACCCAGTAAAAACTATTGATTTTTCACGTAGGGTGGTTAAGCGGTCGATTTGATAACATGTTATAATATGACCTACTTCGATAACTATGTACCTATAACATATTGCCAAGCTTCATGTTTATAAGCTTTAATTTAACTAACTAAGCTATTTTCTCTCCCCTCTCTTTGATATGAGTCGAAATTTGGATAAGTTGTAACGTCTTTCGAACTATCGGTTTTCGATTTTAGTTTACTATTATTATTTCTAACTTGTCCTCTCCCACAAATAAGCAAAAATCTCCCTCCCAATCTTTCCATTGGTCTCGGTTCTGGGTCACTTCTTTCCACTTCCTAAGGAAGACTCCTTCGTGATCTATCGCGATACCGTCACGCGCTTTCAGGGCAACAATTTTATTTTTCACGGGCCTATCGCTCGATTGGCATACGGCAGATATTATCCAGTTCCATTAAGCTGTTTCCATTTTACTTACTGCTGTTGTACAAAAAATATAAATCTCCTAAAATAATTCCCCAAGTCAAGTCAATACAATGATATATTCCTTTCGATCATCACAATTTATACACAGCCATTTAGTTAACATAACAATTAAAACAAATTGCTTTGCGACAGTCACTTAACAACAAACCAACAATCGTACTAAACGCTTTTAATTTTCACCTTCACTTTTAATGTCTTCCGGCTTACCATTATTAGGATTTATGCACAATGAGTAACTTTTACTATCATTTAAGCATGTAACGCATATGAGCATCGTAATACTTCCTGCCTGATTACCATTCGCTCTTTTTAAAGGGATTGTGTTTGTCTTACACAAAGACTTTGTTGTGGTTTTAAGAACAGATGCTCACCACACATCAGCTGTTTACAATGAACAGACTGGCAGAGACTACTACATTACTATTGTCATCGTCTGTAGTTCAAGTTTCACTCATCAATGAAACGCATGTGATAATTTATAAATATCTATAGATGGAGAAGTGGATGAAGGACGAAGCCAAATTCGATGGGTTGTGTGAGAAATAATATGAAAAACAGAAAGAAGTGAGAAAAAATACAAAACGTATCGTGCCGATCCAAAGTAACATGGACAAGGGCAAGCAGGTGAATGATGAATTGATGATCCATGGAATAGAAGCAAACCTTCAACTGGAAGTATCCCGAATACAAGATGCATCCTTTCTAGTTTTAACTTCTCCAGAGCACGTTTCTGTAAATATTTTCTACAAATTCTTATTAGGAACTCATTAGATACTACAAAGACTCATACTGGCGACTCAGTCAGGTGCATCATGTTATCTTTCGCCTTCATTATCAGCACCTGTCTCGTTCTCTTCATCATCGGTTCCTATTTTATTTGTCGACCGTTTATTACAATTACAGCAGTTTTTAATACCTATATAAATATCTATCGAATAAAATATTCTTGTGCAGCTAGTCAAGTGTGAATTAAAATAGAAAGTAACAGACCTGTCAAGGTCTATGTATAAAACATAATAGACAGGTTGATTAAGTACGTAAGAGTATAACATTCTGAGATCAATAACATCTTTAATATTTTGTAGTCAAGACTTATATCTTGTTCTCTCTTCTTCGTTTCTTTTGTTGTATTCTCCTTGTCAGTTTTAATTACGGTGAAAAGCTTACGAACAAATCGTCGTTGAAAGTTTTATGATAATAGAAAAAGCTTTCAAACTTATAACTTAACACATTATAGCAAAAAAATCCAGTTCTTTAATAGGTAGGACAAAGGTAAAAAAGGAAACAAGATAGATAAGTTTACAATAGATATGATTTCATATAATTTAACTCCTAAAATAGCGAAACAATCTGTCAACAATAGCAGTAATTACAGCGTGAACACACGATTTCAACAAAGAAGTGATAATACACAATTTACGTCGTCATTGTGCGAGGCGGGTGGAGTAGACTTCCTTATTGGGCGCGACCGCCCTTCGACCCGTACGCATAAACCGTGACTATAAGGCCATAAGCCATTGTTGCGAGCTGAGAGACAGCTGGCTACTTTATGACCTGACCAGGGCTGCCGAACACACAAGCTTTCTTGTCTACTAGCCACACGATCTTGTCCTTATTTGTTTAAGTTCGGAACAATTCAACTTTTCTTCCATTTATCTTTAGCTATTCGGTATCCTATGTATACTATTAATCAATTTCCTTTTCGACTGTGGAATCAGCACAATTGATAAATTCAGTCTTTAGTCATTCATATTTTTCACGTTCACAATTCATCCTTCTATTCTCTTTTGCTTCCTTCAAGTTTAAAAAATCTAGATCCTTATCAAACCTATACAAGATTGTCTTCAGCTGACAACTTTGTGTCGGCTCCTTTAGAATTATATTGTTAAGCCTGTTCGTATCAAATTCGTCCATTTTATGAGTACTTTCACCACAAATAGATATTGCAAACAGCTCTGAATCATTGTTACTGATACAAATTGTCACCTGAATTGTCGTATTATCTGGTTTATTCGAGGCTTGCGTTGACAGCTGAAAGCTATACAGTCGAATCGATTTATATAATGGTCATTGCTACGAGTTTCTTGTTTAAAAAAAATCTTATTACTAGCATCTTAAGAATACCATAATGCATCTGTTACTGAATCCCGCTCATTGATGAATAGTTTAGCGACAATAACACCATTGTATATTATATCTAAACATCTGCGAACAATGAGATTCTGCGCACTGAACCGCACTACTGTGGACATGCCAGGTCGAATTAAATCAAAACCATTGATTTCCTGTCTCGTATGAAAAACACCTTCTGCTTGAAATACCACACCTAACTTTCCATTAACATAACATCTTCTTTTAAAAATTTTACATGTATTTGCTTGCAAGCCCATATAATGCAAATACTCCATCAGGCCATATATCTCTGTCGCGTATTTAAACGTACTCTTTAATATTGCACGCGGTGTCCGAAACGATGCAATAAACTCAACCCACGCCTGGCTACATGATAAAATGATGATACGCATCAGCGCACGCTTGCGTTTAAGCCATAAATAGACACTGCCTGCTCGAGAGCCTTGCTAATGTTTCAAATGCGCTCTGAATGAACCTAATGAACCTGTTTACACTATGGCCTACGCAACTTAGAATTAACGTCCAGTTTCCTAAAACGATCACGTCACTTGCCTTTATGAACTCGTCTGCTGACATAGGGGGACTTTCACCCATGACTAAATAGGAAACAGCTTACTACACTACACATCAAGAGCTAACATGTATCAATATCTTAGTGACTGGTGTAGCGCGCCTCAAATAGATGTCAGTATAAGGACGTCGGACCCACTAGAGCCAATACCTGCTAGAATTGCAGAATTAACCGAAAGAGTCACCGCGGTGCTGGTAAATTGAAAGGAAAATACAGTTGCTTCCGAGCAATAAACGATAGGTTCAGGCAGCTATCGTTTATCAACTTTTTTTAACTGCAAACTACAAGTGAGCTGTTTACTGCTTCGGCCCTGGGAACAGTGGAAACCTGTTGACAAACCTAATTTACTTGTCTACTAGTAACTATAGAGGTCACAATAAAACTGTCTTTGTCTATCAAGGTGTGTGTAGCGAAGTATTGCATGCTTACGATGACTGTAGAGATTGTCATTTTCGTCACATGAACACGAACATGATTCAGCATTCTATATCGCAATAGTGTCATCTGCAAATATTTCAAAATATATGTCTAGGTCGTATTCATCTGTATTGAGCTTATATATAACAAGTGGATTTTGGCAAGTTTTTGACCTTATACAAAGCATATATGTATCTAGTAACTCCAGCCACTTATAGGAAGGAAGATAACTAAGATGACATATGTAGACATATCCAATCAAGCTAGAAGTTTCACTTCATTACTTTATGGAGCTGAGCAGTGGTCATGTGCTTCTTCCTGCTCAACAAGCCTGTGTGTATGCCAGGAACCAGTATTAGCATCAATAGCCACGCTCTATTTGCACTACGATGTACTTTTCTCTGCGGAACAAACTGGATTCACGTTCTTCTATTTCCTTATGATTTCCGCTTTTATAACGTCAGTTAAAACTTCAGGTGCACTTATTGTTTATTAATTAAAATTAATGAGTTCCGTTAATGTTGTTGCAGTTTTTCAACAAAAAACCTTTATGACGAGGACAGACATGACGTAATATATATCTTACAAAAATGCCGTCTTGTTTACGTATGTGGTATGAAGTTAAGTAGTGCCCATGAACATAGGTGAATGAGATAAGATCATACATGTTATCAAACAAATCCGCACGACAAAAGAATTCCTCGTCAAGTATTGTCATTCACCGCATAATAAACCTTCTCACGTGAAGCCGAGTAGTTAGTTATTACTCATCCTTGACCGTAAAAAATAACTTACGTGTAGCCATTTTGAAAAGACACACTAAGTGTAAGTTTGGTATTGATGTTGTTAAAGAAACCAAATTAAAAGGAGATCTTAACGTGGAGGCTTTAGATGACTTGCATCATAACAGTGATGATACGCATATTTAGCTCGCATTGAAGGTTCAGCTGACCAATTCAAATCAAATTGAACAAGTAAGTATCTTTACACTATATTTAATGGTTGTTAACTTCGGATGTACAAGTAATTCTAAACCGAATATAGCTAATAATGTTTCGAATGTGTTCGAAACATCATTATTAGCTATATTCGGTTTAGAATTTCGATGAAAGACACTTTCAAAAGTGATATTTAACATTAAAAACTTTTTAAATCCTATTGTATTAATGGTCTTGTGAATTGCGAGACGCAGGGAACAGGTTACCAAGATACAATGTCTGAGCAAAAACAGATAAATGATCACATGCGCGGGAAATTATTAATATCTGTTTCTTTGAGGAAAACTATAAAATGGTGTTAACGATATACGATGAAACAATATTGGCTGATTGCGAAAGCGAAATCAATGATTCAGAGGTGGCGAATGAAGGATTGTCAGAGAAGCAACTTTCAGAATTTTACACGATTATTTTAAAATTGCGAAAATAATTTGGATCCGTTATTGCGACTTTCACTGAACAATTTTAACAAATAACAGATAAAGACATAATTGTGGGAATCATTTTTTAATGCAGATAACAATACATCGGTTACGTTGCAGGAGGTTGCAGTTATTATTGTATGCCGTGTGTGGTCATCACAGCGGTTAGCAAAACCGTGTGACTTCCAAATTTACCACGTTTATGCACCTCCCACATTAACAGCAGCAACGCCTTCAATAGTAAAAAGGTTTATACAAGTAAACCTTAAGCTAAAATATCAAGGTTACACAATGTAACGTTGAACCAACGGTTACTGAAGTAGAAAAAAATATCGAAACATTTTGCAGTGTTCTAATTATCATAGCCGAAACTCCGAAAGGCAATGCTATCGCCAATTGCACTGGTAACCTTCATTGGGCAACACACGAATAGTCGATCGCTCGTCACACACGCGTCTGAACTGAATTCGAGGAAACCATTTGCACAGAATCTTCAATTTTGTAAACTTAATTGCAACACCTGCAGCCAAAATCACCAATGAAGTCGAACGTGGGATCAATTATTTAGCTGCTCCACTTGTGGCGACTCCAACATTATGTCACTACTCAGTAACGAGTGCAATGTTCTAGATTTCTCGCACAATTAGCGACTATTTACCCAGCCTAGCCAAGTTTTTCAGCCGATTTAACCGAGTTGCCTTACAGCATTGTTTATCGATATCTCAGCTTCGTTATTCGCTGGCAACACTTTGATTTATAGTTTCATTGATAGCGTATCGCCCTAAATTCTCAGTGTCAGACTCACCGGACCAGTTTTCTAAAATGTAGCTTTTGCTCAATTAAATTGCTCCCTAGTGTCACTGACGCTGACTGTCGTCTACATACTTTGTAATATACCTGGGGTAGCTGCTAAGTCATGATTATTTATAATCATGTCTTTGTTAACTGTTATCTTCTTAATCAGATAGTTTTTACGTGCTTTTTTCATCTCACAATCCCAACGACCTTCTTGCCGTTATAAATGCTTTTAAGAATTGTAATGACGTGCGTCCTGTCATTTCTACATCATTCTGTCTTGTTTATTGCTAAGGGTGTTACTTAAATGGCGTTTCTGGTACACCTACACTTTTGCTACAGTTGCCACAAAAGGTTCTCGCGTGGGAGAGGGACGGCGGCTTGGCGGCGCGCGCGAGTCAGCCCTGCGCCCGCGCTGCCGAGCGGACGTATCACCTCCGCCGGCTCCACCCCGCGACAGTGAAAGTGCTTCATTCGTGTTTACCGACTGTTAATACTGTGAATGTTCATGAAAATAAAATACTGTAAACTTCAGAATCAACGTTCGTGTTTAAATTGTTCTCGTTAACAGTGCTGTTTCGCAAATATATAACATCCGTGTACACTTAGCTCAGCCGGCCGGGCAATTTTTTGCTCAACAAAAAGCGTGACAACTGTTGCAAAAACTTACAACTTATCACTGGGCGTAAAACAATATTAATTAACTTATATGTTACATAGTTTTTTACTTTCTAGTGTTTCTTTATCGCTACTTAACACATTATCTTCGGTCACGCTTCGCGCGACTCCATCAAAGTCAACAGAGTCAGTTACAAGCGGTTGCTTCACACATTTTCATGTATTCTAAACGCCTGTCCACCTTGAAGTCTCGCAACTTACTATTTACATATCCTTTCATTTGACATCTAATTAAAATTAACAATTTATTAGTATAAAGTCATCCTCAATCATATGCTTCATATGCATGAACAAAATGTCGTATTTCTGCAATCCAATTGATATGCATTCACATTTTATAGCAGCTTTTTATGTAACATTCTTTGAGACAAGATTTTGAACAATGCTCATTAATTGTTAAATTTTCTCACGCTAATTTGGTATCTACAATCAGATATTAAGCTTAAAATTTAATAACACTGCTTAAAGAATACGGAAGATGATACAAATAAACCAGTTCCTGTATCTAAGGCATGCACAGAACACTAGAAGAATGAAATGAGCAAGATTCGCCAATATCTCGCAAATTATGTGAAAAGAGTATGATAATTTTAACGTGTACGAGCCTATCGAGAGAGTGCATGTTTGTTTATCTTTTTAGTGTTTTCTATATTATCATACTAGATTCATATTCAAACTTCAGTTTTAAAACAATCGTAGAGCAGATCTGTGAGTCGTGAGTGAGTGTAGACCGTCGACCCCGCGGTGTCTGCACCCAGCCGGAACTATGACAACTGTTCAACGGAATTCCACTTACAAATGCTACCTTATTTAGTTAATCCACATTCATGGCATTCCACTGCATTTGGCTCTAATATTCGACTCTAATACTCGATTATTATACAACGTTAATCGAACTGCATACGACTAGAAACAATCAGTTTGCACTGTAAGTCCGCAACTATTTAGACACGGTCGTATTAAAATCGCTTTAGCGATATTAATGGCAGCAGTCTCTGTATCATTGTATATCTCTGTGAATTTCATTGCACAATCCATTATACAAACATCTAACTTTATTTTATTTCATGGTTTATTTATTTTCGGTTTCACATTAATATTCTTGACGAAACTGTTTCAATTCGCTGCATTCCACGACAAAAACAAGACAAAGCCGGTATTGTCATTCTATCTGCTGATCTAGATCTAGAAAGTGTCTCCGACTAGACGTAATGTCTCGATAATTGCAGCAATTTAAGTGTGGTTATGTGCACTTGTTTAGCAGTCTACTTATCTAATAAAGCTGTTACGCCTACCGTTACATCTCGTTACACATCTTTATCTACTTGTACTCTGTCATGGCGATCATTGGCCGTTAGTTTTTTGCGATCATTCCAATCAACTATTACACAAATTGCATTTTGATTACCCGATAGCGTCAAATCATTCAGAAACTGCAGTAAGTAGCCCGCGTTCCTAGCAGCCTGTTTAAACATGCAGCTCTGTAATGCTACAGTTCTCTTTCCGCGGAACAGATTATGCGCCGCGCTAGGCCTTCATTGTTTCGCAAGCCGCAATGCTCTGATTGCAACGCCATACATACAAACACACAACTCGTTTTGCAATTACACCATAATTTGTAGTTATAAATATTATCTAATAACTGCAACAGTTTCTTGTAACATCCTTCTACTTGAAAATTGTCCTCATTTAGGACCATTATACGATTCCGCATCACACGACAGCGACAATGAAATATTTGAAATGCTTATTTTCAAAACAATATTATTTTATAACTAAACTCTTTTGTGCATTGAAGCGAAGCTAACGATTTTCAAATAGCAATTTAGGTGCATTAACCACGTCCAATGTCAGCCGAACTGTTACAAATGTAATTTGGCACATTGCGATACCGCGGCGCTTAGCATTGAATCAGTGAAAAAATCAGAGGTTCTCGTTTCTAGTGGCGATGCAAACAACGATCCGTACAATCGTGGACCAGTCGACCCTGAGGCGGCCGGCAACGCAGCTGCCGACAACTTGTTTCGCTTTTTTTATATCTTGTTCGCACGGCTGAGTTAAGGAAGCCTGGTTTTAATCTTAAACTTCAATTGGACATTTAGTGATTCATCAGAATCAGCAATATGAACGAAACTTTACAGTGCCTTGTTCGTTGACAGTGCAAACGGATGTCTGAACGAACGTTCTTTGTTTGGAAAAGTGCTCGTGGATCAGTGAAGTGATGTGATGCTGTGATAACGGTGATGATGAACAATGATCTCAGAGAGACCTCAGGTGAACGGTGGCGTCGGGCCACCCCCGCCTCCGAGACTGAGGACTTTCCGAAGGAACTGCGGCGATCAAGGTGCACCAGGCTGAATAATAATCCCAATTAATATTCGATACACGGTCAACAATTTATCTGGTTCTGACGTGACTCAAGATTGAATTTAATCTTAATTGCCGAAAATCCTTGCTTTTAAATGGCAAGAACATGTTTGTTTAAAATAACAAACATGTTTCGCGAATTTGTAACGCACTTGAACTACCATAAAGCATTATTAATATTAGTGATTTTGGCATTGAAAACGCTTCGATAATTTTTAGCTTGACCGCGTCAATTTCACGGTGTCTTGAGTCGTGATCATGGATTCATTGACCTGGTGTTATTGGGCCTGTTGTCACCTCAATCGTCCTTTTTTGTAGTGTTCATATCGTCGCCGACGAAGGTGTACATCGACACAAGCGCCAAGTGTTCTTACTATAGTAAGAACGACGAGCGCCCGCGCAAGATCAGGGATGACTGGGGCGACAGAGTGAGATTCATCGATGTGCTGGAGAGGACCTGCTGGCTCAACATCAGGACCGTGCTACAAGATGGAGAAATCGAAATTCAAGATCTCATTGCATTTTTTGGTATTAACTGTTTTTTTCTTCTTGTCTAATTCATTTAATTATTTGATCTTCAACAAAGGACACTATTAATCAAAATACAAATGCAGTAAGTTTTTGATGTCAATACATATTATATACTTCCTGCTATTCTTGACTTGTACTTAGAAGTAGCAATAATTAATACTGTAGCATTAATGGTACAGGCAGTAAGCACAAAGCAGGTCCAATCGACAATCAAAACAACTCTCAAATGGGGACGTTAAACAGATCAGTTTCAGATGGAAAAATATTATTGTCTCAACATCCCTCGGATGTCAGGATTGAGTAGCATCGTGTGTATACGCCTGTAATAACAGCGTGTACTGTGTCATTAGCTACAGAGCGGCTTATAGAGTCACGGCTCGATCAGTGTGCACTTTCTAGCTTTCTACTTGATAGACGTGCTCTTCTAGATCATGTGGTGAAAAACTACAATTAATGAGTACTAGTGTTTTTAACTTATTTGTCTTCAACTGTTTCTTGGATGAAGTCATTATTCAAAAGAAAAATAATTGTTTCTTGCCCAGCGTCGGCTTCAGAAGTCGTAGAGTTTCTCAACTTCGGTAAGCATACCAAATTGAAACAGTCCTCATCTTTTCTTTTTTATATGATGATTACCTTGACGTTAAAATATGTATTTTATTGTCAAATTCACGTTTGAAAGGGTCTCTAGAAATTAAATGTCAAGATTTCATTTTGTTGGACGATGACAGATTAATTCAAAAGAACCATATCTAAGATTTACGTCTTATACAAATTAAACTGGCGCATGAATAAAAACAGCTGTTAGTAAAATCTATTTGTTTCACGCTAATTCACGTAGACAGTTTCTAGTTCAATACCTATCATTAATTCATTAAATAATAGCTCGCGTGTCTCACATAATAGACACAGTTGTCTCTTCAACTACAACTGACAAGAAAGTGAAAACACAAAAACGCATACATGACGTTTACTTAAGTTATTACTAACAATCACAACTTGATGTCACTATTCGCTATTTTTCAATTTCAACATTTGAAATAGCGAGACCTATGATAAATCGTTTGGGATATCTTACGGTTTCTACTTAGCTGACGTCATTGGTGCTCTTGCTTTCAATAACTAAAAGTCTGGTCTGAACCGGTTGTAAATGTCAAAGGTATAATTATCGTGCTCCAAGTCATTCCATTTCCTCCAGCATATTTGTCGCCGCAAGGGCAGGTGTAATAAGCTTATTACGTAGTTTATGCTGTTCTACAGCGTATTTGCCGTTGTTTTCATGATCATTCCCATTACGGGACGAACAAAAATCCAATCAAAATCTATGTATTTGCAATTATTCATGCGGATATTAAGTGTATATTCTTAACAACCAGTAGTTGTAATTATTACAGTCATACAAGGCTGAATTCAATTCTGCACTTGACAAATCCAATGATGATGAAGGAAGTATAATTTATTTATTTATTTATATATACTTTATTGCATACCAAGTTACAGATTTACAAATAGAATTGTAATACAATATAAAACATACAATTGGCGGCCTTATCGCAATAATTGTTAAAGTAATAAGTACAATTGTTATATCACTACAGATAGATAGAAAAGAAATTACATTTAACAATAAAACGGTGTGAATCCTGGCAATAACCTGGAAAAACACGGCCGCAACATGCAAAGCATACATATACATAATTTATACTGTATATAATAGCTAGCATAAATATAGTCAGTTTGTCATCCATAAGAATTTCGAGAGTGACTCAAACAAGTCCAAATATATAGAAATGCAATACTTGATTAGATCGATCGTATCTATTCAATTGGGTAAGTATTGGCTAGTCATTCGATAACCGAATCGTTTTTATTGCGATCACATTGTTAAGGAGTGTTTTATAAGTTGCCTAATGATCGTATTATTATTTGTTATTCACATTGCAAGTGACATTAAATTCTTAATCTGCAGCTTTCTTTACAAATATGATTTGAAAATAAGCTCCCATTTGCTTTTCAAGTTTGAGTTTTTAATATTTGTCTATTTCCAATTTATATTTACCTTTATCTTCTATGCTTTCAGATATTAGATTCGATTCGTGAGTCATGCTATGTTCTTCTATTAAAATAATAATGGGAAACTTGTATTTTATGTCTGCACAGTAATTTGTTGTTAAAGCTCTTCCGCACTTCATTTTAATAGTTTCCAATTACATGTTAGTGGGCTCGAGTACTCCATATAATTTTGAAAGTAACTGTTTTATTTAATCGATATCAGTGTTATGTAGTATCTATAACTGCTGATTAGTGGAATTATTTGTGAATCAAAAATTTCGTAATCATGAGTGATAGTAGCTTAATATCATCTCAAAGAAGACAGATTAAAGAAGTTTTGTTCTGGTTCATTTATTTTTCTATTGAAATACTCATATACCGGTCTAGGGTAGCAGGATAGCTGTATAAGACTCCTTCCGTCAAAAACTACGGTGCTCACATTACACTTATGTGCCGAAGGGTCGCTGTTACCTTATAACGTAACTCTAGTCCACAAACCATTACACATCGACAGAGCTAACACATGATGTAAATCTTTGCCTCAATCAGTCATACGCTTGTTAGATGTAATTTTGTTACGACCGTCTGTACATTTGACCGCTACTTGCGCAAGAGTTGCTAATAGAAAGCTACCGGCGACAGATATATAAAGAAGACCTTATATATCCTTTAATCACCAAATAAAATAAAATAAAATAAAATAAAATAGAGTTTTCCATTCTAACCAGTTAGATTCGTCCATTTTTCTTAATCCAAGATGCTAAATATTCCATTAATTCTTTTGCCAAAAAAACCAAATACATATAGTTTTGTAACAGATTGCGCAGAGTTGCTGCAGAATTTTTATATAGGTTTTTAACAAGTTTTTACCACGTTAGATATTTTTCTTTCCCTAATCTGAATGATATACCAAAATGAATTTTGATGCACACTGCGAGAAAATTGCTGCAGAGAACCTGCTAGCGTTAGTATTATAATTAATAACAATAATAATTTATTTTCAACATATGCCTGTTATTGCAAAATGTATACCTCTAAAAAATCATTAATTAAATAAAGACTTAAAATAATTAAGTAATTCTTAAACGCTCTGACTCCTAAACCAGGTGTACATCCCTATGGCTTAGGCGTTTGACAGTGATTTATTTCTTCTTCAGTCTACCCATAAATTTGGTACTATTTTACCAAAGTTCTATTATGAATTCGTCGTAAAATACTTCGGTATGGTGAAAGAATTTCAGCTTGACACTAAATGTGTTCAGGGATTTACCCAAGTTCTTTCTTTCTTGTCAACCTTCATTGCAAAAGTGACTGTCGACCTAGTTTTAATCTTTCCATTTTCCTTCCTTATGTCTTAGATTAAGTTGCCGTCTCAACGTTTTTTACAATATTACAAATTCCTAATACGACGTCGTCCGATGCAGTAACAAATGACATAGTTCCATGAGGTCATCATCATCTTCCTGCCCTTGTCCCATCTTCTGGGTTCCATGAGGCAACATAACAATTAATGGCATACCTAACATGGTGTAAGCTGTTCATGCCTATAATAGGCATGCATACCAGTGACTAAAATATTTTATTATTTTTCACAAAAAAATCCTGTATGTAATGCTGTTGGTGTGCCAATAAATAAATAAATGAGGTAATGTCATCGCTGAAAACTGTTCGGCTACTCTCATGTTTCGTCAACCGCAATTTGCGCAAGAGTTGCTAAGCGAACAGACATGATGACAGACGTGGTAACACACTTCGTTTATGTAACGAAAGGACCTTGACATTCACTGCTTCTATTGTTGTACAAGTACTATTAATTTGTTTTATTTCACTTATGAACATTTTAGAAGCTCAAACTTTGGCTAGTTTTTTAGAGCTGAATAAAATATATATACTTACTGACCTGCAGGAATCTCCCAATGCCTCAGGATGTACTGTAATTATTTTTGGTATAACATCTTTAAATGCATCTACAATAAACTATTTATTTGCGACAGCAAGATTTTCTGAACTAACATTATCTTTGTACTCAATCAAGTATTCGTCCGGACTCCGGATGGCTGTTTCAACAGTCACTCTTGCGCAAAAAGCTGTCGTACCAACCTGCGTGCCGGATGCGACACCTCTGTTATGTAACGAGGGTCACCGAAGACCTTGACTTCAGCATACCCGCCTTTTTGCTGTTAATATAATGTTATGTTTCATAAAATTATATCTTCATTTGATTGAGGTTTGTTTTGCATATTCTTGTGATTTATATGTTTATGTTGATGAATTACTGTCGATTTAGTGAAATCTTTAATTCGTTGAAAGCTGTTGTTTTTGCTTCATAATTTGCTATGTTTTTCTGTTTGTGATTATTAATCGTGTCTCTAACCGAGATCCACTTTCTTCTGGATGTTTACTCTTTCGATATCTACTTGTTTATCTTCACACTCATCACCATTACTATTATTGCACTGTCACTTGCACTGTCATTAAAAGTTTTCTCCAAGATTATAATTATAGAATTTGAGAGATTTTCAGCAAGTTATGAAATGCTTATGCTGAACAATTTGATAAAGATGCTGTTTCTATTCTGGTTCTAGTGTTTTATCAAAACTATCTTTTAAATATGACGTACATATATATATAATTATAGGTCTAATAAGCGTGTTTAACAAAACAATTGCCTTTACAAAGCATGCATGCTAGCAGCGGCACAGCGAGGGTCGAGATAAATTAGTTCGCGCTGCCTCGATAGATGGCGTTGTACATTCAGCACACGTTTCTGAATCGCGCTATGGTTTCGTTACCGCGCGAATGATATATGCCCGCCCGAATATTGCCGTAGTAACTCTGGTTTCCCTTCAAAACGCATAAATCTTTCGCCTTTTACTAAAGATTTCCGTGGAGGGGAACACTCAAATGAGTCTATAATATTTTTGGAATACTTTGCTTCGGCAAAGTAAGAATTACTTTAATGGAATTCCGTTTTACTAAACGTGATTATTTGGTTAATTTATACCCACAGCGTAAATTATAAAAAAATCCGTATCTGTGTAATTTATGCCATTGGCACTAACCTGTTTTGTTATTTCAGTTTCAATATTTTTAACATAAATAAACATTATTCCGGCAATGTTAACCATTTTATCTACAATAATACGTTTAAAAAAAAAGGTATAGTTTAGATATGAGTAAAAACCTTCGAAACTACTGATCAAATTAAAAAAAAACCTTCCTGAATATCATACTACTTTTTTTTCTCGGAATAATTAAAGTCTCCGTGGAATAAACCACGAGAGTGAAGCCTCGGATCTGTGAAGATAGATTGATCACTGTCTTTATTTTTAATTATTTATTTATAATTAGGTTTGATTCTTAATTTAATTAAAATGGGACATTTCAAATTTTTATGATTTATTTATTTAATGTGATGTCAACTTTAAAATTGTAATGAATGAATATTATTAGTATGTTTTTGTTGGTGTTTTGTGTAATTGTTTTTGTCTCAACCTATGGGTATCTTACCTAAAATAAATGTATATTATTATTTAAATTGTACATTACAAGTTGCTAAAAAATCTCCCTCGTTGTCAACAGAATGTGACAGCAGCGACTCAGGCCACCTGTACGAGTCGCTGGAGCCGGCGCCGGCGCAGCAGCACCCCTCCCACGCCCCCCCTCCCCTGCCGCTGGAAGAGGACTTCGACTCCTTTGATAGTGACAGCGATACTGATGACCATGATAAGGTACGTTGATGAAAAAAAAAAAAATTTATTTATCATTTATGTCATTGGAATGGCGCCAGTGACTGAAAAGTTGAAGGGGAATCGTTTGTCTTGGTATGGTCATGTAAAGAGGAGAGATGAAACGCATGTTACTAAAAGAGTTATGAGTATACATGTGGATGGGTGGAGAGGGAGAGGGAGACCAAAGAAAAGATGGATGGATTGTGTGAACAGTGATATGAAAGAAAAGGAAGTTAGTGATAGTATGACGGTTGGCAGGAATGGAAGAAAAAAACGTGTTGCGCCGACCTCAAATAAGATGGGACAAGGGATCTTAAGGGAAGATTTAAGTCTTTGGAAGTACTGATTCGATCTCGATAAATGTTTCACTTAAAAAAAATACAATATCGCTGAGTTTTTATTCTGAAAAAATTATGGCTCTTCTGGGCTAAGCAGGAGGGAAAAGCTAGTTTTAAGAACATTATTTTCTCTTATGTATTTGTTTCTATTGGAATTAAATCAATTACTCGGGTTTACTGTATTGATGACTTAGAGCATGCTTCCAAACGACAGATGAAACACAATTTTAAAAATCCATCATCACTTTCCTGCCCTTTGTCCCATATTTCTTGGGGTGGGCGCTACACGTTTTTTACATCCATTCTACCTTGTCAGTAGTCACTGACTCCCTTTTATTTCACATCACTCCTTATACAATCCATTCATCTTTTCTTTGCCCACCCTCTCATTATCCATCCATCTAAATATAATATTCATGTCTCTTTTAGTGTAATAATTTAAAACATCGAACAATACGAAAATAGAGTCAGTGCCTTAACACGCAGCGCCATCTGGTGTACTTAGTAGGAACTTTTTTTTTATTGATATAAACCAGTGCTTGACTGCGATCCCACCTGATGGTAAGCAGTGATGCAATTTTTGATGGTGAGGCGCACTAGTTTATTAAGAGCCTATTCACTCTAGCCTAGAAGACACATAAATTATAATCGGACGGGAAAACCTCAGCAGGCTATTTGCTTTAGTAGTGTAATTATAAAATATTTAATTGTAAGTTCAATGTTTAATAACCTAAGTGTTGAAGGAAACAAACAGGGTAACTATTATAATTATATTATGTATCTTTTTAGGGAAAACGTTATGTAATTAATTTCTGCCTCTGTTATTAGTTAAATCAGTTTAGTTTGTATTGTCCTTACTTTGAGTAAACACGCTTGACAAATAATAATGAGTTGTTTTTATTCTGTTAGTACTCAAACAGTCATTTTATATCCTACAAAAAATGGGTGTAAAGAAAAAAGTTAGTGTCAATGTATAAGCTAGACAATGGACGATCTAACGCCATGTATTTTTCAAAAGAATTCCACTGTAGCTACATTTTATATACTGTCCTAATAATTCTATCTATATATTTATTTGGTATTGTTCTATTTTCAGTCCACGTACGCCCCAGCAGCGCCGACATTACCAGCTTCGAGGTTGCCCAACCCGCCGACTGGTGGTGGACAGTACACGCTGACCAAAATAGCCAGCGCTGCCCAACGGAAGATGAGGCAAATCAAGAGAAACCTCACCAAAAGATACTCCGGTAAGCATAAAATGTTTTAAAAAATACAAAAAGATTTTCCGATACCGGGAATCGAACCCGAGCCTCCTGGGTGAGAGCCAGGTATCCTAGCCACTAGACCATATCGGATATTGAGAGGTGGTTTGAAATTGTGTATCTCTCTCCACGATAACCGTGATCACTAAGTGACAATATATAAATATATAAAAAATACAAAAATGTTCGTATTCCGTACCCATAAGGTAAATCGGGACCGTATTACTAAGACTCCGCTGTCCATCCGTCTATCACCAGGCTATATCTCATTAACCATCATAATTGAAATTTTCACAGATGTATTTCTATTGCCGCTATAACTACAAATACTAAAAAGCAGAATAAAATAAATATTTATGGGGGCTTCCATACAACAAACGTAATTTTTTTGCCGTTTTTGCTACGGATGGTGCGGAGCCCTTCGTGCGCGAATCCGACTCGCACTTAGCCGCTGTTATTTTAAATTAAAATCATTCTTTTTAAATCGAAATCTCCTTAGGAATCATTAATTAATTCGCAATGCATTCTAATTAACAGACTAAAGCAAAATATTCTGCGAAGTCAATAAGATCTTGAAACAAAATTGGTATGTCTCGATATTTCGCTGCTGTTGACAAATGCAAAAACTAAATTCATAGAAATTCACTATCATAGATAACAGTGAATCATAACAATTCAATCCAAACGATATCACTTATCCGTCGGTATCTTTAAAGATAAACTGACCTAAATTGATCATCTCGAACAACTACAAGTTTAACAATTCAATCTGTTCGCAGTGGCGATGGACGGCAAGCCATTCACGAAGACTACCAGCCCAACAACAATCTACGACACCCCAAAGAAGAAGTCCCCGATCTACGCCAACTGCGAGCGACAGGAACCCGTGTACACAAATATCAACTTTAACGACACCCGTCCGGTACTAACTAAGACTGAAAATCCGATGACAAAGGTGTATGGTTCGTTGAAGGAGGAATTGAAGACTGTTATTTTGGATAAGAGGGCGAGTAATGGGGATGTTCCACCTCCTTTACCGGAAAAACCGCCACCTGAAAAACCAGTGACACCTACTGGTGAGGCTATAAAGAAGGATAGTGGAACTCTGTCAAGGAAGGCGTATTTTTCTTTCAAATCCCGGTTCAGACGAGCCACGTCACTAGCCGTGGACATCAATTCTGATGTGCCCAGCGCTCTGAAGATCACCAACTCGACTTTCTACTTGACCGACTCTATGGATGGCGACTCCGGATTTAGCAACTGGTGAGTTTGTCTGACACTTCTGTTTTCTTTATTACATTTTATACGAAATATTTATTTTATTAAAAGCTCAGAAAAGTATATTAGTTTAGAAAAATACAAATAGTAAAAGTGCAATTTTTAAAATGTTTGCCTGTTCGTTATGGCTAATCTTTGAAACGGCTGGACCGATTTTAACGGAACTTTCACTGGTAAATAGCTGATGTTATAATGAGTAACTTAGACGAGAGCTTAGAAGAATTAGAGTTCTATGCAAAAAACAAATTCTTGAAATTAGAACCAAATGGAACTGTATTGTTTTAAGTCTCACAGACGAAGTTGCGGGCACTAGCTTGTTAATAATAATACTTTAGTGTAATTTGTTTTTAATTGAGTCAGATTGGTCTGCTTTTAGTTTTCCTTATGCCCTTTTCTGGCGTAGTCATAAGTGGCCTGAAGGCTGAAGTAAATAAATAGATAATATTTAAAAAATCTAAATTCTCTAAAATAAGCATATCTACAAATAAGAACGAAATAAAAAAATATCTAATATCTTTGAATTTTACTTATTTTCTCTTTGAAGGAAGAATCTTATGGCATAGGTACATATTTATTAAATATCAATAATTGCAAATAAGTTTTAAAAAAAATGAAATTAAAAACCAATAATGGTGTTAGTATTAAAATATCTCGAATTGCTTGCCCAACTCACTCGGTCGATGACAAACACTTTTATGATCGCCTACCTACATTATTTTGGCTTTTTATAAAATGACTTTTAATTTGTTCCTGTAAGTTCATAACAATATTTAATGTAAAGTTCTTAAACCAGATCTTAGGCCTACACCTACGGCGACTTTTTGTACGCGCGACAGCATCGCTACTAACGCGCGTTAGTCGCATTTGCAAGCGCTATAGAAAAGACGCCAACGCGCTACAGTATCGCGACTGTATCGATGCGAACGCGCTACAGTATCGCTACAAAAAGTTGCCGTGGGCGAGAGGCCTTAAGGTGGAAGCTAAAGGCCCGAGCGTGGATGGCCACGCTTGAGTTCTCGAACGTCCTCTCGTTGAGTTTGAGAACTCAATATTTACTTTTTTCTGACTCTATGCTTAGTTAATATATAATACTAGTGTATTAGTATAGCGAGGCCCGCGGCTTCACCCGCGTACATAAAGTATAGCCTATGTCAGTTAGGAATAAAACAACTTTCTATCGGTGAAAATATTTTAGCAATCGGACCAGTACTTTCAGAGATTACCTTAAAAACAAAAAAAAAACAAACTTTACCTCTTTATAATATTTATCCCTGGACGGATTGAAAATACAATTGCACCCGTTAGGTGGCGCTGCGATCAGGTTTTTAATTTTTTTTTCTGTCGGAAAGCCAGCTTTCGCTCGGGACAACGTCTGTTGGGACCGCTAGTTATTTAAAAACTTTTTTAAATCAATATCGACTAAACTATTTTGTTTTAGACTGTTATGCTTACGAACACTTTTTCATGCATTCATTTCTGAACAGCAGCGACAACGGACAACCAGGCAGCACGGAGACGCTATCACCAGAGACCGGAGTCAAGCGTCGAGACGGTAGGCGGCGCCTCGCTGACTCCTCCCCCTGCTTGTGCCCCGGGCGCCCCGCCCTCCCGCCGCCGCCGCCCCCGCCGGCGCCCCCCGCGCCCTCCACGCCCCCTCTGGCGTCCTCTCCGCCAGCAACTGACTTTAGCGCTGTCAACGAAGGTAACGCACAGCCGTCAACTGGACCCGGTGTGGAGTAACGCTTATACATTTATGAGTACTACCTTTAAAGGCCCCTGCTGAGTGATAGAATATCGCTTTACTAATACTTTGATGCTAAGATTTCTATAAGCTTTAGATTTTATGAGCTTGTTTCCCTTTTAAAATTATATTTAGGATACTATCGAACCATAGTGGAAGTCGAACCAACAGACCTTTAGATGTGGATCCAACACTTTGCAAACCAGTTTTCTATTGCCATGTACTACATGACGATCTCATCATCTATAATACCCATAGGCCGTTTTCACAATAGACGACAACTATATCGTTGGACTGGTAGTATTATACATTTTGTAACGAAATATCCTGGTATGCCTTTAACTAAACAAACTTTTTTATTGTCCGTTCAACCGATATTGACTTCTATTCCATTGACATAAGGATGGCATTGAAAGCATAAAATTTGTTACAATACCAACTATTTACTGCAATCGCCATTTGTCATGCTACCAACGGAATAAAGGTCAAAATCGTTTGAACGAACAGTAAAAAAGATTTGTTTAAATGTCTAATCTTCCTACGAATGGAGTATAAGTACTCGAGTCTGCTTTGTGGCATTACTCATACAAACTGTTGGTTAATATCAACTCTAAATCTTCATCATCATCATCATCATCATTTCAGCCGAAAGACGTCCACTCTCACTGTTGGACATAGGCCAAGCGATGCCACAACGACCGATCCTGTGCGTCTCGCATCCACCGCACTCCCGCGACTCTCACCAGGTCGTCGGTCCACCTTGTGGTCGCCGCGCCAACGCTGCGTTTTCCGTTTCGCGGTCGCCACTCTAAAACCTTTCGGCCCCATCGCCCATCCGTTCTACGAGCAATGTGCCCTGTCCACTACCACTTTAGTTTGGCGATTCTTCGGGCTATGTCGGCGACCTTGGTTCTCCTGCGGATATCTTCATTCTTTATGTAATCACGCAAGGAAACTCCGAGCATAGCCCTTTCCATTGCCCTTTGGGTGACTGTAAGCCTTCTGATGAGGCCCATTGTAAGCGCCCATGTTTCAGTACCATATGTCATCACTGGCAATACGCACTGGTCATAGACTCGAAATCTTCAGGTAAATGAAACTACCAGGCCGCCAATATCGTTTCGTTATCGTCTAAATATGAAAACCGTCTGACTGTATTTCCATTCTGAACTTCGTATGAAAGTGTATGTTGATTCGATTACCATATAATACGGTAATCAGCATTTAAAGATTCTAATGTTATTTAAGTACCTACCTCTATTATAAGATCCACTATAATCAAGCCCCCCCCTAGCCAAATTACAATCTTATCGTTCGCGCCGAACGCCTCGAGTAGGCCACGTCTCCGATTCCTTAGTCCAGATGTCATCTCAACGCTCAGTCACGTAGTCAGAACAAAGGAATCGGAGGCGTGGTCTACTTCGGCGCGAACGAAACGATTGTAACTTGGCCAGAGGGGCTCATAATATAATTTTCTTCTTCTGAATTCTTTTTTTAGTTTCCGAACTTTGCCGTCACACTGCCGTGTGCCCGACGACAAATTAACTTTTCTTGTTTTCCTACAATTTTCATCTTTATTTTCTTCTATGTCAAATATTTCTCATATCTATTATTCTAATCGCCATGTAAATAGATATTTCAGTTGACGTCTGTCCGTATCGCGTAATATTGGTTTAGCCCATAGACTATAGGTTTATGGTGAATAGTTTTATGGCGGCCATTGGGCTGCCGACGAAGACAGCGCTAAACTAAGGTCAGTGCTTACGACATAGTGGGAATAACTATTTGAGAAAGTAACTGGTAGATATTATTGTGAAATAAGAAAAAAAAACTTGCACTTACTAGCATTATTGCTTAGCTTTTTTTAACTTACACTCCATTCTCAATGAGAGTGTTCTCATGGTGGACATCCTATACGAACAAAACGTTTTGGGAACACATTCATTGTGCGTACAGCTAAGGAGTGTTATTCCTTGCCGGAATTTGTATTTCCTGATGGCTAAAACCCGGGAATCTTTAAGTCAAGAGTGAATAGGTTACTTCTAGGTAAGCGCGCTCCATCGTCGACCGCATCGTCGCTTTCCATCAGGTGAGATAGCGTTCAAGCGCGAACCTATCAAGAATAAAAAAAGAGTACAACAAACCTTTTTTACTGTCCGTTCAACCGATTTTGACTTTTATTGCGTTGGTAGCATGATAAATGGCGACTGCTGTAAATAATTGGTATTGTAACCCCTTTTTTGCTGTTAATGTCATTCTTATGGCAACGGAATAGAATTCAAAATCGGTTGAACGGACAGTAAAAAGGGTTTGTTTAAATTTATAATCTTATTTCGAATGGCGTATAGGCCAAAATATTTTGTTCATACTCGGTTTAGATACTGCTGTACCTAATAAACTTTCATGCAAGGCTCGCGGATCAAAGACTTGAGCAAAACGGCGTATGTTCGATTTGAAACTGTATGTAAATAATAAAAATTAGGTATCTAGTTGAGTTGAGCTATAGGTACGAATACTGACAAATCGCACGGTTGATCATAAAGAGACCTAAGTCAAAAACTTGTACTTGAAAATTGAATCTTAACTGTTATAATTTATGGTTCAATTTTCAAATATCCTTTTTTGACTGAGGTCTTTTTATGATAAAGTGTGAGAAATGTTCTTTCCTCAAAAGACCATCTCGGACACTAATTTACATGGTTCTCATGTTATAATTTGACCGTTATATGATCGCTTTATGGACTTTAAAAGAGACTGACATCTTAGTTTCTTTCGGCGTTTCTTCTCACTTATGGCAGTCAGCTAGGAAACACCGGCCTCATCTAGTTTAAACAAAAGAAAAATATCACGTGTAGAACTGTTTTTTAAAACCTAGTTTTAAAATAAATTTCATTTATATATAGTTTTTAATCAATACGATAAAAAGAATCTCTCTTTGAAAATAATTTGAGATAAATCGAAAACCTTATGGCCAGATAATATTGCTAGGTGGCTTACTACAATTTTGGGCCTAGATTTCTTATTGAATGAAACAAATAAATAAATAGATGCTCACTGAAAATGTGCTCTTGCGCATAGGTAGATAATAATTTTAAAACTCATACTTGAAATAAGTCTTCAAAAACCCAAATCCCTACTAACTAACAAAATCTAAATTGTAGAACCAGCACATGAAAATAATTGAGGAATTATTATTATTATAATGTATTAATAATTATTATTATTAGAGCAGTGATGGCAGAGTGGTAAGAGCCCCGACTTATGAGTTGTAGGTCGCGTGTTCAAACCCAACCAGGCGCATTACTTTGTGTTATTTATTGTAACACTACTGCTCTCAAAACGGTGAAGGAAAACATCATGAGGAAACCGGCATGTTCTTGAACCAAAAATTCGAAGACATATGCCATTCACCAACCCGCACTGGGCCCGCGTGGTGGATTTCTACGGCCCATACAATCTACTAGAGAGGAGGCCTGAATCCCAACAGTGGGGAAAATTAAAAGGCTGATTATGCTTATGCTTATTAATAATTAAATGAAACTCGTACTGTTGTCTTCAAAAAGTTAAAGTGTAGGATAAACACCCGCATATATGAAAATAATTGAGGAATTATTGTAATGATGTATGAATAGCGCAGTGTAACAATTTGTTCTGAACACAATTCAAAAGGCATACCTGTTAGAAACAGCGCAGCAAATGATCGTAATTTTCCGCAAGTCATAACTATTAAGTATTGTAGGCTGGCAACCTTGTAGTAATCGCTGCGTCTTATAAAACTGACGTTTTCTGTAGAACATTGTTTTTAATGCTGGCATGGACTTGCGAGGAGCGTTGCACGTTGTTTTCTTTGTATTTTTCCTCAATTAAGACACAATGTCTAAAGAAATTCTGTGGTATTGATAGCCTTGTTTTTGTTTTGGCTTGTACAGGTTCAGACTATGTGACAACATTTTTCTTTGGCCTTAATAAAATATCAGGCACCAATGAACCTTCGAATTTTTTTGCGAAAATAAATGGAAGGTGTTGAGAATGCATGGGGCAGCATTTCTTGGGCTGTGGGTTTATTCGAGTTATAAGAGTCACCGCGGGCCTGTGAAGGAACAACTAAAGGAACACAGGTGGGAAAAAGTCTGGTATACCCTCTCTCTGAATCCAGAGCACGAGAAATTATTTCATGAATTCTCAGTACAAAATAAATTTAAAAAAAACTGGGACAGCATTTCTAAAGAAACTCTTTGATACCGATAACCTTATTTTTATTTTGACTTCCAATTCAGACTGTACAAACCTTTTTATCTTTTTTCGTATAAGCATATACTAAGCATAATCAGCCTTTTAATGTTCCCACTGCTGGGACTCAGGCCTCCTCTCTCTAGGAGAGGGGATGGGCCGTAATCAACCACGCTTGCCCAATGCGGGTTGGTGAATGTCACATGGCTTTGAATTTTTGGTTCTAGGACATGCCGGTTTCCTCACGATGTTTTCCTTCACCGTTTTGAGAGCAGTGGTGATGAAATAAAATACACAAAGTAATGCACCTGGCTGGGTGTGAATCCGCGACCTACAATTTGTAAGTCGGGGCCGTTACCACTCGGCCACCACTGCCCTCAATCCACTAAACATACAATATTTTACTAGGAATATAAAAACGTAATTTTCAATAAAAAAATATTGTTGAACATATTTTGCAGCCCAATGTTAGTTATTTATCGAGTCCTTTTTAGAGTTCTATGAAAAACCGAGAATTTAGGTGTAATCAGAAACCAGTTGGTGGCTAACCACAAATGAGTCAGATTGACGTTTTCAGTCTATTCCATAATTGTTTAATTAAATAAATAGTTATTCCCACAGCGAGGTGGTCGGAGGTCCTGCACTGTTCACGTCTATATGTTTGCACTGTCTTGCGTTCTTAATTTTGTTTTAATATTCTCTAGTTCCTGTACAAAATGGCGTAATGGTCGACTTATAAAAGGTTGCACCATTTTTCTAAACTCTGCCGTTTTGTTTTGGAGCCATTAATTTTTTATTATTTCCTGTAGTAACACTTGGTTGAGGCTCGTAACACTTTCAAGTATAATTTATTCATTTGTTTTTCCCGTCATAAAGTTATATTATGGACTGTATTAATTTGTTGGAAAGTAATGTCACTATCAGTATTGTAGTTCCAATAATTGTCATCATACCGACGCTTGAAAGGCAAAAATTACTAAGCGACATTGAGTAAACTAAACTAATACAGGAGAGTATTTTAAAGTTATTTTTTTTAGAAAAATAAGTCGGATTTAGATACTATTACCATTATGTTAATAATATATAAATCCGACTATTTCGTTATTTATTACATTTTTTTTCTAAAAATTTGATCTTTAATTCACTCTCCTGTAATGTTTACTCAATGTCGCTTAGTAATTCTTAAGAGTGCATATATGTATTACAGAGCACTCTTAGGCGTCCATTACACGAAAGGTTTTGCCGTCAGTTTTGCCACAGTCAAATATTTTGACTGACGAAAAGCCTTCCGTGTAATGCAATGATTGACGTTTGCATGAGGAAAAACGTATGGCGATAAAATTCCGTCATTCAAACACGATTCATGATTGATGGTTTTGATTGACGCTTGCATGACCGTGTAATGGACGCGTAAAGTAGGTATCTACTTGTAGGTATTTTACAAGTTCGTTCTGGATCATTGTAAAAGGAAATGGCAACCCGTCTATTCTAAATAAATTAAAAAAAAACAAATTGTCATCCTCCTACCTTTATCCCTATTTATTTTAGATTGAGGCAGTATGGCTTCTACCATCATACTGATCTATTTGCTGGCGACTCAATAGTCATTCATATACCATAAAAGACGAATGTCTTTGAAAAACTATTTTAGTCGCCTAAACAGAAGGCCAATTTTTCGTCTTCATCCTACACTGTCGGTAATACTTCCAATCATTATATTATTTACCCCACGCGTTGACCACGCGTTCCACAATCTTAAACATCAAAAATAAACACTTCCTACCGTTACTGTAGCTATTCAACCAATTTACTCCAATAAAACATGACAAAATCCTGCTAATAGTGAGCATGAACTGTCGTATTCTCAGTAATCTGGGCCATTTTACATCATACAATAATAAGAAAACACATTACAGCTACATGTATTAAACATTATGTGGCAAACCAGTCTTGAAGTGACCTCCTCTATGGTACAAACTGGTACCGCTTTATTATATTGCAATAAACTAGTTATGGCCAGTTAATTTTTTTTATAAATCCCAGCAAATTACCCTGAAGTTTGATCACCAAGTGTGTTGGCAATTGGATTGACAAAGAGATACCTAACAGATACATGGGTGGGACTCATTTCTATGGCTGCCATTGTGTGGATGTTTATACACCATGGTGGTGACGCCAGCGACCTCTGTACACAATGTGCGCAGGTGTGTGCAACTTATTTCATAGTCTGTTAGTCATCTGTGAGCGCTGGCGCAAGTTGCTCATGTCCTATCTAAAGGCTAGACTCCCGCGCATTTCGTAGTTCGTACGTCTCTTTAACTTGTGATGTGTTGCACTGTGTGATGGGTCGTGAGTTCTATTCTCTTCTTCAACTGTAGCATGTCTTTATGCACGATCATAACTTGGCATGTCTGGCCACGCATTATTCTAATTATAACATCAGTGTTTTTGTTCATGTTTTATAGTCGCACTTATTATTATAACATCATTTTACTTATTGTTCTAAGTTCACGTCCCACATTTATATCGTTGACTGCAATTTTAACTGTTTCTTTGTATTCGCTGCAATGTTACACAATGTGCAAAGAAAGGTAAATAATTTACCATTTAAAAAAGATGGAACAGAATGAATGAGAAACAGGAAAAATAAGTCGACAAAAAATTGCTCGTTTTTTCTTTTAATTTGTTGTTCATCAATGTCTCCTCACGTATACATTAATCTCTGTAATTGACAGCACAGTTAAAACAATAAAAACTCTACGATTGCATGCTACTCATTGTGGTGACGCAGGTACATCTGTACAGTTGTTTGACTTCCCACGTCAGATTTATGACACACGCACACAGATACAACTATTGTCTATGAACAACTCAACGGGGAAATACGGGGGTTTACTCTCCTTTAAATTGTTTGTTCGAATGTTGCAGAATAGAGTCAGCTTCTCTGCAAAGTATAAAAAATATGCATCTTTTATTCACGCCACAATAAACTAAAAATCAAAGAAATCAAACAACTGTACATCCGTTTACTTAAAGAATGGCATAAGAAATGTATTCACTATTCACCTCTCGCTCTGAAAAAACACGTTAGAGCGAAACACAAATATCACCACCACTATTTCTAACTGCCATTCTTTAAGTGAAGTCTAGTGTTGTGACGATGAGATGATGACGTAACGCGTTGGTGTGCAGAGTTGAAGCGGCTGCTGCCGACGTTGTCGCGCAAGGACAAGAGCCCGCGCGCGCGCACCTCGTGGTACGCCGAGTGCGGCGCCGACACCACTCCCAATACGACGCCCAACACTACGCCTAACACCTCCACTACGTCTTGGTAAGTAAATATATTTATGTACTTTATTTTATCAGGAAGTCTGCTAGAATTTGAATACCTAATTTTACAAAGAAGTCAATTCTAAAGTTCAAAAATTACTTCTGTTGAATTGCATTGTTAGCCGTCAGTGTCATACCAGATTATTGGAAAGATTTTTTGACTAGCCTGTGGTCAGTGGTCCTGACTGCTACGCCGGAAGTCATGGGTTCGATTACCACCCAAGACAAATGTTTGTATGATGAGCACGATAATTTGTTCTGTGTCTGGGTGTAATTTATCTTTAATATGTTTGTATTTAGAAATATATTAAGTTAGTATGTTTATCAGTTGTCTAGTACTCGTAGCACAAGCTATGCTTAGTTTGGAACTAGATGGCGATGTGAAATATTATTATTTATCGTGTCTATGCAAAGGGTGCCTGAAGGAACACAGGTGAGTTTTAGTCAGTGAAAGTCTGACACGAATCTGTCTCTCCACTCAGAGCGGGAGATGTATTTAATGATTTCCTAACAAAAAAATCTGTCTATTTAAAAATTTAAGTTTTTACTCTAAATAAAAGGGTAAATCCTTATATTTATAAGAGACATTGGCACTCTCGTTCCAAGTTTAATGTGTTGAAACGACTCTAAATTAAATTACAGCCTTGATTGTCGCATAGAGAAAGCAAAAGCAAGACACTGCAGCTAAGTTTTTTATGTACAGAAGAATAATTGCATCTTAAATTTGAAAGTTTTTAATGTATAGAAGAACCATTAGCCTCAAACAGATTGATATTTACTATTTACAAAAAAACACTTACCTACATACCAGCATTTGATTTTTTTCCAATCCCTTCCCCATTAGATCTTGACCTGTACCATGACGTTTAAAGTAAGATTGTTTCATTCTTATTTCCAGTGTGGGTAAGAGATGGCGCTAGACAACCTGTATAGCTCTGTCTCTTACCCACACTGAAATAAGAATGAAACAATCTTACTTTGAACGTCATGGTAACCCCGTATGACCGTTTTAGAATAACTCTCTTAGTCAAGCAAAATATTAGTAGTTTGAAAGTTGATAACCCTAATAAAGGATATCCTCAATCCATTACATGTAATGAGTCGCTCCCTCATACAGGGCTTGGCCTAAGTAGCCTAGGTACCAAACACAGTGCGTGCAAGTAAATCGGTCACTCCTGCAAACATCCTGTTCATTCACTAACAAAACGCAGTGTTTTTTCCCGCGTCCACGTAAATATTGTCCCAGAAACAGTTTACTCACATTTACTTTGATTCATTAACCAGAATTCTACTTAATTTCTCTTTAAGTGTACAACTGCTTTAGTCTTTACAGTTTTCCTTTATTTTTGTTGGCCAACTTTAAGTATGTACAGTCAACAAAAAAGATAAGTAACCAGGGTTGTCAGATATAGTTGAAGTTTTGTTTCTTTTTTAGTTGTTTTTTTTTTTCAAATTATTTTTTGTTTGTCACGTGTGGTTTAGTTCTTATAATTGCAATGCATTAGTGTCGCTGCTATATACCCATAAGGTGTACAATACTTTAGTCGGTTATAATTTAAAACCGATTATCATTAATAATATCACAAAACTATTACCCATGTCCTTAGAATAATAACGCCTCATGTGACTATCCATTATTATTCATAAAATTAGTACACATAGTCAAAATCAACTTTAATAAGCACTTATACAATTTATATTATTATTTCATTCGTCAAAATGTTTGTCATTTAAAACGTTTAGATTTCAGATCTCCCACAAATTACGTACGACGTTGCGCCATCGATACATGGTGGACATCCCACTCATACGTATACAAAGCGTTTTAGGAACACACTGATTATGCGTACAACTAAGGAGTAGAATTCCCTGCCGGAGTCTGTGTTTCCTGGTAGCTATAACCTAGGGGTATTTAAGTCAAGAGTGAATAGGTAGTTTCTAGGTAAGCGTGCTCCATCGTCGGCCACTTATCACTTTCCATCAGGTGAGATATTGGTCAAACGCGAGCCTATCCATAATAATAAAAAAAATATTACAAATTTATCCATTTTTTGCTTACGTTTTTCTGCACAAATAAGAATAACATGGATGTTTGAAGTGTAATTTGTGGAAATGAATAAACACTATTGTTTTTTTTTTAATTCTATTCATTTAATTATGTTGAATTCATATTCATTCATCGGTTTCCATGAAAACTTCATATATGTATAATATGTATATCTAACGACCCTGATTACTTATCTCCTTTGATGACTGTACACAACTTCATTGTCTCTGAACTTATAAACTTTATAGCATTCAAAGTAGCCGAAGTTAAACTTGCCAGCCACTGAACAAAAGCTACCCTTGTACATACAATTACATTGATACTTGCAGTGAAACTTGACATACTTGAGAGACATATTTATAGTTCAGTATTGCAATGGTTGGTAAAAGCGGCATGGTTGCTGGTTGCGTAGCGACACGACACGACATTTACGCTACAGTTACGCTTGCGGTCCGTTTGGCATTCGGCGCCTGCGCCGGTTGCGAGTTCAAGACAAAGGTCACACGACTCGCCGATCTTACCCTGTCCCACTTGGAGAAACTTAAGCAAACACAACCTACATACTGCAACACGTTTTGATAAGCATTTAATCATAAAAATACATAAAAACGCGAGAATAAACATTACCATAGTGAAATTTATTCATTGGTAAAGAATGTAGACCTGAATGTTCCTGTTGAAGTGTTGATCAAAGCTCTAGAAGTTTGTAGTGTGATCTATAACTATAGAAAAGGACATACATACAAAATTATTAAAAGGCGTTTCCCTTATCTTCCTTTAATGGCAAAAAATATATATGTTAAAATAAATATCATATTTTGACATATATAATTTTCTTGCTATTAAATAACCACGTCAGCAGAAACGAATAGGAATGTCAATTTTAAGAGCTAAACTGATCTGACCCACAAAGATGTTCCTGGGAGGTAGTACCGATCTCCGACCAGACGTTACTCAGTGGTGGCGCGAACGCATGACGTCGACCATTATCCACAAAACCGATGACTCACAAGCCAGTTTTCCGTACCACCGTTACCTGTGTCCCAATGCATAAGCGCAAGCGATTTTACGGTTGTAACCGACTTTATACACGGCCTCATTCAAACTCCAGTCTTGAGTAGTTTAATTACTTTAGACAAGCAATTTTCCTTGATTCATATAAAGCGAATTGCACACAATTTTCTGCCGTCATAGACAAAATTCTTTACATTATTTTATCTTAATAACTTAATTATTTCACCTGCTTAAGGACCTAACCAGACAGGATTTTAGTCTTGATGTAGGTACAGAATTTATCCTGCAATTCTTCATTTTATTTGAACAATATTTATGGCACTCTGTAACTCGCTTGGCGGCTGTGTCTTGGACTACCTCATAACTTTAACTCTGCTATTATGCGCCTGCTCAGAAGGACGTTGGTGGGATTTGAATCGAATCCGTTGCTTCGGGGCTTTAGCGCGGAATATATTGTATTTATATTGTTTCTCGTGGTAATAAATACATACGTGTGCTTTCTAGAAGTGAAATAATAAAGAAAACTTAAAAAACTGTTGAGCGATACAATTGTGTTGTGATAGTAAATTAAAAAGTGGAGGTAAAGATAGCGTTTAATGTTATCTGAGATTATTAAATTGATGGAAAGATAAACAAAGGTAATTCTTATTTTTTTACTTTTAAAATATGTCAATACGTAATAGTTAACCTTTCCGTAGTATAAACACATGATAGCTACAGCCCACATGTGTGTACAAAATTAACGCCTACCTTCAATGTTTGTTGATGTACCTATCGCGATCAATGTCACCTTGCGGTGACTTTAAAAAGCTGACATTCAGTGCATAAGTAGATGGTGATTTTTTTGTCGTGAGATATCTTTAAATGGCTTTTCCCACCCTGGGCGGAGCGAACAATCCCATAAATTCCTGTAATACCTAACCTGCTTAGATATAAAAAATAACGGTTCCATACCTTCGCTGGTCTTTCTGGTCACGTTGAAGACGTCCCGCTCCGCCAGCGTGAGCTCGTCTGGTTGCAGCTCATGATGATTAAACTCTAAACTGTTTCTGATAGGTAATAAATCTAAATTGAGTTTTTTATGTTCATCCTCCTTGAAACATAGCTTCCAAAAGGTTCAGAGTAAGGAAACCTATTTCGTTCAGATATCGGGTTCTTCCTACTTCATCATCGTAGGTTGCTAACCTTGTAAAGATGATGCTAACAATAAGTCATTATAGGATTCGTCATACCTGATTACCCACTCATCATTTATACTACATATTTAGAATTGAAGATTTTGTTGGGTCGTCTGTTTAGTTGACCGCACTAATCTCAGGAACTACTCGGTTCGAATTTAAAAAAACTCTTATAGAGTTGTATAGTCCATTTATTGAGGAAGGCTATAGGCTATATAACATCACGGTACAATCCACAGGAGCTGTGCAGTAACCAAAACTGCGGCGGAAACCGCGGGGGACAGCTAGTTATATTTATACAGGACTAGCTGACTCAGCGAAATTCGTACCGCCTAATAATGTGATAAGTAAATGAAGAACCGCACGACCGATTTTGTGCACACTTCACATGAACCATCTACTAAATAGTCCGAACCAAGCCTAAACATTTAGTTTGGATAGGTGAGCCTGTTCTTGAGTTATAAAATTACAATTGTGGCAAAAGTGGCATTGATTTTTATATATATAGATACATAAGATACATTACATTTACATACATTAGCGATAATATCGACGTAATTTCATTTTCAATATATTAATGCCCATACCTATTGTAAGTATGTAGTAATAGGCTGTTTGATAATGTAATAAATTGATAAGACTTATGGGATTTCCTTTCGTTTTCCTGGTTCTTATCATACTTTTTTGTTAACTAGCTGGAAATTTCGACAGCCTAGAATTGGATATAATTTTTTTTTTTTAATTTATGTATACATAAGTACAGTGGCGGACTTAATGCCTTAAGAGCGTCCTTTTCGAGGTACATTTTCATACAACCGCTCTTACGTGATCATGATGTTATTACACATCTTTCACTGGATATTTTGGATACACAGCTATCTTGTGGATATTATCTAGGCTTCCATAGAAATCAAACCATAAATTTTAAAAAAACTAATCTAGTAAAGATCTCTGAAAATCGGATATTTAAATATTTTAGTAAATCATGGAATTACCGAATGGCAACAGAGTTTTCAGGCGTTATCTCACTTATTTTGCATTGCCTCTTCATCAAAAATCGCGTTGGACTGGATTGCGTTAGATGAAGCAACAAGCTTCGATGTTGACGATAGGCGAGTGGAAAAGGACCCTCTTAAGAATTTCTACCAGTAAACCTTTGAGTGATTACAGATACAAATAGTAGACCTGATTAATACTGATTAATACTGATTTATTTTATTTTATTTTATTTGGGTGGCTTACAGCTAACAATACAAAATATATAACGATAAATAGATCACGATGAGCCATTTACAAGCCTCCACATATAATATGAGAGTATTGTTGAAAGTTACAGTAAAAAAGAAGTAATTGTGATATACAAAGTTTGGTAGGAAGACAATAATGTAATGCAATTACAAAACAATGCTTTTAGACATAACAATGTTTTTATGCATCCTAAACTGCTTGTAAAGATATCAACTGAGGTGTGTTCTTTGACTAAATTGTTAAATGGTTTTGCTGCGCGAATCAAGTAAGAGTTACTACGGTAGACTGTGCGTGAATGAGGAGCGTGAAGAAGATTTCTCATTCGACAGTGCTGGGGGGGACGTTCAGAGGTAGCTTTGATTTAAACCAGTAAATGGGTTGTGGAGGTCTGATTGGCAGTCGCTCTATGTAAAACACAGGTATTCAGCTTTGCAAGGGTGCAAATTATTCACACAAGCTTCTTCGTTTCACTAAGGCCATAAAACGACTTCTAAAAACGTTACTCGTAGTCCTAGAACGCAAAAGATAACTGAAGGAACATAGGTGTGGCTTTAGTCTGTAAAAGTCTTACACTACACCCTCCCGCCCCACCCTAGTGCGGGAGAAGTCATTAGATAATTTCCCACTTAAAAAAAACTGTATAAACTTTGTATTTGCACAAAACATACATAAATATAACAATGCTATATTATGACATGATATATTATAGCCATGTTATATTTATGTATGTTTTGTGCACATGAACAACATCTAATTTATTCGCCATTATGTACAAACAATGTGCATAATAAATTCTAGAAGTTGGAATGACGGTGTTGTTTGTTCCTGTACAAAGACCTTGCAGTACAACTATGATTGTTCTCACGCTTTACATACATTTGCATCCTCACATATTATTAAACAAAGTCTCCTACCGCGTCTGTCTATGTGTTTGTGATAATCTCAAAAAGTACTGATTTGATTTTCATGCGCTTTTCAACAATTGACACAGTGATTCATGAGGAGGGTTTGTTTTTTTTCCACAACTATCACACAACGCCATCTATTCCCAAAAAGCAGAGGCTATGAGTGCTAGAAAACTGATAAACATACCTACTTATTATGTTTCAAAATACATATATATTATATTTAGATAAATTACACCCAGACAGAACAAATGATCGTGATCATCACACAAACATTTGTCCTGGGTGGGAATCGAACTCACGACTTTCGCCATATCAGTCACGGACACTAACCACTAAACCAACAGCCCAGTCAGGTCAGGTTTACATGTATAATACATATTTGTTGTAGTAGAGAAAAACCGAGAATTTCAAAGCTTTGTAACAACCATGCGAAGCTGGGCCGGGTCGCTTGTATGTACGCATATCTTTATACTACCTAACCCACTACTTCGACACGAATTTTAGTGTACCACCAAGTGATAGTTCAACCCTAAAAAATAATTTAAAGAAAATTATCGGCCCTTACTAATGTGACTAAGGTTGCCGACATAGCACGAAGAATCGCCAAACTTTAGTGGCAATGGACAGGGCATATTGCACGCAGATGGCCGTTGGGGATGAAAGTATCTGGAGTGGCGACCGAGTACCGGAAGACGCAGCGTTGGAAGGCCTCCCACAAGGTGGACCGATAACCTGGTGAAGGTTGCTGGAATCCTAAAAAATGGATGACTAATGTGAGACTTATAAACAGCCGGATCGAAAATTTGAACGTTTAATCTTCAGTAGCGACAGGAGTATATCGTCCCCCATGTACATAGACGTATCACCTCTGTCGAATCTACCGGAAATAAATACCTGCAAGCTGTTATGTCGACAAGCAAAAATACTTTCTCATAGTTTTATGTAAGTCTGCGTGACATCTTCGATCGTTCTCAAACCCACTGTCTATTTTCTACAGGTACGCAGAAGCAGGACTGTACCAGGCCGGCAACATCTCGTCATCATCGGGCGCGTCTTCAGGGTCGCACCCCGCCAGCCCCCTCCCCCACTCGCTGTTCACGCACGAGCCACTCTACCAGTTCTACAACGCAGCCAAAGTTGAGGTCAGTGTCATAATGCGTACTTATTTGGAGAGAACTCCTTTCGAAAATGTTGAAAGGAAATTATTTATTTTATTATCTATGCCAGAACGTTTTTGAATTCGATACACTCTGGTTTGGTTCCGATATCTTTGAGTTGGATCAGGTTTGATTACTTTTAAGTGTTATAAGTAATTGAAACTAAGCTAGTGGGCAATTACACTAAGCTAAGCTAGGGGGGCTGTTCTAACCCCCCTAGCCAAGTTACCATCGTATCGTTCGCGCCGAACGCCTCGAGTACGCCACGCCTCCGAATCCTTTGTTCTGACGTCATCTCAACGCTCAGTCACGTGTTCAGAACAAAAGGAATCGGAGGCGTGGCCTACTCGAGGCGTTCGGTGCGAACGAAACGATCGTAACTTGGCTAGGGGGGCAGGATAGATAAATGCTCTTTAAGACTTATAGGAATACTATCGGTCGAATAAGTGAATACTTATATCTCTTATATAAACCCATAAGACTATAACCACTCGTAAACAAAGACCTGTCATGGTAATAACTATGACCCAGTAAGGCCGCTAGGAACACGTGGAATTTCAGAAAAGTATACCTCATTTTCTTCCTGCCTTTGTCCCGTTTTATTCGGGGTTGGCGCAACACGTTTTTGTCTTCCATTCTGTCCTGTCACCCTTCACGCTATCACTAACTTCTTTTTCTATCATATCACTTGACACACAATCACATTTAATGAAACCTATGGGCCTAGAACACAAAGGGCAATATTTTTTAAAATTATTTATTTCTTTAACAGTTTTTGTTGTTTTAGTACAAAATTTCCTCGCCAATTACTGTTTGATGGCGAGATATGTTCGCTTTTTATGACATTAATCAATAAAAGTCTACAAAACAACAATCCAAACAATACACCTTAGCTACATTCTAATATGTTTTACATTATTATGTTAAAGTAAGCATTCAGCGCGTCCGTGATTGAAGGACACAGATATGGTGTAAGTCAGTAAGTCCAACCCTTTCGCCCCAGCATAGAGCGCAAGAAGTCATTGGAATGATTTCCCACCTCCAAAAAAAGGCTATATATATATATAACTCTAAGCAATTCTTATCTTACGGAAGGAGGCACCACGAAAAATAGGTTACCAGTCCGCAGACGATAAACGTCTCGCGCATACGCAATGCACAATCTTTACAACGCTACTACTGTTATAAGACGAAACGACGCGGTCATTAGAATGGCGCCGGCGTCTGTTGGGCCCTCACTAAACTGGCTATTGTCACTGACGTGTCTAGTTATTAACGTCATAGATAATGCGCGTTGTAAATGATGACATTGCGCAAACCAGTAACTTTGGACTAGTTTTGCGAGAAGATTTCCAAAGACAGTATATTTTTCTTTTATAGCACTTCTATCCTGCCCATATCATCATCTGTATGTATAAAAGGCTAAGTCCTGACTCACTAACTCGTCAACACCCAGCAGAACCCTTGGATCTAGAACGCCATCGTGCCTTTTATTATGTATAGGTACTGCCTTCGTTATTAAGAAGGGCAAAAATATATTTTTTTCGAATCAGATTCATATTCGGAATCAGAAAAAAAAACTGTAATAAAAAACTTTTTACAAAAAAAGAATAATCGACTTCACTAAAAAAAAAAATACTAAAAGGATCAAAATAACTTTAATTTCGGAAGTTGGTGTTTCTCGGTATTATTTGTATCTCGGTTTAAAGAAATTTATTTCTCATAAGAACTTACAGTTCACTTATAATGAGATACAAAGTATAGTAAATACATTAAAAATACAATTTCCTCTGGAGTATTAGAAGCTAAAGTGACAATAATACGTGTTTCTTAAGTTTATTTTTAAATGCATTCACGTTATCGCTATCTCTTATCTCGTCCGGCAATCTATTGAACAGCTGCGCTCCTTCACATAATAATCTAAATATCTTATTTAACAAACCTATGGGTATTCACAGTAACTGGTAAAATTAACATTAAATTGAACTGAGGTCCCCAAACAAGGCAGTGCCTGTATCTTTAGGGCCAGAGTTACGTTTAGTTACATTTAGTCCAAAACATGCTAATTGGTAACTTTCATAATTGTAACAAGTTTGTTTAATCGTGTATGTAAATCAAATCAAATGAAAAAAGAACTTATTCTTTAGGCATCATCACAGTCTAGTCATACTCCAGTCTCCTAGAAAGAGAAGCACAATAATTTTATATTACATGACGTGCTAGATTCCATAATGTGCTTCGCTTAAAACGTCATAAAACTTATCGTCGTCATATTTCCATGTTTCCCGAAAATGAGATTCATTTTCCCGGGATTCGTAAGTACGAGTACAAATATACAATACTGACGTATGTTTAAGGAAGTACACAGTTTAATTACACTTATCCAGCGTGTGTCCAATTTTAGAAGCGGTGTGTAAACGATCGGTGCTAATTGCTCTTAAATTGTTTGACCTTCGCGAACAGACCAGACTTTGACTGGCATGATCTAACAGCCGCCTAGCCGTGCGCATACCTACCGGTCATCGGTCTTGTTTACAACGAATCGTTTCCGTGTTCTTTTCTTTTTTTTGTATTTTACTTGAGTTTTGCGTCCATCAAGACCTAACATATTGCCAAAAGTTAGATTCTTATACTCCATTCGAAATATCATTAAACAAACCTTTTATACTGTCCGTTCAACCGATTTTGACTTTTGAAAAGCAAAAACGTGGTTACAATACCAACTATATACTGCAACCGATATTTATCATGCTACCAACGCAATAAAAGTTAAAATCTTATTACGAATGGAGTATAAGTTGCATCGGTCTCAAGAAAAACTTTTGTGACTTACACTACAATTACTACAGGATGGTGCGGGTGACAGCTGTCAGATTCATACAATGCTACCTTTTTTAGTTGGTAAAATCATCTAATGACAAATCGCGCTCTAGGGCGGAGCGGGAGATAGTGTCAGACTTTTACTGACTAAAAACCCACTCCTGTACCTTCTTTGCCTTCGTCCCAGGGCCCCGGGTTTCACTTTTATACTACCTGTGGCATACAATTCTACCTATCCTTTTCTCTCATATTAAAGATGCATATTTTCGTCCAGCTGTTATCTTACACGTACTATGTCAAAAAAGACTGTAGAGTCGCGGAACCCGTAAATGTCTGAATTAATAATAATAATAAAAAACTAGCCCAGAGCTAAGAAAAACTGCACGTTTTCCTAGATAATAATAAAAGTTTATTGACATATAGTTTTACATAGAAATGAATCCCCTGGTCCATAAACTAGTGTAAACTGTATCATAGGGACCAGTGTCTTCGCCAGCTTTCGTAGATACATTATGTCAGAAGTACTTTTAAAATTAAGGTTAAATAACAAAATAAATACTTAAGTCTAGATTTAAAATTAAGCATTTTGTGGAGTGTGTGTGTGTGTGCGTTTTGAATTGTGTGTAAGTGAAGTTATAAATAATAAAACTAATAATAATATTTATTTGCCTGAAATTAAGTTTTCAATTTCATCATAAATGTACTGTTTTAGCCAGAGAGTTAATTTGGTTTTAAATTTGCGGATACAAAGTTTTGTTGTTCGGGTCGTATCAGATAATAAACAAAACGTATAAATGATGCCTCACAATATCTCAAAGTGAAAACAAATGGATGTTTCATGAGAACAATCGCGGATCGCCTCGCTTTGTCTCATGTTCTTGAAATGTGTTTAGTAAACAATTTCAGCGACATTTGTTGTGTCGTGTTAGTGGCATGTGCGTACCAAGAATTCTTTCTATTGTTATTATCGGATATTTACTAATTGATTTCCTTTATATCTAGATTCACGGTAAAAATCTAGGCTGCATTAAATTTAAACAAAAAGAAATTATTTATGCAACTTAGCTATGATTAGAAACTAATCGAAAAAATTAAAATTGCAGCTAAGCCAATCAATCGAACATGCTAAACGTACTTTTTTTACATAGGACATTATCAAACGGTAACCCCATTGGGTCCTGTCCGTTTGCTGAAATCTGTTCTCGTTCTCCCATCAGTTCGGCAAGTTACTCGTTGTCAGAAGACGCTCCGGGCGTCGGGAATCGCCGAGCGATCTATAGGCGTGCGCTTGCGGACGACGAGCAATGGGTAGCTCGCCGTCCGGTCATCCTATAAAGACCGGGCCCGAGTCTTTGACGGCGAGTAGTGTTCCACACGCGCCTCAAAGAGATGCAGCAAAACTGTAGAGGCCCAGCAGGGCTGATGCCTGCTAGGGCCATGGAGAAAAGTTTGAAAGGGTTACTCGTGCTCCTAGGACGCAAAACGCAACTGTAGTCAGTAAAACTCTCTGACACGCGTCCTCGCTCCACCCTAGAGCGGGAGATATTATTAGATGATATGAATAATCCCACCTTAAAAAAAAGTAGTTTTAATGTGCTCAACAGTACCTATTATTTTAACTGATTCAATATCATATTATTGTATATATCCTGTTCTATTTCTTCTCCAGTCGGTGTGTCGCGAGACCGGAGACTCGGACTCGGACGCGTACGACCCGGGGTCGCAGCGCAGCGCCACCACTTCAGTGAGCGAGTCAACGGCGCCATCGCGGCCCACCGCCATGGCGCTAGTGGCGCCGCGTGGGCCCTCAAGGACACTGTGGTGTGAGGTGCCCGAGGTGCTCAACTCTGCTGTGCTCAGTAAGTACCACAAACCTCCGATTCCTAATTTAAGCATTAGAAGTATTTCTCAAACTACTTTATCCTTAAAGCCTGTCAAAATATGACATTTAAGTATGGTTTAGGCGTTCTTGACTCAAAATACACAACTCAGGAACCCGACCAAAGTCTGCAAAAGCAGTGCGTCAGAATGCCTATGTATACCTACGCTATAAGCAAAAAAATATACTAATAACCTGCTTTGTCCTTCTTAATTTAATAAGAATTCTCGATAGGCTCGCGTTGGACCACTATCTCACCTGATGATAAGCTATGATGTGGTCGACGATGGACCACGTTTACCTAGAAGTAACCTTGAATATGTTGCTTGCTCTTGATTTAAAGACCCCTAGATTGTAACTTTTAGGAAACACAGACGCCGGCAGGAAATTCCACTCCTTAGATATATCGCACGTACGCATTTATTCTACAATAAAGGAACTCAGAAAAGTTTTTGCCACAAAAAAATCTTTAAAATACCGCTCTTAAAATAAATCTGAATCCTAATCTCAATCCTTCTGATCCCACACATCTAACTTCTCATTTTTCCTGCAGGTTCTCTTGCGCCAGCGCAGAAGCGGCTCCAAGAAGCGAAGTTCGAGCTGCTGACATCAGAGGCGTCGTACCTGAATTCGCTGAATGTGCTGGAGGCTAACTTCATCGCGCACCCCGCCTTCCGGGACCCCCATGTCATGCCAAGAGCTGATTGGGAGACCCTGTTCTCTACTATACTACCTGGTAAGAAATGACTCGGCTTTGACAGTCCAGTATCATATTTTTTTTTTATTAATATAATGTGGTGCTTAACTGCGAATCCCACCTGATGGTAAGCTATAATCGGACGGGATGACCACAGCAGGCAAATTGTTCCAGTACTTTGAAGTACGCGGTATAAACGACGAGGCGAAACGCTTAGTCCGGACCGTAGAGGTTTTCGTACGGGTGGATACTCGCTGTACGTCGCGTTGTCCGATGGTAGAGATGGAAGGATATGGTGGAATAATGGACTATTAGTGTAGCTTTATCCATAAAATAAATTGATCTATGATATCACACAACATGAACGGAATTGGTGGCTCTTGTTATACTAGACTGTACTTGACTGTATTCTTCTAAGCGATAAGCAGAACCGGTCGTCTAGTGCACCACATTGGAACTAAAATTTTAAATCCTACATCACGGTATTAGAGTTCTACGCGCGATTAGAACATATACAACAACTAGCTGGCAGTTGCCCAGACCAGACGCGTGTTGCGTGTGGTCCGGGTCACTGCCCGCTAGTTGATTTGAAGATCCTCCCTTTTCAATGGAGGTTTGCGGAACTTTATACCCTATTCAGCATAGCCTCTAAATTATATCAAGGTCTTTTTTGGTAATGTTTCTCAATCATCTTTTCCTCTCCCACAGTCCGAAAATGCTCTCAACTCCTAATGAACGAGCTGGAGAAGTGCTGGCAGGACAACATCCTTCTGACGGGTATCTGCGACATCGTGAGGCAGCATGCCGAGCAGCACTTCAGCGTGTACGTTAAGTACTGCGAGAACCAAGCCCTCATGGTCAAAGCGCTGCAGCGGCTGCAGACGCGCCCCGCCTTCGTTAGTGCGCTCAAGAAGTGAGTATCTATTTCTGACATACACGTGTAGCGACATCTATGGCGTAATGCCCGCTATGATCTGCCGTGACCTGTGTTGTACTTAGTGTCGATGTTATGCAACTTGTGACCTTTTTAAATATTTTTGGGAAAAATTTAACATGGTGTAAAAATGATTGGAATCGATTCAGTTACTGATTCTGAACAAACATTCATTATTTGATTCTGATATTTAGGTTTCACGTATACTAAAAATAATGTTGTACAGCTCCATCTCTGTAACAGTTCGGTTTAGGTCGTCAAATGGATCGCGTTAAAAGCTCATGGTAGGGCCTCTAATCATTTTTTCTGCCCCTTACACCAAACTTTTCATATTACTCTTTATTTTCCCTAAACTAAATGTATTTTAATATTGCAGACTGGAGAGCCACCCATCCTGCCAGTCCCTCTCTCTACACTCGTTCCTGATGCTGCCGATGCAGCGCGTGACCCGGCTACCGCTACTCCTAGATGCCGTGCTCAAGAACCTCAACAGCGAGGATCTAGAGTACCACGCCTGCGCTAGGGCACTCGTCTCACTCAATAACGTGAGTACCAACTGATCTGCTAGCCTTCTCCCAACTATATCGGGGTCAACATGAAATACCAGTACATAGCTTGCAAGGAGCGACCACTGATCTCATCTCCACAACCCAGTAACTGGGTAGAATAATAACCCTTGGCAATATTTACCTGTTGTGTGGTCTTCCTGTCCCATTATAATTTAAGTGACTTCAAAGCTATAGTGAATAGGCTCTTTAATAAACTGATGCGCTTCACCATCAAAGACTGTATCGCGGTTTCCAAAAGGGCCTCAAGTCTGCTATTACAATAGTGACAGAATGGTCTATTATTGATTTCATAATTTTTTATTTTGACAAGTTTGGTAATTTACTAATATAATGGTATCGTTATGACTTTCCAATGGTCAACCACTGACACTCCATTGAAAGAAGTGGCATAGAATGGTAATCTCGTACATATTGACAAATGAATATCTGACGTATGCGGTAATCTGCTAAAATTTTGACAGTTTCTTTGATCAGTGTCCTACCATTAGAACGTCATTGTACAATCATTGCTTTTAATAAGCTCGATATTGTCATTCTACCACTACTCTAGTACAAGACCATTGAACGATCAATGATCGATCATTATGCATTAGCAGATTACGAATTTTTAGCAAAATTATAATGGTATCGTGTTGGAATGGCGAATTTATAAAAATAGCAAACTTGGGCCCCAGGTGGGATCGCAATCAAGCACTATAATATGTCACTAAAAAAAAAAAGATAGGTGTGAGATTTTTTGCTTCTGACTATCCTTGTCAAAGAGATTTTTCAAAAGGAAAGGCACCAAGGTCGTCCAACTTTACGTGCTTTCTAAAACATTGAGGAGTCTCAGTATGTAATAGACGATCAACCATTCACGAGCCTACCTCGGCAAGCGTTAATGCATTTTTAAGACTGATTCATGCGACTGTTATTATATTATTTAGTTTATAGTCAAGCCTCTTGTCAGTCAGATAATTGTACTTCGGACTGTTACGCCATGCGTTGGTTGTTTTAATGCTAAATCGTTCTGCAATAATTTATTACTATAGTCTATTCGCGTTGAGAAAATAGTGACTTTTCAAATTCAATCACTATCGTCAGAATTTTTAACTTTATTTTTATTTTTAAAATGATATTTTAAGTATTCATTTTTTTAAATTAACAAAAGACGCGTCCGTCCTGTCTAAAGGGGTAAGCCCTTTTTTCAAAACTGGTCAATGTGAACACAGTTTTCTAATTTGTTATGATCTAATTGATCAAGGGGCGTGGTTAAGCTGAGCTACAAACAACGATGAGTCAACGATGAGTCACTACTCATCGTTGTCGCTCAACTTAACCACAGATCACTACAATATATTCGCGTTTAATAAATAGTAATTTTCTAAACGCAATATTCTGTAGTGATCCATCCAGGAATCCGTGCGAAGGCACGGGCGCAAATTATACACATAAACCTTTCCCGTTTATTGGTCTTTCTATTAGTGAACACCGGGTCAAAATCCGTTGCGTGATTTAGAAGTGGCTAGTGGGTTAACAGGCAGACACGAAAAACAACATAATGTATAGATTAAATTATTGATTTTTTGGTTATTAGACTATTTAGTTCGCAATAAACGCTTTGACTTTGACCTAAATGATTTTATTGTAACTTCCACAGTATGTGTCACAATGCAACGAGGGTGCGCGGAACACGGAGCGCATCGAGGAGATGTACCGGCTGTGCAAGCTCATCGAGTTCCCGCCGCACGTGCGCCACCCGCCCTCGCTCGGCCCGGCCTGCTCCCGGCGAGACCGAAGGTATATACGAGTACAGCCACAGTATGTGTCACAATGTAACGAGGAGATGTACCGGCTGTGCAAGCTCATCGAGTTCCCGCCGCACGTGCGCCACCCGCCCTCGCTCGGCCCGGCCTGCTCCCGGCGAGACCGAAGGTATATACGAGTACAGCCACAGTATGTGTCACAATGTAACGAGGAGATGTACCGGCTGTGCAAGCTCATCGAGTTCCCGCCGCACGTGCGCCACCCGCCCTCGCTCGGCCCGGCCTGCTCCCGGCGAGACCGAAGGTATATACGAGTACAGCCACAGTATGTGTCACAATGTAACGAGGAGATGTACCGGCTGTGCAAGCTCATCGAGTTCCCGCCGCACGTGCGCCACCCGCCCTCGCTCGGCCCGGCCTGCTCCCGGCGAGACCGAAGGTATATACGAGTACAGCCACAGTATGTGTCACAATGTAACGAGGAGATGTACCGGCTGTGCAAGCTCATCGAGTTCCCGCCGCACGTGCGCCACCCGCCCTCGCTCGGCCCGGCCTGCTCCCGGCGAGACCGAAGGTATATACGAGTACAGCCACAGTATGTGTCACAATGTAACGAGGAGATGTACCGGCTGTGCAAGCTCATCGAGTTCCCGCCGCACGTGCGCCACCCGCCCTCGCTCGGCCCGGCCTGCTCCCGGCGAGACCGAAGGTATATACGAGTACAGCCACAGTATGTGTCACAATGTAACGAGGAGATGTACCGGCTGTGCAAGCTCATCGAGTTCCCGCCGCACGTGCGCCACCCGCCCTCGCTCGGCCCGGCCTGCTCCCGGCGAGACCGAAGGTATATACGAGTACAGCCACAGTATGTGTCACAATGTAACGAGGAGATGTACCGGCTGTGCAAGCTCATCGAGTTCCCGCCGCACGTGCGCCACCCGCCCTCGCTCGGCCCGGCCTGCTCCCGGCGAGACCGAAGGTATATACGAGTACAGCCACAGTATGTGTCACAATGTAACGAGGAGATGTACCGGCTGTGCAAGCTCATCGAGTTCCCGCCGCACGTGCGCCACCCGCCCTCGCTCGGCCCGGCCTGCTCCCGGCGAGACCGAAGGTATATACGAGTACAGCCACAGTATGTGTCACAATGTAACGAGGAGATGTACCGGCTGTGCAAGCTCATCGAGTTCCCGCCGCACGTGCGCCACCCGCCCTCGCTCGGCCCGGCCTGCTCCCGGCGAGACCGAAGGTATATACGAGTACAGCCACAGTATGTGTCACAATGTAACGAGGACGCGTGGGACACGGAGCGCATCGAGGAGATGTGTGACTCACATTGTATCTCCAATGGTTCTGCACTTTGCAGAATTTAATGAGTGCCTCCGATGCTGCAGTTAGTGTAACCATCTACGAGACCCAAACAGTTTAACGAGCTTACCATCGATTTCAAAAGAACATTAGTTGAACTCCAGTCTCTCGTAAAGGGTTAAATTGTTTGCATTGATATTATTTAACTTATTTTTGAATCTTATGTGAAAATTCACACATTCATTTGTGTACCTTTGTGAAGAGAATAAATGATTAATGTTATCTCTTCATCTTATTCGTCCAGACCCGTCCGCTGGCTGGTCCGTTCGGGCGAGATGACGCAGCTGATCTGGAAGTCGGACGAGCTGAAGCTCACATTCGGCAAGAAGTTCCACAAGCTGCCGCTGCACCTGTTCCTCTTCAACGACCTGCTCGTCATCGCCAAGAAGAAGAGGTATGAAATCCATTCATTGACAAAGCAAACATTAGCCATGATCCTGGTTGTAGTGGCAATGTTTGCGCAAGTTCTTGCGAATCCGTTTCCAAAACTGTTTTAAAGTCATTAATTTGATGTTGTCCTTTCAGCGAGGAGTTATACGTGTGCGTGGATTACTGCGCACGGTCACTGCTGGAAGTGTGCGCCAGTGACGTCGGCACCGCCACCGCCAAGCACGCTTTACTGATCACTCTGCTGGAGAACCACGAGGGAAGAACCTTAGAGATGGTAAATACTTTTCCACTTAATTTATATTAAGAAACTTCTTTGAAATGTTTGATATCAACTTTAATAAATCTTTTAACAGTTTTTCAAACTCTTTTAAATCAACACAGTTTTCGACATCGACTTCAGAAAAAATTATTGACTAAGTTTTTTCTATTCTTATGGTTGACCTAATAATTTTTTCACTATCACCAACTTCTCTTCATGCACACAAAAAGTATGGACGCGACTTAATGTTCAGTATAATAAGGCCTCTTCTTGCAGTTCAGTTTAAATAAAAAATACTTGCACACCTATTCGTAAAGTTCAGTTTGCGTTAAAAATTAATCGATAACTTTTCCGACAATCATTCTAAAATCAATTTTATTTCCACGCTATTTTTTAAACGTCTTCTTAGTTCTTACACACAAAGATTTGAATATGGAATCGGTGGTGGGTATTCTAACTAAATATATTTTTTTAAATATTTGGTCACGTTCAGTCACGGCCCGTCGCATCTCAACCAGCAGTCATTCTAAAATAAACTATATTTACACAAGGGAAAAGTTGATATTCCTTTAACATCAATATAGAAACAAGATTTGGAAAATGGAATACAAAAATGTATTTTTTTGTTTCCGCAGCTGATGTCGTGCCCGAGCGAGACGGAGTGGTCGCGCTGGTCCGAGGCGCTGCTGCCTCCCGCGGCGGGCGCGGAGGGCGAGGCGGTGTACGCGGGCTGGGACTGTCCGCAGGTGTGCGCGCTCTACGCCTACGCGCCCGCGCAGCCCGACGAGCTCACGCTGGCCGAGGGCGACGTCGTCAACGTCACCAGGAAGACCAGCGAAGGTATGCTACTGCTCTTTATAGGATTCCGTAATCATCATCATCATCATTTCAGCCGAAAGACGTCCACTGCTGGACATAGGCCTCCCCCAAGTGTCGCCACAATGAACGGTCCTGTGCGTCTCGCATCCATCGTACTCCCGCAACCGTCACCAGGTCATCGGTCCACCTTGCAGGAGGCCTTCCAACGCTACGTCTTCCGGTACGTGGTCGCCATTCCAGAACCTTTCGGCCCCAACGGCCATCCGTTCTGCGAGCAATGTGCCCTGCCCATTGCCACTTAAGTTTGGCGATTCTTCGTGCTATGTCGGTGACCTTGGTTCTCCTGCGGATATCCTCATTCCTGATTCGATCACGCAAGGAAACTCCGAGCATAGCCCTTTCCATTGCCCTTTGGGTGACTTTGAGTTTTCTGATGAGGCCCATTGTAAGCGACCACGTTTCAGAGCCATATGTCATTACTGGCAACACGCACTGGTCATAGACTTTCGTCTTGAGACACTGTGGTATATTGGACGAGAAGATACCGCGCAGCTTCCCGAACGCTGCCCAGCCCAGTCGGATTCGACGATTGATCACTTTCTCGAAGTTAGACTTTCCCAACTGGACCGTCTGTCCCAGGTAAACGTACTCGTCCACAACTTCGAGTGTAGAGTCCCCGATCTTGATAGAAATGGGTGCTACATGGCTGTTTACCATGACTTTGGTTTTGTCCATGTTCATTCTAAGTCCCACTCTTTCGGAAGGTCATCAAGCATTGTACTGAGCTCCTCCGTAGTCTCAGCCATGACTACTATGTCGTCGGCAAACCGAAGGTGAGTGATGTACTCGCCATTGACATTAATGCCTAGCCCTCTCCACTCCAGAACCTTGAAGACATCCTCCATTGCTGCCGTGAACAGTTTCGGAGAAATTACGTCTCCCTGCCTCACGCCTCGCTGCAAGAGGATAGGTTTCGAAGTCTGGTCTTGTAGTCGGACTGACATAGTGGCGTTTTTGTACAAACACTTCAGCACTTCGATGTACCGATAGTCAATTTGGCACCGTTGGAGAGACTGCAGTACAGCCCAAGTCTCAATCGAATCAAAGGCTTTCTCGTAGTCCCCAAACGCTAAGCAGAGCGGCTGATTATACTCCTCAGTCTTCTGTATAACCTGTCGCAGCGTATGTATGTGGTCCACGGTGCTGAAGCCTTTTCGAAATCCGGCTTGTTCGGGAGGCTGGAAGTCGTCGAACCTGCGTGCAAGACGATTCGTGATGACTCTGGAAAACAACTTGTAGACATGACTCAGAAGCGAGATGGGCCTGTAATTCCTAAGCAGGGCATTATCGCCCTTCTTAAAAAAGAGTACCACCACGACTCTGCTCCACGCCTGTGGCGGTTTTCCTTCGAGTATGACGGAATCAAATAGCTTCTGAGGGCCTTAAGGACCGGTTTTCCACCCGCCTTCAGGAGTTCAGCCGTAATTCCGTCCTCACCCGACGCCTTGTTGTTTTTTAGCTGCTTCAGAGCCATCCTAATCTCGTACAGGCTGACGTCCGGGATATCTTCGGTATAGTGTCGAGTCAACCTAGCTCATGGGTCGTTTGCTAGATTTGCCGCGGGTTCAGTGATAGACGTGTATAACTGTCCATAAAAAGTCTCGATCTCTCCCAGAAGCTCCGATTTGGCGGAAATGACTCTGCCATCGTCGGTCTTCAGTTTCGTGAGCTGGCTTTGCCCAATAGACAGATCTCGTGCAAATACTTTGGAGCCCTTATTCCGCTCAATTGCATCCTTAATCCTTGCGGTATTAAAGCGGCGAAGGTCGCGTTTCAGGGACTTCGATATTTGTCTATTGAGCTGCCGGTATATGCACGCATCGTCTGAAGACTGCAGAATCATCTCACGCCTCTTCTTCATTAGCTCGAGGGTCGGATCAGAGAGCTTTTTGTTCTTATTTGTACGGTGAGTCTTGAAAAACTTAGACCCGACCGTATGGACAGTTTCCACGAACCCATCGTTATATTCGTCCACGGAGCTTCCTAGGCACTCGAAACGATTGTGGAGTTCGAGCTGAAAGCTCTCGGGGTTTTGGACTTGGATATGTGCTGGACGGAGCGTAGACTTCATCAGTCGTGACCTTTCAAGCTTAATATTAATATTCAATGTGCCTCTTACTATGCGGTGATCACTTCCAGTTTTCACCGCGTTGATCACAGAGACATCATTGAATATTTGCTTCTTCGTCGACAGGATGAAGTCAATCTCATTTCTAGTTGCACCGTCAGGACTTTGCCAGGTCCACCTCCTATGCTCACGCTTTTTGAAGAAGGAATTCATCATGTAGAGGCCCTCCTTCTCCATAAAGCTAGCCAATAGGTGTCCCCGGTGATTCCGACGTCCAAATCCAAATTGCCCCACTCGCAGCTCGTCACCGTCTCGTTTGCCCAGTTTCGCGTTAAAGTCCCCCATGACCACGGTGAAGTGAGTCTTATAACCATGCATGGCTCTGGAAACATCCTCATACATGGTCTCTACTTCGTCGTCGGGGTGTGTCGAGGTCGGGGCATAAACCTGTATGACCTTCAGCGAATATCTTGATGATACTCTGAGTATAAGGTACGCCACCCTGGTCGACACATTCTCAATCTTCACCACATTGTTCACAAGGGACTTGTGGACGAAAAACCCAACACCACCCTGGGACTGCTGGTCACCCTCCCGGAAATAGAGCAGGTTACCGGATTTGAGAATAATCGTATCCTCCCCCTGTCTTCGGACTTCAGATAATCCCACAATACTCCATCGTAACCTGCTCAATTCCTCCTCAAGTTCGGTGATCTTCTCGTCAGTCCTCAGTGTACGTGTGTTAAAAGTTGCCAGGTGCAGTCGTTTTGTAGATGGGTAGCCAGATCTCATCCGGAGATTCTTCGCACCCCTTGCCTCGTCGTGGCCTTGACCGCTACCGGAGTCAAGGGTAGACGGGCTGCCGGGCACTAGGGGCCATTTTTTAATTTTTTGTTTCATATTGGGGGGGTTTGCCATAATCGCCACGCTTGGCAAACGGGTTGGCGATCGCAGTTTGGTTTTGGTAATGCACAGAGGATGCTGCTGCCCATTCTCTGGTACGTCCCTTAGTCGCCTCTTACGACACCCACGGGAAGAGATGGGATGGTGTTATTCTTTACGTCCGGACACCATACGGACAAAGGATTCCGTAAAACGAGACCGTATTACTAAGACTCCGTGAAAGTTTCACAGGATTTTTTTTTAATTTATGTCTGTTGTCGCTATAACAAGGAATACCTACTAAAAAACAGAATAAAATAAATATTAAAGGGGGGTCCACTACAACGAACGTGTTTTTTTTTCCCGCTTTTATAAATAATGGTACGGAACGGGCCGGGCCTTTTTTTATACCTCAGTACTACAGGAAGTTGCAGGACTGTCCAAGAGAGATATAGGAGTGGCCATGGGAGGGGCAGTCTAGAAGCAGAGTACTACGCAGCACCCTAGAATGTGCTTGGCTTGATTTTTGATGCAAACATTTATACGACACCTGTTTTCTCTGTAACAAAAGCTTCAAGGACTCAATTTGGCCGTCCTAAGAACCAATTCCAAACATTAATTTCAAAATCTCATGCTTGCTACACAGTTGTAATGCGTGTATTCTTCCCCAGGCTGGTACTACGGCGAGCGCACCCGCGACGGCGAGGCGGGCTGGTTCCCCGGCGCCTACACCGCCGAGATCGCCTCCGCGCACGTGCGCGCGCGCAATCTGCGGCAGCGCTACCGGCTGCTCGCGCTCTCCGGCACCTACCTGGGGCAGAAGAAGAGGACGCATGTGTGACGTCATACTCCTACACCGCCGAGATCGCCTCCGCGCACGTGCGCGCGCGCAATCTGCGGCAGCGCTACCGGCTGCTCGCGCTCTCCGGCACCTACCTGGGGCAGAAGAAGAGGACGCATGTGTGACGTCATACTCCTACACCGCCGAGATCGCCTCCGCGCACGTGCGCGCGCGCAATCTGCGGCAGCGCTACCGGCTGCTCGCGCTCTCCGGCACCTACCTGGGGCAGAAGAAGAGGACGCATGTGTGACGTCATACTCCTACACCGCCGAGATCGCCTCCGCGCACGTGCGCGCGCGCAACTTGCGGCAGCGCTACCGGCTGCTCGCGCTCTCCGGCACCTACCTGGGGCAGAAGAAGAGGACGCATGTGTGACGTCATACTCCTACACCGCCGAGATCGCCTCCGCGCACGTGCGCGCGCGCAATCTGCGGCAGCGCTACCGGCTGCTCGCGCTCTCCGGCACCTACCTGGGGCAGAAGAAGAGGACGCATGTGTGACGTCATACTCCTACACCGCCGAGATCGCCTCCGCGCACGTGCGCGCGCGCAATCTGCGGCAGCGCTACCGGCTGCTCGCGCTCTCCGGCACCTACCTGGGGCAGAAGAAGAGGACGCATGTGTGACGTCATACTCCTACACCGCCGAGATCGCCTCCGCGCACGTGCGCGCGCGCAACTTGCGGCAGCGCTACCGGCTGCTCGCGCTCTCCGGCACCTACCTGGGGCAGAAGAAGAGGACGCATGTGTGACGTCATACTCCTACACCGCCGAGATCGCCTCCGCGCACGTGCGCGCGCGCAATCTGCGGCAGCGCTACCGGCTGCTCGCGCTCTCCGGCACCTACCTGGGGCAGAAGAAGAGGACGCATGTGTGACGTCATACTCCTACACCGCCGAGATCGCCTCCGCGCACGTGCGCGCGCGCAATCTGCGGCAGCGCTACCGGCTGCTCGCGCTCTCCGGCACCTACCTGGGGCAGAAGAAGAGGACGCATGTGTGACGTCATACTCCTACACCGCCGAGATCGCCTCCGCGCACGTGCGCGCGCGCAACTTGCGGCAGCGCTACCGGCTGCTCGCGCTCTCCGGCACCTACCTGGGGCAGAAGAAGAGGACGCATGTGTGACGTCATACTCCTACCACTTGGAGAATCAAATACAAATAAAATGGGGACGAAATATCCTCAGATACACATATGACATGACTTTCATACTATGATGACTTGTCGTTTTAGCGTTATAACCTTGAATGTAAGTCGTTCGTCAATGGTAACAGTTTGACCTTGAGATTGGAGCATAGTTCAGAGTTTCAATAAAATCTCTAAGGTTTATTTGAAAGTCTCTGAACAGACTGCGAAACAAAGTGGGCAGATGTAACGTCAATTTGGTGAAATTGACTGAACTGGGTGTAGACTGCATCACAGACTTAGTCTGACCTTCTTTTCTACTCTCTGTGCTTAGTAGATGAAGCCAGCTTATATTGGTTTTGGTACCTTATATATGTGGCCTACTATAAATTTACACTGTTTATTTGAGTGTTCTTTCATATATGTTATTTCTCAATCATTCCATTTTTTTAAAAAAAAACGAACTTGTGTGTAAAAAATAAATTTACATATTCTGAATTTGACACTAAAATAACAGTGGTTCTGGCTACTATCTATTATATTTTAGTTGCTGTATAAATTTTGACAGATTAGAAAACTAATTCGTGCAAATAGCGTTTTAGAATGAGGACTAAATGTGACATCACAATAACGGTGCTGAAGTTGCCAGCAACTGCAGGCAACTGACTCTTATGCATTTACTGCACAATATCATGGTTTTTTGTCGAAGATTGAATGGAAAAGATAAAAATATAGAAGTATGGAGTTGGTCGATATCATCACAGTAATGTTGTTAGAATCTCACGATAAAACAATCTCCAAGATTGTCTCAAAATTCTTGTTAGCGTAGTTACTGTGTATCTAGAGAGGTAGTGTTGTTTTTGAGCATGATTATTGACTATCTAAAAAATTGTTTTTTTTTTTTGTAAAAAGACGTGGTCCGTCCAGTCATTGCCTTTAAAGTACGAAGAACTTAACGTGAAAGCTACGGGCCTAACGTGGCCAAAATCTCGCTAGATGGCGCTAAACTCAACATTTTGAGTTTATTTTGTTATAAGTGTATGAGAGCATTATTAAGTCAAGGAAATGGTATTTGCGAAAATCGGGCATTCCACTTTATTGAACTTGGTTAACTGACATCCAACTTACTATAGTGGTTGAGTATATTGGGGCCCGTAGTTTTTACCTTCAAAGTTTGATTTATGGATTATTTAACGGTATGTCCGGATCGAAACGATCCGACACACTGGAAGGTGCTCACATGTGATAGTTCCGCTCCATTCGACGAACAAAATCATTTATAAATCTACGAGATCGAGTTGTGTAAAAACTCTTTTTAAATATATTATAAAATTATTTTAATGAAATATTTTCTCGATAATAATACTATATTTAAAGACAGATTATGAATAATGAATCAAATATCAATCAGTTATTATGTAATAATTGTATATTATTGTAGTGCTTTTGAATTCGGACGTGGTCCTCTCGTACGTGGTCCTCTCGCACGTTATAGATTAAGATAGCGCGAGTGAATTCAGTTTACATTAGTTTAGTTCGTAGTTATCGTCAAGTGTACAGTTACGTATGAGATTCGCAGCAGTTTGTTGTACAGATTAACATTGTAAGACATTTACTGATTAGGTTAAGGCATATTGTATCGTCGTGTAACGCTTCACTTGCCCGCTGTATTCGAAAATTGCCTAGTCATAACTAGCGGATGAGTTGATCATGAAATTTTTAAGTATTTAGTCAACATTCCTTGGCTAGCACTTGCGGTGAAAGCGCCAGGGCAGCCCGATAAATTCAAATTTTCTTAAGTTTTTATTTTATTCAGAATTTTTCACGAATTAAGAGGGGATTTATTCCAGAAATCTCCACCAGTGGGGATTATTATTTTTTCTAGTGGGGATTTTTAGAAAAATAAGGAATAATTGAAAAAAAAAATTTGGTTATAATTTTGTACATAAATACGTGTTACGGTCGCATTATCATATTTTAACCAACAAACTTGACCTGCAAAATGTAAAAAACTTAAGAAAATTTTAATTTCGCAGGTTCTCCTGGTAGTTTCACCATAAGTCTGAATTACATTACTATAGGTACTTGGCCGCACATAACATGTCGGTAAACAAACCTCGGCCTCGACAAGTAAATGTAATTCCGGCTATATTTTTGCACCATATCATTAACAATTATCAAGTTACGATTGTATTGTACTTAAGTAAATTATTGTGTATATAGAATTAGGAACAAGTGTAACAAATCATGGATGTTATATATTTATGGTATGATAATAAAATTTAATTATATATTGGCATCGTTTCATTTGTTCTACTATACCATCTACCTACAGTGCAAAGCAGTGAAAATTCAACACACACAGATTTTTCACGTGGACTCTTTTACTGTCAGTTCAACCGATTTTGACTTTTATTGCGTAGGTAGCATGATAAATGGCGGCTGCAGTAAATAGTTGGTATTGTAACCACTTTTTTGCTTTCTTCTTCTACTTTCGTGTCATTCTGACTCAAATTTGGTCCGACCAATATTTAATACCTGTGGCGCTCTGTTGTTGGCTTCGCATAAGTCGTGGAAGGTGGAGGTAGTTGTGCATGCTGGGCAGGAAAGCAGATCACGCATATCCTGGGAAGGGGCTCCAAATTCGCACTGTATTTGCCAGATTATCTTTGCAGCGGCCAACCTGAGCTCGCAGTAGGTTCAGAGATTACCAGATTGGCTACTGTAGTTCGTAACCTGGTGGCAGATGTTCTGCCGGAGAGATGAAATTTGGAGGAGTGGAATATCTTTTCCTCTACGCTTCTTGCCTCTGGTCTGAAGCGCTTTTCTCCGAAGAGGTCTTAAATTTTAAAAAACTTTTACGACTCTCCAATCGCGCAGGTGAGAGTTGGTGCCCGTATAGTGGGTCTCGCTGTCGTGCTGCCGTGTAGTGGTGGCTGTCTCGTTCCTGTTTTGCTTTTTCGATTCGGCCAGCTGTTTTACGGCGAACTTCCGGTGGAGCTATACCCGCGATTGGATACAGCATCGCAAGTGGGGTTGGTTTTAAAAATCCAGTTACGAGGTATCGTTTAGCGATGTGTCTACATTTTTTGCGTGGGCGGAACGATGCCACTCTGGCCATGCAAACTCCCCGTAGAAAATGATAGACACTGGCCGTTTACTTGCGGCAACTTTTTTGCCATGCCATCCTTATGCCTATGGAATAGAGGTTAAAATCGATTGAATGGTACAAAAGAAAAAATGATACCAAACACGGCGTATTTATCTCCATTTTTAACACATTACTTTTTGTCCGCTAGAGGGCGCCATATCGAGCCTATGTTCAGCGGACAATTAAAACAGTTCTAACGAAACGTCTTATGTCGATTTCCGATGGGTAGATTAGGAGCTGTGAGGGAACAGAACACACTCACATACATACATAGGTACATACATAGCCTGTCAAAATCATAACCCTCCTTTGGCTTTGCCGTAGTCGAGTAAAAAAGGTTTGTACAAATGTCTAATCTTATTTCGAATGGAGTCTAATCTTACATACAATTGTTAACACATAAAATTGTTTTAACAGATATACCCAAGATAACAAATGTAATCGCAAAATAGCCGCCCTCAGAGACGCCACCCACAGACTGATCAAATATCCATTAATGTAATCTTATTTCGAATGGAGTATAATCTTAGCTAGACATGACTTGGAATCAGCAGTAATCCTTTTCCTTGTTCCTAGAAATGAACAATTCGCTTCAACCAGAGATATTTTTTATGGTTCCGTACCCAAAGGGTAAAACGGGACCCTATTACTAAGACTCCGCTGACCGTCCGTCTATCTGTTAGTCTGTTATCAGGCTGTATCTCTTGAACTCGACGGACGGCGAGGCAGCGGTAGGCGCGCGCGGCGTCTCGTGGCGTGCTGCAAACATTTTCATACTTTTGTTCTTACCGCTCGTAGCCCCGTGCTTAGCTTCGGCTCACAGCGGCAAGGTCGTGAACGGGCAGTGAACACATTTTTGGAGCTACAAAAACCTGCTTTGTAAAGCAAAAAACTTAGTCTCTTCTAGTCCCTCCACAGTTATTTAACTTTTGACAGTAACCATAGAGCAATAATAATTAATTGGGAAAATAAATCTGACGTTAAAGATCTGTACCTGATACGTAAAATAGGCACCATTATTACAAAGTACTCTGTGGGCCCCATTTACAATTGCATGAATATTGGGTTAGGTGCCCCTCTCGCAAGAATAAGGTTACTTAATTGAGTACTTATTTGAAACATTTCTGACAACAACATCAAAATTCGATATTAAATCAAGCAGCAATTAGCAATTCAAATATTGGTTTGAGGAAGAGTGGGGGCGTGGTGGGAATATCTCGCTTTCTTTTTTGAGCACGCGCAACCTAATAGCGGTGACGTCACATTTCAGAATCTGCATACTTATTTGACAGTTTCCCTTTCCACCAGATTTGAAAGGTTATTAACTTGATTAATATTAACCAAATTTGAAAAAGAAAATCTATTTGCGATTTTGGATAAAGTTACTTTAAACAATAAAAGAACATGAGTTAAGTACACAATTATGTTATGTCAGCGTACCACTTCAAAAGAAGAAAGACAAGTGGATAAATAAAAACAATCATTAAGTACTTAACATTTCAGTTTATTAAAATTATGTTGGTCATTCATTATTTCAAACACGCTGCTTGTATGTTTTTGCTTACATACATTATATTCAAATCCAATAAAAACTTAAAAAATATAATTGTCAAGTAGCAAATAAATAATAAAAAATGCGAATCCTATCAAAAATAATTTTTAAATGTCGTTATTATTATCAGATCTTTTTATACCTAATTAATAAAAAAATAAACTCTGGATAGTTAAACTTATAAACTCTAAACTGATTATGTAAACAATTTCTTTTTTTTTGTATAAAAATGCAAAAAGCGATTGAACTTAACTAAAAAAATATATTTGTGCGCGTCATTGTCTCTTTAAATATTGTGACTGGGTATTTATAGGAACAGGTATATATAAAAAAAAATGATAAAAAAAGTTGAAGAGGTGAAAAATGTGTGTTAGTTTACGCGAGTCGTCGAGTGCGGTAGCGTAGTGGGGCATACCGCCATGACAGCGTCACGCCCTTTGCCGTCACGGCTTTCCAGGTAGTTTTACCACCAAGACGAGCCAACAAATATTTCACATCAAAAGGAAAACTAGTAAAAATAATCTATATTACTTTATAATCTCAGAAGAAAGCAGATAAGCGAATGGAAGTAACTTGTGCCCAATAACTATGATAGCATACTATGACTCCTATGAATAACCGAGCTTGAGCTACACTATTGTATAATATTATGCACCAATGAAAACAATTAACAAGCTTATAAAACAAAGATGGAACAAGAGATCAACATTGATTTGAGTGGAATGGAAAATCAGTCGGAGGACAGTGACAGATAGTAAACAATGTCGTCTTCACTGGCAGTAGTGATGTGATCATATTCTTGTTTTGGATGAATTCTCTTTGACTTCAAATAGTTTCCGCACGAAGTACACTTGTAATGTTGCTGTTGCTGCTATAGCCAGGATTTGGATGACAGACCACCTGGAAATAAACAAATAACAAAACAAAATACATTAATAACAATTTTAAAAAAATATTAAGTTTATAAAATAGTATTTTTCATTTTTTATAAATCATTTTATTTCACTCTTCACAAAAATTCACATCAATAAGTACCTATATACCTATACAATTGACAAAAATAAGTAAAATATCGAATAAAATATGATCTTTTGTGAGAGAATGGGGTCCATACTTTTGACTTTGATTGATTTTAACTAGCCTGTTGGTCTAGTGGTTAGTGGTCCTGACTGCTATGCCGGTGGTCTTGGGTTCGATTCCCATTCAGGACAAGCGTTTGTGTGATGAACACGATAATTTTTTTCTGTATCTGGGTGTAATTTATCTATAATGTGTATGTATTTAGAAATATCTAAGTATGTTTATCATTTCTCTAGTACTCATAGCACTAGCTCTGCTTGGTTTGAGACTAGATGGCGTAATTGTGGAAATATTATTATTATACTGTGGACAGCACTGATCGCGCAACATGAAGGGAGAGCCTGGAGATCCATCACAAACCCTGCGTATATCTTAGTTGTTTTTGAAATAGAATTTATGCCCTGCAAGCGGAATAACTCCTATATCGTGGGTGAGTTCACATACATGTAAAGTCACATACATAAGACACCCAAACCCCGAACAGCTATTTGTAGGCCATACGAATATTATTCCGTGCGAGAGTCGAACCCGCAATACGAAGCAAAACAGCCAATCACTCAACCACTGCGCCAAACGTGTCGTAGAAAACTCTCCTGCAGTGTTCTTTTACGTCAAACGTAAAAGAACACTGCAGGAGAGTTTAATAGATAAAACTTCATTATAAATGGTTAATCAGCGCCATTTTTGTTTCCTAAAAAAATCCTTGTAGTTGAATCATAAAAAAGAGCATACTAAAAAACTGTTGTATATCAATAAATAACAATTTGTTTATGATGTATGAAGTGGTACTCAGAATAATAAATAATCTTATCAATTGTAGCCCACATTGCTTATTGCAAGTTTTTAACTTATCTTGTTACGATTATCTCCAGTTTAATAGATATTAAGGTGATTAGGTATTTCCCCCCATTGGGTAACAAGAATACACAGGAGCTAAAAAAATGTGATGTCACACCTGTGTGAGATATACCCACACATACATGACCATGATAAGGACAATGGGTGTGTGCTAAAAAATTCGTAAGACGTAATTTGTAAATAGCCCCTTAGCCTAAAAACCAACATTAAAGAAGGGTTTGACTTTATCTAAACTTCAAATCATCATCATCTTCCTGCCCTTGTCCCATCTTATTTGGGGTCGGCGCAATACGTTTTTTTCTTCCATTCTATCCTGTCAACCGTCATACTATCACTAACTTCCTTTTCTTTCATATCACTGTTCACACAATCCATCCATCTTTTCTTTGGCCTCCCTCTCCCTCTCCACCCATCCACATGTATACTCATAACTCTTTTAGTAACTTTATCTAAACTTCAAATATAGGTACTAATAATAGTCTTTTCGGGAGTGACGATCGCGTACGTACCGAAAGAAGGTATCCCACAAGGTAGACCAATGATCTAATGAGGGCCGCGGTAGTCCGATGGATGTGAGACGCACAGACCTGTCGCTGTGGCATCACTGGCCTATGTTTATCGGTGGATGTCTATCAGGTCAAATGATGATGATGAATAGTTATACTTGTGCATAAAGTTTTAACAAATAAATAATACCTGAGCACATAGATATTGTTGTCTTGGAGTAAGTTGTAGTCTCTGGACTCTCTGGCACGCGAATGGTACTGGTACTGCAGGATGTCGTTAATGTTCCTCTCAACAAACTGGATAGAGTTCTGAAACAAACATTAATTCAATTAATGAGTGTTCCACGCGCGCCTCAAAGAGATGTCAGCAAAACCGTAGGGGCCCGTAGGCCCGAAGCCTGCTGGGGCCATGGGTTGACTTCTGAAAGAGACACCTGTGGTCCTAGAACGCAAAGCAACTGTAGGTACATAGGTGTGGTTATAGTCAGTAAAAGTCTGTCACGCCCCCTCGCTCCCCCCTAAGCGGGAAACGTCATTAGAAGATTTCTTACCTCCAAGAAAAAAAAAGATATGTTTACAAGTGAACCACCCCAGCTTTGCATGAGTGTTAGAAATCTTTGAAATTCTTGGTTTTTCTTAGCTATGATATGCATGTCCAGCCCTTTTTTTCACATCAAAAACCCTAATATGTGATTTGTGTTTGGATAGGTAAAATAATGTCACAGATGAATGGGTGACCACAGACTTTCTTCATTAATTCATTAAACCACAAGCAAGTGCGCTCATTGTCTTTCTATTGTGTCTTTAATTATGGTACTCAAAAGGTTAGTTTCGGCCCTGGTATGAAAGGCAACGAAGGAACAGGAGTGGGTTTTTAGTCAATAAAAGTCTGACACTATCTCCTCTTATTTGTTATAAGATGATTTTCCAACAAAAAAAAGTTAAAAATAAATAATTAAAATATGTTAACTTAAATAATTGACTTCTCACTCTGACATTCTTCATCAATTTATTAATTTTGACGTATTTTAATACCATTAGGTGCTTTAAAAACAGTTTTAACAACATCATATAACTTCTCTTGTATCTGGGTGTAATTTATCTCTAAGTATGTATTTAGAAATATATAAGTATGTTTATCAGTTGTCTAGCACTCATAACACAAGCTCTGCTTAGCTTGGGACCAGACTGCATTGTGTGATAGTTGTAAAAAAAAATAGTATAGATTTTGAATGCAGCTTTAGTATTGTATCAAGGTCATTTCAAAATCAGCCCTAAGCAAATCTAAAAGTGGTGGAATAGAATAATGTAATGTCTATATGTTATGAAAATGCCTACTGTATATGTTGTAAGTACAATTTTCAATAGGTGTTTACATTAAATATTGAACATTGAGCCTGTGTTTAAATTTGTACAGGATATTCATAAGTTAAAAGTTGTATCAAAATTTCCTCAAGCTTTTATTTACCCATTTAAATTGTGGTTTATGGTCCAGTCCACACAAAATCTAAATATTAAACAACTTTTGAATTTAAATATTTACATAAATCTACATAAATTAAACATTACGGGTGGATGTTTTAGTAATTGTACTGTGTGAGAATTCTTATACTGATGAGGACTTTAAATTAAATACTCATTTAGTATTATGATGGATTTGAACATTATGTAGATACTAATTTTACAAACTACATACTACCTATCATACAGATTTTGATAATATTAACCTTTTGAATACCGTAATTAGAGATACAATAGAAAGACAATGAGAGAGTGAATGCCGGTGTTTGTTTAGGGTTTAATGAATTAAATGAATAATATTATAAAATAGAAGTAAAAACTTACAGTAAAATTCTTTATATTCATGTCAAGCTCCTCCACTTCCTTGGCATACTTCTCCCACATATCGTATCTTATCACTGAAAGATATAAATTGACTAGTTTTCCCGCAAATCTGGAGAACTGGTTATCAATGCACACTGCATAATATCCTCCTGACGAGGTCTGGTCCGCGTACTCGGCGCTCTGCCGCCACTCATACGGGTGCACTATCTGGCCGTTAGGATGCCGCACGGCGAAACCGCACATACCATCGCCGCCTTTCAACACCTGTTGACAAAAAAGTTTGCGAACTTTTATGAGTGAAATACACGAGCTAAAGATCAAAAATGTTTCGTTAATCATGGTTCCAACCCATTAGCTTCGTTATCTCAAATTGCTACATAAGTTTCGTTACAGAAAAACCTAATTAATTACCTGATAGCTGGCGTAAAACGTAGCACCAGACGGAACATATTGATAGTAGCAGTCTTCTTTACCCGCGTCGATGTGCACTTTGTAGTCCATCGTCACCGCAGGCTGGTTCTCATACCATGGCGCTGCCGACTGCGAGAATACATCTCCAACAAGTGATAAAACTGTAAATATTAACGTTAACACCGTAAACATATGCCACGTCCGTTGTGCCATTTTTGACTGAAATAATCATTGACATTTCGATGACATATAAAACAAGTGTCAAAAAAGTGAATGCTCTCTCCGCTCTCCCGGCTCGGGGCTACCGTTTAGAAATGACGACTTGTTGAGTTTTAAGCGGTCTGCAATTTATTACTCGGCCTGGGTTTACAATTTATTACCAATTCAAAGGGTCGCGTCGGTTAGTAGATATAATAATCTTACCTTTGTATGAAGTCTAATATTGTGTGACTAAACAACTAAGTGAAAATCATCTTGTATTTTGTAATTAGATTGTAAATGACGTTTTTACAATATTAATAAATATATATTCTGTCTGTGTAGTTGCGGTTTACGTGTGTATTTTATGTTTTAACAATTATGCTATTTATGTATGTATCTTTATTTTTTGTTTGTTTCAGTCCAATACTAATCCATCAAGTGCAACTGAATTACTCGAAGAATTTTAAGTCTTCACTTACTGACCCTTTTCATTTTCTATATTGAAAATATAAACTACTTGCTTTTCTAATTTACTTGAGACGTTCGCAGTATAGTCGACATGTTGACATCAGCTCATTTAAATTAGAATAGCGTTACAACAGCTGTATTGCTGTTGAATGAATGACAGTTGACAGATTGACAGCTAACCTCTAATTTGGTTCTTATTATTGGAAAACTTTCGCAAATGTTTTTTAAATGAAAACATTATTCAAAATCAATTGTGGAAAAATATAATGAAAGCCAGATATTTATCATTCTACTCTTATATAGGAACGCCATTTAGGTTTGTAAGCTTGCTAGTAGTTTGCATATAATTGCATGCTATAATTAAAGAAAAAACCACTAATCAGACAACATTGCAGGTCTTCAGAGAAGCTATGGTTTAAAGAAGGGCGTAATCACCCAGATCCAGAAAGCGTACAAGGTTTGATGGAACTAGCGCTTCTACAACTTAGATCGTTGAACTACCCGAATCTTATACTGTCAAGCCGGTGAGAGTCTATAAAATAACTGCATGCTATTGAATATTGCCTATAGAAAACTGACATACTCATACTGATTAAACCCTCTGTAAACAAACACTGAACAAGTATTATTTAAAGAGTATTCTTGGACCCCACGGCCCAAGAGTTTCAACCCGAGTGCTCATAAGCTGTTCAAAGAACTATCCAAACGCTTAGTAGACACTTCGCGTGACCCAAGAGCTGGCTTTTACCTCGGTCAGAGATTAAGCATTGCCATACAACGTGGCAATGCCGCCAGCCTTTTGGGCTCACTTCCAGTCGACAGCAATCTGGAGGAGTTTTTTGACGCCATATTTTAGCTAGTAGTTTTTGATTTAAGTGTATATATAGTTTTAATTAGTTAAGTGTTTTATGTATTCATTTTACCTTAGTACTAGTGATCGAGTACAAATAAAATAGAATTAACAGGTACTGATTATGTGGTGTAAAATATTTTCGTAATGAATATGTCTTGTGAGAGAAAATAATATATGAGTATTCTCTTTAGCAGTGACTAGGTACTGTTTCATCTACCTCTATTCACTGTTATTGTTCCTTATATTTCACTACTACCTGCTCATTCTCAATAGCTTCTCTGACAAAATTACAGCATATGTCAATGTGTTTTGTGCATTGATGATGTACAGGGTTTTGAGCAATTGCTTTAGTAGATTGGCTATCACTAAATACACACTTCTCCTCTTTGTTCAAGAGCTCTGCTATAAACCTCCTTAATTCATTAAACCCCAAGCTAATGCTGGCATTCACTCGGTCATTGTCTGTCTATTGTGTCTCTAATTACGCTACACAAAAGGTTAAAAATATTTCGTCTCTTGTAGTGTCTGATAAGACTACATATTCTGCTTCAGCAGTTGATAGAGCTATGGTGCGTTGCTTAATGCTCTGCTAGCATATAGCTCCTCCTTGATATGTAAAAACATAGCCTGTCCACAATTTTCTGTCTACATCTCCACCATGGCTTGCATCAGAATAGCCTTCAATAAACTCTTCAGCCTTCAAATTTTTAGAAAAGCAAATGCCGTAACTTTTAGTGCCTCTCAAGTACCTCAGTACCATTGTACGTCGATCGCAGGGGTGAATAGAAACAAATCTTTACAGGGGTATTTTCACACTACAAAAGAAATGTTTGCACAATTTTTAATTACATTGTAATACCAAAATAATGGAAGCTTAGCTAGAAACCAATATTAGAAGAAACTAGTGAAAGCCCTAATCAAAGTTTTGTTTGTATTCACTCCTGCGTTCCTATTCACCCCGTTTGATGGAACATATTGTTTTGAAAAAAGTTATTCTGTTACATTTCTTGTTACAGCACAGATGGTGGAGTCCATGCGCTGAACACCAGCGCTCACTTTGACTTAGAGAAGTACGGCTCCGGCATATATGACCCTGACGGTGTTACCTACACTTTGAACAAGTTCTTCCACAAACACAATAATAGCATTTTTGTTAAAAAAGTTGTCAGAGTTGCCGATAACTTCAATGCTAGACGTAATGCTATTGGCAGGACATATTTATATAGGTGAGTATATTTTTTTATTTAATCTACACTACATTACACTTTACTGCAGCCATTCTAGGACATAATTGAGGCCAGCATTTTTTTGATAAGACAGAAAGCTTGGGAAGGCACTGTCGTCGAGGAAAGAGGATTAACTAATCTACGCTTTGCCGATGACATTGCCCTTTTCTCGTCTTCGGCGGCTGAGTTAAGCCTTATGCTCGAACAACAGCCATGCCAGCCTCGAGGTCGGACTCAAAATGAATATGACGAAGACAAAGTCAATGACCAACAGCAAGAAACGTAAAGTGGACATCGAGGACGTGGAGGTTGAATATGCCCATGAGTACCTCGGCCAGATAGTCTCTTTCCAGGCGAGGCAAGATAAAGAAGTTGCTAGACGCATCGAGAACGCCTGGAAGAGCTATTGGTCGATGAAACACCTGATGAAAGGATCACTTCCACTTTCCCTTAAAAGGAAACTTATGGTCATGTGCATCCTTCCCACCCTCACGTAAACTACTTGCAAACGTGGTCATACGAAAGTCAAAAGTTCGCACTCGGGGTCTACCAGCGAACAATGGAACGATATACTTTCGGAGTCAAAAGAACAGATCGCATGAGGAACAGTATACTTCGTTCCAAAAAACAAATAGCAGACATAGGTAACTCAGCCGCCAAACTAAAATGGAACTGGGCCGGTCACATCTGCCGCATGTCGCAACAAAACAGCTGGAGCCGGCGACGCGGAAGGCCCAGAAGGAGATGGCGTGACGATTTGAACTCCTATTTTAAGGATTGGCCAGAAGTAACTAAGGACAGAAAAGAATGAAATAACGAAAGGGAGGCCTTTGCCCTGCAGTAGGACACAACGGGCTCATAATAATAATAGACAAAGCTATGAAGTTAAGTTAGTATCATGAATCTTATGAGTCTCAAAATGTGTTACTTATTTTGGCTATAGTGTACAGGAAAAATTATGGCTTGACTACTAGTTTATTTTCGTAAGATCGACAATGTCAAAGCGCTTATAGACATAACTTATCATTCTCTTTATATATTCCAGATTGGCAGTGAAAAAGCAAGATGTAGTTTTGCCACAGAATGTGACAATAGCATCATATGTACCTATAGAAGAATGGAAGCGCTGTCATTTTGCAAGGTAAGCATTCTATGTTACATTAAACACACCTCAGCATTATGGGCGTTGCTGCCGCTGTATTAATGATACGGGGCCTCCAGGTCTCAAGGGGCCCCAATTACGGAAGCATAAAATCGTTAAATGTCAAATTCTTATTAATGAGAGGCTGATAATATCCCTTTTGGGCTTGGTCACAGTCAGTTGAAAAAGGGGCCCCTTTTTTATTATACAGGGCCCCTTTGTGACTAGCTATGCCATTATTCAGCATTTCGGGTCGCTACTCTAGTTTACAAGTTTAAAAAGGTGGTGTGTACAGAGACAGAGTAGACACAGAGAGAGAGAGGGGGGTGGGGGGGAACTAAAAAGGAATGTTTTTAATAAAAAATATTTTAGGTTACCTGACTTCGACATAGAAAAGTTCAAAGAAGGTGCCAAGTACTTTGTTGGCTACCACGACTTCACGACGTTCAAGCGTTTTGACAAGCTGAAGCAGACCAAACACAACCGGCGAGAGATTCAGTCGTTTGACGTGAGGCCGGGGAAGCCACTCCTCACCAGCTACACGAGCGAACAAGACAGCATATTTGATTACTGGGATATTGTGATTAGGGGAAGAGGATTCGTGCATAACCAGGTAGGCACAATTACATACCATTTGAATTTTTAGGAAACATAAACTAAACCAAAAAACACATATTCACGCAAAACGGAACGTAATTAATTATTACTGCACAGAGTACATACGATAAGCTGTCGCCCCAAGTAAAATATTGGTAACCTGCAGCATACTTTTTTTAGTCTTAAGATGAGACTGGAAGGCAACTCCAATATAGTTGAGCAAAGGTTTGGCAGATCGAGGACACTTGACGACAGAGGCGGATCGTGAAATTGTTGGACTCTGGGCTAACACTACTTGGGGGCTCACCTAAGTAATCAAATTAATTGGCATTTTATTAAAAATAAGTTTATATTTTTCCTAAAGTGTACCTTTTCGACAACGACCGATCACTGTAGAAATGTCGTCCTAATGGAACAAGACATGAGTTACTATAGCTAACTTGACTGCTACCATAATTAAACAGTTAAATAGATTAAGCCGTATTGTAGATTGTTTTTAATGAGAACTGGGGGCCCCTTATATCCCTGGGACCCTGGGCTGCAGCCCATTTAGCCATTAAGTAGATCCGGCCATGCTTGACAATATGGGCGGTTGATTTTTCGCCCTTTAATATAAATATCAGGCCCCCAGAGACCTAGCAGTGACCAGAGGAATCGGGCTATGGATGATGATGATGAAGGGTTGTGATGTAATGAACCGCAAATATTGCTGACAGTACACTGTAGCATTATTCGTACTGGTACTTTGCTTATCATTGCGGTCTGTGGGAACATATTGAAAGAGTTACCGTGGCTCTAGAACGCAAGGGGCAAATGAAAGAAGTCTATGTGGTTATAACCGTGGGAATAACGTAGGTTTAAGTTAGTAAAAGTTTGACTCGCCCTCTTGCTCCACCACCTCAAAAAAAGAAACAAGATAAAACTTCATCGCGCACACGTGGGCGATCTGGGCGCGTCGGTCTCCATACATTTTATATGGCAACTAGAAATAAACTAAACTTTTAGAGCTACATTAACATACACAACGGCACACGATGTGTTGAGGCGCCAGAGCGGTATCGCTGCGTCGTCTTACATAGAAATATCTGTGGCATGTCACACGATGCGCCCAGGCGCCGCACCGGATTTGCAACCACCGAGACAGAAGACGGGAGGAGTGAATGTGTTGCGACGTTGGAGTGGTGCCGCTTTGTTGTTTATGTTAGAATAAATACTTTTTTTATAAATACGCTGCTGGGGCGCGGGCGGTGCCGCAATGCATCTTGTGCACCTTCACTTAGATCCACGCTACGCGATGCCACGCGATGCGACTCTACGTACAAATCCGCCAAAAGGCATACCCGCCGTGTCTTCGTTTTCTGTTCCTCAAAAATGACGATTGAATGGATTGGGTAGGAAAAACTCTTAAAAAACTTAATAACCTTTTCCAGATCCGCCGCATGATAGGTGCACTAAACTCTGTTGCGGTAGGCAAGCTCCCACCTGAAGAGATACAGGTGATGCTACAAGTGCCATCGAAGCACACCTGGCACAACAGCATCCAATCAGGTCCACCTGACGGACTGTACCTGTGTGACGTTCATTACAACCCTGAAGACCTTGTGTACGATCCGGAGAAGAGTCAAGAAGGAAGAGAGGAGGACGAAAGAGAAAGTGAAAGTGACTGAGTGAGATAGAAGATAGAATTTGGTGATAGTTTATGCCAGATTTTGGCTGTTATAGACATTTAATGAAAAAGTTAACTGGTTGAAGAAAAGCAGTGTCTTAAGCAGCTCGAGATAAGGTTTCTAAAGGAACCATTAATTTTGAATTTAAAACAATTTCATCAAAAATTTTTGCATTTAATATTTCATCACGTTACGACATATTTAACCATTAGCTTTTACCAGCGGCGTCGCCCGCAAAACTCATGATATGAATATAAAATATAGCCTTAGAGATAGTTCGGCTACATATTAGTGAAAGAATTTTGGAGGTATGTGGAACAGATAGTAAAGTCCCGCAAACCTCCGTTGAAAAGGGAGGATCCTCCAACCAGACGGGTGTTATGTCTGGTGGGCAACTGCCTGATAGATGATTTCGGGCTCTTCTATATGTTCTAATCGCGCGGAGAACTTTGATTGTGCGATGCAGAATTAGTTCTTATGTGACGCCATAGATGTCGCTACAGAATTTTCAGAATCTGTTCAGTAGGTATATAGTCTATAGTATTATTAGTAAAGATGAGTTTCCTAAATGAGCTACAGAAACAAAGAAACAAACTGAAAGTAACAGAAACAGTCGTTACTGAAGTCGACGGACGACGTTACGTTGAGAAAGACTCCACAGTAACTTCTATAAGTCCCAATACTTACGGTTTCGTGGTTGACACGAAACCAGATAATATTCCAGTGAAAATAATTGAATCCGTGTACATAGGATCACAAGATTGTACTGCAAGTAATGTTATAGAAGCATATAACATACAACATATACTAAGTTTAGGAATAAATGTACAAGTTTCAGTCAACAATAAGTTTAATTACTGCTTAGACTTGCCAGAAACTAATATTAAAGATGTTTTGTCAGATAGTTTGCCGTTCATTCGGAAGGCTGTGGAATCCAAAGAGAATTGTCTGATTCATTGCAATGCTGGCGTCTCTCGTACCTCTATGGTTGTCATCGCTTATCTAATGCATTATGAAAGAATGCAGTTTCAAGAAGCTTATGATTTAGTGAAAAGTAAAAGGCCGGCTATACAACCTAACGATGGGTTTAAAAAACAATTGAAAATTATGAAGCCTGGTGAAATAATTTAGAATAGTGCTGTGCAATTTTAGACTTAAGTGTTTAGGAAATAAGTGTTAAGAGGGTCCTTTTCCACTCGCTTATCGTCAACATCGAGCATGGTTTAAAAGCTTGTTGCTTCATTTAACGCGATGTTTGATGAAGAAGCAATGCAAAAAAAGAGAAAACGCCTGAAAACTCTGTTGGCATTCGATAATTCCGTGATTTATTACCAAGTTCCAGGAAATACGTGTTTTTTCTTTAAAAATCCTTTAGTCAGAAAAATTGTCTTCATTCAGAACCTCGATTAAATGTGCTTTTATTGATGTATTTTTTTATATTTTTAATATATGAATAGGTACATTATGGAGGGCCAAAGTTCACTTAAAATAGGAGATTTTCAGAAGTCTTTACTAGATTAGTTTTACACAAATTTATGTTTTGATTTCTATAGAAGCCTAGATAATATCCACAAGATAGCTGTGTATCCAAAATATCTAGAGAAAGATGTGTAATAACATCATAATCACGTAAGACCGGTTGTATGAAAATATACCTCGAAATGGACGCTCTTAACTAAATGTTTTGTTATAAGAAATGTTGTTTTGATGTAGATAGAAATGAAAGTGTAATATATTTTTGGAATCGATCAAGAAACTAGTCTTATTTCTATGTCTAAATCCTCTATTCCATTTCCTCGATAATTTTCCTTGCAACAACATCCTAAACTACATCAATTTCAGTATTCAAGTACAGTCAGGGGCGCCGACTCCGTGGGTGCTCGGGGGCTTGAGTACCCATGAGAAATAAACAGTGAGTGCCGAGCACCCCTAAGAATAGACATCAGGAAACAGATCAGTAATCGCCTTTTAGGTTACATATAAATTATAATATTTCTTGATAATAAAAACTAGTTTTATTTTTATATAATGGTTTAGTTTTACATTTTTATCAAACATAATTAGTAATTAAGTACACGGTATGTAAGTAGGACATATATTTATTTGTCGGTCGATCAGTGCGCATTTCTCTTCTCACACTTAAGCCATTTTTTCGAATCATAAAATGAGCATGAGCACCCATGAAGTTTTCTAAAAGCCGGCGCCCCTGAGTACAGTTACAGTCGAATGATATTGCACCCCAGCACCACTAGCCAAGTTACAATCGTATCGTTAGTGCCGAACGCCTCGAGTAGACCACGCCTCCGATTACTTTGTTCTGACGTCATCTCAACGCTCCTTCACGTGGTCAGAACAAAGGAATCGGAGGCGTGGCCTACTCGAGGCGTTCGGCGCTAACGAAACGATTGTAACTTGGCTAAGGATGGTGTCGATATCGCTAACGCTACTGCTGAGTACAGAATACTAGGATTAGCCTGCATCGAAGTGTTTTTAGGATTTTCTTAATGTTTTATCCTATGTGAATGTGACATCCTCGTGCCTCTGAGCATATAAAGCCGGTGATCTTTCGCCTGATCTGGTTGTATCGGATTGCTGTCTCATCAGTCTAGTAAAGGAACAAAGAATGCACCAGTATGTCATCACACCTGAGCACTATGATAACTCCAATACGCTTGGGTTTGGCTGATCTGATGGTCGTTTGGTCGGGAAGATTATTAGCATAAGTATAACATACTAGCTTCTGCCCGCGGCTTCACTCGCGTGAATGTAGGTTTCTTCATACAAACTTTGGACCACCGTTTCATCCCCTTAGGGGGTGAATTTAAAAAAATCCTCTCTTAGTGCTCGCCTACGTCATAAAAGGAAGCCTTGTGCAAAATTTCACGCTCCTAATCCCAGTAGTTTCGGCTGTGCACTGATATGTCAGTCAGTCAGTTTCCCCGTTTATATCTATAGATAATCAATGTCAATCGCTTTTAGCGATAAGACCGCCCATTGTGACACCCTATTAATGTTAATTACCTAATGTAAATTGTATTTTTGGTGTACAATAAAGAATATCTATCTATCTATCTATCTATGTTATTATCTTCCCACTGTTGGGACTCAAGCCTCCTCTCGCCCGTTCCTCTATCTAAGAGCTCTAGAGGTAGGTAGAGGTAGAGCTTAGAGTTTCTATCTAAGAGGAACGGGCGAGTTGGTGGATGTTACATATCTTAAATTCGTAGATGGTTCTAGGATATGCGTGTTTACTGCGATGTTCTCCTTCACAGTTTTGAGAGCAGAAGTGATAAAATAAATTACACAGAGTAAAGCGCCAGGCTGGGTTTGAACCTAAGATAGGGAAGAGGTTAAATACGGAAATAAAACAACATTATATACAAACAACTAATGTAATAACTAATAAATAGGGCAGTTTTAAGTACATGAGCCGACCCGCATGTAATCATACGGCTCTAAGAACGGAAGCCATGACACTAGTTATTATTTGTATTAATTATTACTGTAGCACCAAGTTCATAAGTTGTCCGAAGCACTTAAACTTAATTAACACTTTTCATATAAATATTTGTATGTACAATTGTTTATATCGGCTATAGAGGCTATGTTATTTGTTATTATCATTTATTTTGGCAACATGGTCTTACACTATTGACAGATTCGTAGAACATTACAAGCATTATTATTTAATTAAATTTATTCTAGATTCATCATCATCATTACAACCAAAAGACGTCTGTTGGACATGGTCTGCCCCAAGAGTTGACACCACTACCGCTGTGCTACTACTGTGCGTCTCGCATTCATTGGATTCCCGCGATCCTCAAAAAGTTGTAGGTCCACCTTGTGAGAGACACTCCAACGCTGCGTCTTTCGGTACGTGGTTGCCAATCCAGAAACTTTCGGCCCTATCTACCATCTTTTTCTGTGAGCAATGTGCCCTGCCCACTTACAATCAAAACAAACCGAATAACACTGATTTTTATCGCTGAACGCTGGATATCTAAAACTAGGTTTTTATCCAACAATTCTACAGGGAAATAAAATTGAATGATGAAGGAAGCCAGTTAACAATTCGATTTAGACAAAAAACAAATGGAAAAAAAAGGGATTTGTATCTTTTCATAGGCCGCTCACATTAATATTGCTCACACCTCAAATCGTCTTGAGATGTGAGCACTGTTATTACAAGATGGCGTAAAGAAATCGTTGTAATAGTAGCGTTTACGGTCACTCGGAAAGCCCGTCAAAGGGCTATCGGGGTTACCATGACGTTCAAAGTAAGATTGTTTCATTCTTATTTCATTGTGGGTAAGAGACAGAGCTATACAGGTTGTCTAGCGCCATCTCTTATCCACACTGAAAATAAGAATGAAACAATCTTACTTTAAACGTTATAGTACAGTGCGCTGAGTGCGAGTTGTTTTGACGTTAACGCGATCGAAACGTTAACCTCGTTTGGCTCTCTAATTGGCTAAGGGCTCGGAGCGGGCCAATCGGAGCGCCGAACGTCATAAACGTGTCGATCGCGTTAACGTAAAACAAACTCGCACTAAGCACTCTGGTCTATAGCGATGTTGACGTGACTTGGAATGCGGCCCATATGAATTGGATAAAATGTCAAACCGATACAAAAAGGACAGTAATTTTGCATCTATTAATGTCAATCTAACAAAACAAAGTCGCAGTAATGAACTACAAATCTGTATAAGACTTTCTATAATTAATTCAGCAGTATACATGTATATATTAAGTGGAGATATATTATTACAAAACTGATAATTATAAAAGATTTCTTCTGTTTGCAGTTCATCATGTAAATAACACGTTAAATATTTCATTTAAATTCGGTGGCGATTTCGGCGTTTCTTCAATAAAATCTGATTCAATTAGATAACAACACAACATATTTACATCTAAATAATATAATAGTTTATAACTTTTATAATGGACGTTATTGTTTTAGTTTACATAAGTTACTATATAACTCTGAAGCACCTAGAAGCACAAGTGGGGGCCCAACACTGAACTATGAACTTCAGACAATGAGCTGAAAACAAAGCTGTGAGGTAAACGGAGGCCTGTCTTGCAGGGGGACAATTAATCTGCCCAGTCTATACACAGACCAACCTTCAACCTTCATCAACCTTCTTGTAGATCGACCCGTGCAGCTGTTATTTCAGCCACGAGCTTCTCCTTGCAGTGGTATAACATTATAGTCCATTTAGGGCGGAATTCACCAATAAAACTAATCGCGTTTTAACGTTTGGCTCACATAATTGCGTTTAGTCGCTGTCACTAGTGTCACTTGTCTCTATTTTTCTTTTGATGTATTTTTACAAGTGACACAGTGACAGCGGCTAAACGCGATTATGCGAGCCAAACGTTAAAACGCGATTAGTTTTATTCGTGAATTCCGCCCTAATACTTCATTCCAAATAAGATTAAACCAACATTTTTTACTGTCCGTTCAACCGATTTTGACTTTTATTGCCTTGGTAGCATGATAAATGATCGCTGCAGTAAATAGTTGGTGTTGTAACCACTTTTTGCTTTTAATGTCATCCTTATGCCTACGGAATAGAAGTCAAAATTGTTTGAACGGACAGTAAAAAAGGTTTGTTTAAATGTGTAATCGTATTTCAAATGGTGTATAGTTTGATTATATTCACGCCATATCTGGCTTGTTCATCTTCCCACAAAGATGACCCAGTTTAATACCCGTGGAACTGGCAAAGCGTGAGCCAATCAAATTGAACCATCGACGGAAGAAGAGTACTCAATATTGGGCCCCTATTCAAGCAAGCTCGTTATGAGACATAGCAATAAACATAGTAACTAACAAAGAAACGATTTGGTTTACCAATGAACACTCGACTTTTTGGTGATAGCAACCTCAGGTTAGGACAGTGACAGTTAAATAACGGTAATAAACAACAGACTTATGTGAAAGCTATGGTTCCGAGCGTGGCCGTGTTTCGCGGTGAACACAACATTTTTAGCGTTTGGAAGCATTATTAAGTCAAGAAAGTGGTACTTGGTAAACTCATACATTCCACTTTATTGAAGTTCGCTAAAATATTGTCTCAAAATCCACCTAATTCTCATTGTTAATATTCATATGTTGTTTAGTTATGGCGCTATATGCAGAGGCGTAGCTAGATGACCAACGGCCCTGGACCAAAAAATATGAGGCCCCTTTTTTATGTGGGACATCTTCAAATAACTTCTCCTGCTCTGGGTAGAATGGGAGGGAGTGTCAGACTTTTACTGACTAAAACGAGTTGCCATGATTAAAGTTGTGTTGTAATCTATTTCATTTAGATTTCGAAGGGGGAGAATTTTTCTCTTGTTTAATAAGAGGTTTGCTAAAAAGATTTTGGGGGGCTCCGATCTTGGGGGCACTGCCCCACCCAACCCTTCGGTACGAGTAGCTACTCCAGTGGCTATATTTTCGTTCGATTTTAGAAACAACCATTTCCTTGGCTTAATAATGCTCCTATCACTAAAAATGTTGAGTTCAGCGCCATCTAGCGAGAATTTGACCGCGCTCGGGCCCTTAGCTATCACTTTAACTAAAGACTAAAAACCCAAATCATGAAAAATTGTGCTTTCGTAAAATGCGTAATGGCAAGTTAAGTACTGGTTAAGATTTAGAAACTAAAATTAAACTGTGGGAAAAGCGACCTTTAATTTTAAAATGTCTTATTTTTCACATATTTTTTTTCTAGTCGCTTTCGCCATTTGTAATTAGTCAACTTAAAGCTACTTAACACTAATGTCATTCGCGTTACAACCATTTATAATGATTTATGAGACCACAACAGTACATAATAATTTCATTATTATATCGAAGCACTGAACAGGACGGGAATGTTAATTTTGAATCACAATTTACTAAACCAAAAATAATATAAAGCCTACTCTCCACAGACGCGTAGCTTTAGGGCTATATTTCACAAGGACACCATGGCGGCGCGACTATTCGCCGCTACCAACAAAATGTATACAGCTCTATAGAGAGTGGTTTCACTTTGTGTCCGTTTGGTTGCGCAACCAATTTGGTGGCGCGACCAGCTCGGACGCCAGTCCGGCTGACAGCGACGCCCCCACCAAAGAGTGTGTCAGGGCTATATTTCACCGGGACACCATGGCGGCGCAACTGGCCGCAAAAATATAGCCCTTATAGACGCGTAGCGTATAATCGCTTGGTGTACGCCTGCAACGAAACAACGGCACTACATTGCCGCTTCGTCGACATAGTTTCATAGTTTTGTATGTAAGCTTCACGCCGGCGTACACCAAGCGTATAATGACGAATACGCGTCTATGTAGCTACGCGTGCGTGGAAAGTAGGTCTCACTGATGTGTATTCCAAACCCCCTACAGTACATGATGGACTTATTATAGAGGGTGAGAAAAATCATCTCTCATCGAATTAGTTAAACTAAGGTCCAGAATGAGTTTTTGTTAAATACTGTGGTAGTGTTTTAGTCCCTCACACATGCAACAATAAGTAGCTATGACCATTGACCAGCTTTCAGTCTTCTAACTTTATTTCTTCATAAAATCTCAATTTGTCAAAAAATCTTATAAATTATTCTGTTGAATAAATGTTAAATAAAATTATTAATTAACATAAATTAGATACGAAAACGAGTCTCACTCGCGTGTCAAAATTTTTCAATAGACTTGCGAAAGTCCCCCGTGTATGTTACTTCGCCCTTATGGACTTATCAATAAGGTTGAAAGTGGTAGACATGAAACTTTCACAAGTATTCGCGTACCGTTTAACGCCAAGTTTATAATTTCATTGTCCGAAAAAAGGTTTCAATTTGTAAAGTTCCAATGTCGCCTTTGCGTAGGTCACCTGCGCCTATTTTTCATTCCTTCAAGCAAAACGGACGGATTCAGTCCCGCTCAACTACTTAACGAAACCTAACTCAAATAAAGAGTGCCTACAGAACTAAATAACTTTGTTTCTTACTTCCATTTGATTCCTCCGAATACCTACTACTAAACAAAATTGTAAACGTCCATTGTACTCTTAGCGCAATAAAACAAACACTTATTATGTATAAGGCACTAACATATTGTAACTAATAAAATAATTGACTTACTTAATGAAAATAAAGGTCACTCGGATATTATTTCGTTGACAATAGAGAAGGTACGAAGCTTTGTGTGGCAGGAAGCAGTCACAACGCGGCAGCCCAGCTGCACAGTTTACTTTCGACCTCATCTGCAGAAATCGTCAACATACCAAAACAATCGCGACCTTATGCAGTATTACAATAAAGCATTAAATTTAAGTAATTACAAAGTTCTATATAAAACAGATCATGGAGGTTCTTACTCCATGTGATCAAATACTTTATTTTTACGCAAAAGTAATTTATATAAGCGTTTTATAAAACAAAATACATCCTAAATAAGTACATAATCATGCAATAATTTACAGTTAGCTACACAATGTATATTCTAGTCGAAACTGACTGTACAACGCATTAATAAAAATTGCGATAATTTCATATAAATAAGGACGAATATAAAAAGTCTTAAAACAACCTCGTGTCATTCCTGATTTTAAAGGAATGTGGTTAAATATTCTAAAACTTATTATTTACTTTGTGAGCATTTTCAATTATCTACATGACTGTATTGTTGTTACTAGAGGGACATGCCTGCGGGTCACATCCGCTGGACCTCGCTTGAATAGATATATACTTACTTGTGAATGTTAGTTATTGCGGACACGAAGTCGAAGCCAGATTAAAAGCCTAAGTCCTTCCTTAAGCTTCAAGCTCACTCCGTTCCAAATTTCATAAAAATCGGTTTAGTATTTTAAGTGTGAAACCGTAACAGACAGACAGAGTTACTTTTACATTTATAATATTAAAGTATATATCGGTTATCACAAGATAGAGTAGTGAGATCTGGCGGACATGGCTCACACAGTGAATTTCCCACTTTAGTCAGACCAGCTTAGTAAAGCAGCCAAACAATTTTATATTACGATTAACGAGGCCGCCGATATATTACCGGTCTTATTATATCATATTCAATATCTTATCATAAAACTTTGAATTGACAACTAAACATTATGCATTACAAAATCGAGTACAAATAACATAATACACTGAATTGAACATTATTCAATATCTTTTTTGAGTAATATAATGTAATATGTTATACAAATGCACGTTTCAATACAAGTCTTATTTTCAGTCACAATTTATATATGTATTTATTTATATGGCTGTTGTTATATTATATTGAACACGTATATCGTCCCTTAGCTTACAACACCGCTCAAGTCGAAAATTGGCGGTTTTCACATTTGAATGCTTTTAGATGGAGCTGCTCATTGCGCGTCTAACCATTGGTCACATGATATAGATTTCAGCCAATCAGAAGCCATAATTCGAAAAGTAGTGATAGCGTGCAAGTTGGCTGGCCTCTCAACACCGCACAGTTTTTTTTGTTTCCTGTATAGTTGTGACTTATGCGGCGTTGTTAGCTAAGGGACGATATGTAGGCGTGATATTTTCTCATAAAGGCAGAATATAAATGAGCAAGTTCTGCAATCTGTCCTTAGATTGATCTAGCATATGTATTGATCGTTATTATGATTATAGAATAAAATTTACTTTTGCTCAGCTCTAAATCAAGATAATTTGTTACGTTATTCATCAAGTAATGCGAGATTGATAATTAATAGCTTTTTAAGGTACATTGTAGCTACGGGCAAACTCCAAAAGAATAAAAGCAAATATTATTTGAGGGTAGAAAAATTAAATACTGTAAATAAAGCACCGTATTTAGGCAACAAACTTTTAGTGTTGCTAGAAACATGTTTTCATTTGCGTTTTCTTTTACCAGCAACACAATCAGATGTACGCAAGCATAAGAAGCTTTCATCAATTTACTTTATACCGTGAACTTACTATATATTTCACGGATTTTAACGATAGATAAAGGTACGATATCTAGGAGTTGAATATTAAATATCCGTCTTAATGATGAGCCCGGATAGAGTCAGCATCACTTGAAATACCTTGAATGTATATAATGACAGAGTTGTCCAGGGTATCTAAATACTCGTCGGACGTAATAGGGAATATGCATGTTTTTTTTTTACAAATATATAGTCCAAGATCCCAGAGTGATCTGACAAATTTATTTTCACATGGATGAATCTTAGGTTCCCAGTAGCGTCTCATGTGCTTTGAATACCTGTGTGCTTGTGGAGCTCTCCCTTGGGGCCCCTGGGCAGGTACCAGGTAAGAAAGGGAACTATTAAATATTATAATATTAATAGGGGCATTCAAAGCACATGAGATGCTACTGAGAACCTAAGGTTTCATCCATGTGAAAATAAATTATGTCAGATCGCTCTGGGATCTTAGTATAATAGAATACTAACTGTGAAAACAATATTAAAATTGGTAGAGTAGCAAATAAGAATTAACAATTTTTAACAAATATATCTGTCTCTTCCGCCAAGACATCGCTTTCGATGGCGGCCGTACGGCTGTGACATGGCCATGGACTTTGACGTCACAAATCCAAGTCGCACTTCTGTTTTTTATTGGTAGCTATGAAGCTTTATCACTTCTTTATCGAGAAGATATTTTAAAAATCTAAATTATTATTATTGATTTATTTTATATTTGTTTAATAGAGCCAAAAATTATTTAATTTTGCAAATAAAAAAATTGCATGAATATTCCCTATTGAGTATGTATGTAGTCAGTAGACAAGAGTCAAGTTTTAGAAGCTCTTGAGAGTGAGTCCCCTGGCCGGTAGGCTGTTAGCCTTGGCGGGCGCGTCCCTCGCCTGCGAGTGCGCGACGGCGATGCTGAGGCACTGCACCCACTCCTCCGCGTTCTTGCCGTCCTTGGGCTTGAGGATGAGCGTCTGGTCGCCCGTGAAGATCTCGAAGGCTTTGGGGATGTTGCGCGCGCCGCGGGAGACCTTCACTGAGCGGATCTGGTTTATGTCGATGCTTTCGCCGCCGCTCTGCAATGCAATGAGCTGGTCAAGCGCGGATCCAATATTGTGGGCACGATGATGCCCACAACACCCTAAGAGGGTTGTGATATCACATTTTAACGGTCACGCTGATGATGCAACGTTTTAAGGGTTTCGTACCTCAAAAGGAAAACAAGGAACCCTTATAGGATCACTTTGTTGTCTGTCAATACCCTTTATCTTGGAAACGCGTTAAGGTATCAAATTGAAAGTTTATTAATTTACAAGTGTTAGTCCCACGACTTTGCCCATGTGCAACTATAAACCTGAACATCAATTTTTTTTTTTTAAATATGATTATCCAAGACCCCTCGCTAGGAATTTCCCATGTATCATAGATACGTTGACAATCTTTCAAATACACACGATTCGAAACACCCAACATACAAATATTTGTTCCATGCGGGTATCGAACCTGTGTTACGCTGCGCACCAGACAATCACTTAATCATCAATAAGTCGTGAGTCTGATTACGAAGTTCCGACACTTCGTCTTGAGTCTTTTCATATCATGACACATAAACGTGAGCTTCTGACACATGTCATATTCGTCATTAAATAATGAGTACTCACAGAGCCCTTGCAGGAGAGGTGTGCCCCGGACAGCGTGAAGTATCTCGTCCTCCAGCGTCGGAACAGCCTCCAGCGACCCTTCTTCTCCTTCAGCTGACCCTCAATGACGGGAACTCCATCCGCAGCGAGGAATCCTACTGCACGTTCAGGGTGAGTGCAGAGGAAACAGCCCCAAGTCGCCTAGATTCAAAGAAAAAGAAAAACTATTACTTTAACTATACATAATAATACCCCGTGGCGTGCCTGAAGCCTTTATAGGAGGCAAACCAAGAAACCTTGACCTATCTACTGCTAACCTAATATACCGAACAATTGCAAGCGTTTCCGCATTCATTTCAAAGATAATTAATTTTAATCACTTCAAAATCAAGTAAATTACAGCAATAAATAATCATAAAAATTTTAATGACAGAAAAGGAAAAAAAACTATCAAAGCAATTACATACAAAACGGTAGCCGCACGTCATAGAGGATGCCTCGTTATTTTGGTAAACTTACACACGAACCATTTCATTTCATTCATACTTTTTCCGAAGCTAGGCATATTCTTAGAACATCACATTTTAATCATATTTAATAAGTTTTTATAGGGAAAAGATATGACAGATAAGCCAAGTACAAACGCCAACACGTCGATTGAGAAAGCAATACACTAGTGTTCATCTCTTTTTGTAGATAAGTATTAGAGCGCGATCGCAAATTGCGTTACAGGGCAGCAACGTCACATTATCTTATGAATTAATATAAGTTTGGCAACTGCACGACTTTAAAGTGTTCGCGCGGTAAAATTAGACGTAAGACGCGCGAAATTTAAATTGCGTCTCCTTAGCGTTTTTTATTTCTATAGGATTGTAATTGTAACACAAACCTGTGTGGGCGGCAGCGCGGCGCCGTCGTTCCGCCGCGCGACGACCTCGAACACGTCGAAGAAGCCCGCCGCGCGCAGCTCGTTCAACAACATCTCTTGTTCCTACACAAAGGAACAAAACATTCTATCTAAAGGATTTACTATTTACTCTATTTTATTTACCACGCATTTACTATTTATATTTGAGGAAGAGTCACTACTGCTATATTTAAGCGACACTAATGGGAGAAGACATAAAGTTATGTAATACAGTTTTTTATCTAACTCAGAAGTCAGGGCTTCAGACATTTGCTGTGTAATATAAAAGCTCTGATCAAATTCAGAAATCTCAAACGGGTCGCGTTTTTTTTTTTTTGGGTGGGAAAATCATCTTACGGCAAATCGCGCTTTTGGGCGGAGCGGGAGATAGTGTCAGACTTTTACTGACTAGAAACCCACTCCTGTTCCTTCGTTGCCTTCGTCCCAGGGCCCTGGGTTTCGCTTTCACACTACCTGTGAAAACGGGACGCGTCCGATATTTTAACGATTAGGAAGTTACTCGATTTTACGTGCCAATTAAAGTTTGGAACACCTTTTTGGAGGTATGCGGAACAGAGAGTAAAGTCCCGTAAACCTCCGTTGAAAAGGGAGGATCCTCCGACCAGACGGGTCTTATGTCTGGTGGGCAGCTGCTTGATAGATCATTTTGGGCTGTTCTATATGTTCTAATCGCACAGAGAACTTTGATTGCGCGATGCAGGATTAGTTCTTATGTGACGCCATGGATGTCGCTACACCTTCATACAAGTTAGGTTACAATCGGTGCGAGCGACATTCGCGCGCGCGCCCTGCGCGTACATGAATATCAAAAGTGACAAATTTGTGCCTACACGCATCGCAGGTACTCATTGTAACGCGATGCAATGCGGGGGTCAGTAATAAACAAATGTTCCCGGAGCACGGTCGTTTAATTTGCAAAACTAAATAAGAAAAGTTAAAAAATAATTCAATAAATTGAATTGAAAGAACATACCTTGATCCCAGGGAAGGCACCAGTGACGAGCGTGAGGAAGGTCTTGTTCTCACACTTGAGGATGTCCCAGCAGTGCTTGAGCGACGCCACGGTGGGGTCGCGTGAGGACAGGGCCGCGTCGTGTCGGGCTTGTAGAGCTATGTAGGAAGAATATGTTTTATTTTCTACACCAAAATTGTGACCAAACTTTTAATCCACCTGCTTTCCCAGCCGGAGACCAAAACATAGGGGGTCTTTAACTCAAGAGTGAATAGGTTACTTCTAGGCAAGCGTGCTCCATTGTCGGCCACATCATTGCTTACCATCAGGTAATAATAATAATAAAAAAACTTTTTTCTTAATCAGTCAATTTACAACTCTCTACGTTAACAGTTTGACCGTCAAAAAAGCAAAAGCATGCTCTCGGGCAACGGCGATTTCATCCTAAGATAAACAATACTTTCCTATAAGATTATTACCGTTTAAGTCTGTCATGTAGTCGTGACCGTGGCGTGTACGTGAACGTGACTTTGTTTTTAGGGCACTAGAATAGTTTTACCGTTAAAAGCGGTGTCACTATCAACGGTCATCTATTCAATAAGTAGTAGATAGGTAGATTGTAAAGGTTCAGCGCGCGCGCGTAGAGGGAGTGCGCGCCGCGCCGCCCGCACGCGAACTGCAGCCGCGCAGCTTCTTGTAGTGCAGTATACACAACATTACCTAAGAACATGAGATGTATCCAGACGCTCGCGCGCGTGCGCATGGAGAAGAGCGCGCGAGCGTAGAGGCAGTGCGCGCCGCGCCGCCCGCACGCAAACTGCAGCCGTGCAGCTTCTTGTAGTGCAGTATACACAACATTACCTAAGAACATGAGATGTATCCAGACGCGGGGCGCGCGCGTGCGCATGGAGAAGAGCGCGCGAGCGTAGAGGCAGTGCGCGCCGCGCCGCCCGCACGCGAACTGCAGCCGCGCCAGCTTCTTGGAGCGGCGCTCTGCAGGGAGAGGGAATCATTTAGAAATATATACAAGCAAACACGAATGGGTTCATACAATACGATTCCCATCAGCTTTCCTTGTGAAAAAAATATAATCTACAAGTCAACGACATTTTTAGTTCGTACTATTGTTCACTTACTTCGAATTGCCTAAACGCCTACAACATTAAATTTAGCAATAGCAAAATCATCAAAAGTTATAGTTATCGGCACGGATCTTGAGCACTCGGCAAAAGAGTGGGGATCGCTTTGCGCATCGTACATTTATGGCAAAGAAAATGTACACCCTTTTTAGTTTTTTTTTTTTTACCTGCTATCTTCTTAATTCTGGTTAAAGGGAAAAGATTGAAAAAAAAAAAAAAACATAAATAGTTTAAATCAAAGTTGCTGTGTTTCTCTATCTGTTTTTCCGTTTACTTATTAACCATGCAACAGATTTTCATACGGTTTTCATTATCTTTTAGAGAATTTCTACCGGAAGGTATGCATATTGTTGCAAAGACGAAAATTTCAAAGATTTGTAACACCCCTAAGAAGAAATTCCTATCAATTTACATACTTTTGAAAGGAACTTTCTCTGTGTGCCTGTTATGCGTTTTCGGCTAAACCATTTTTGGTAACATAGAAAACCACTAATAAAATAACCAATCATAAAAATAAAATCGATGGATTAAAAATCACGAGTCAATTTATTGTCACGGAAGTATACTCGTCGTCGTTAGGTACATGCAGGAAGCGCAGGGAACCGATCACGAGTGACGTCTATGATGCGATGCGGGGCGAGCCAATCACTGACACACCCCGCCCCCGCGTCTCACTTCATACCACCAAAGAGACCTGATATTTTACTTCTGCGCAAGTAAATAGTCAGCGCTCAAGATCCGTGCCGATTACTGTACTTCTTCACACAACAATATCCCATACTGTGCATCTATCTCTTTCATTCATATAAATTACTGCTATTACCGCTACTCGTTCCGTCTCGTCTTAGCACTCGGAAAATTGTACCAAAATAACTTGATGGCTACCGGATTACAATAGGGTTAGATAACCAGCAGTGCACAGGTGAAAGCGAGAAAGAAAAATTCATTCAAAATAAAAATGAATTTAGCTGCATAAAATTCTCACTGGCAAATAATAATCAAACATTTTAATTGGCAGGGTTTTTTATACGATTAAATCGACGTGGCGGTTAGTGCGTGTGTGGTGCAAAATTTTTGTTTTGATATTGTTTTCTTGTCGTGTTTTATTAGTTTTTAGTTTTATAGTGTGAAAACTTATTTTGTGTGTTGGTCTGCTGTTTTATTATTTATATTTTAAATACGCAAAAAAATACACACATAAAAATTAAAAATTAAACAGACATAGACAAACCATAGATCAAACAAAAATACTGCTATAGACATTTATTTTTTCTCAAACAAACTACTATGAAGCTGAACGGACAAAAACATAAATTACCATAGACAAAAATCTATCATAAAACCAATGTGTATGTATAAAATTAACAATGCTTGGTTGCGTATATTTTTTATTGTTCTTATATGATATTCATATAAAACATTAAAAAATAAAAACGATATATTAATTAATTTTGATATGTTAGTATCGTATCGGCAATGCTACAATATCAATAAAAACATCGGTATTTTATTTAGTGTCGCTATAATCGATATTATTGAAAATTCGAGAAATCGTTGCATCGCTAGCCGTACCACTCTAAATTATTCTAAACGCAGGGTTGGATTTGGGCCCATTTTTTGCATAATGGAGTGGGCAGCATTTGGTGAGTGAACTTTTTTATAACTTTTCTTCCAAAAATATTCACCCTTCCTCTCTGCACTAGTTCAAAAATTACAGAATATACTACAGCTATACAGCATATAGCTGTAGTATATTCTGTAAGGAAGTTACTGATAGTATGACGGTTGACAGGATGGAATGGAAGAAAAAAACGTGTTGCGTCGACCCCAAATATGATGGGACAAGGGCAGTAAGATGATAATGATGCTGTAGTATATTCTGTAATCTAACCTAATCTAGCCTTTTCCCAACTATTTTAGGGTCGGCTTCCAGTCAAATCAGATCCAGCTGAAATAATCAAACTTTTTCATACTAAAGTATTCTATAAAAATCGAAATAAGGTCTACAATGAAGTGGGAGAGAGCGGAAGCCGCGAAACGCTTGAGGATTGAACCGACATGGTACAAGTGAAATTGAACCGCAAGGAAGGACATAGGCTACTTTTTATCTGGCTTCAAAGTCAAAGTTTTTTATTTCACATAGGCCTACATGGGCACTTATAAAACGTCAGAAGCTAGTGCACGGTTCCAAATTGGTCGTTTCCTATGGAGAAGAACCAGCAAGAAACTCCATGGTTACTATTTTAAAAAAGAATTTGTTGTTACAATTACTTCAACTTCGTGTCCGCAATAACCGACATTCATCCGGACAATGTTGCTGACAAAAGTTAGTTACGAATATTTGAAACACTCACCTTCAATAGTACACTTAGCCGGTGGCGGCAACCTCAGCGACACATTATCCATGTACGCCTTAATCTTATCCAGATGCTTCTCACAGAAGTGCTGCACAGTGTCCCGCATCGGATACGGCTCGAACACGCTGATCCGGTGGTTCGACGACGTGTTATTATTCCCATTATTCGTATTTATCATCGTCACGCTTGTATTGTTAGCTCTTCTCGACGTGACCGTCACAGGCCCTGATATCGATATCGGATTCGTCGGACTGACCGATATTGGCGTGTTGGACGTGACGACGGACACGGTGCCTAGAGCCGTGTTGGAGTGTTGGATGGATACGGCCGATGTGATCGGTGTAAGCCCGTCCGATGACTTCCCCGAGGTCAGCGGGTTGACTGATATTGATTGTGTTGCTAATGGTGGCCCGGATATTATTGTTTGGTTGTTCTAGAAGAAAATTGAAGTTCACTTATGTTTAATTGACATTCTGTATATATTTTACTTCGTTTCTATAATTTTGTCCAAAATTAGAACAATCACGTATTTGGGGTGTGCTGTTGCCAAAAATGGGTTCAAAATCAAAATGTACGATAGCGGAAGTCGGTGAATAGTAGTATTAACTTACGGTACAAGTGGTGGCTCCGATGAGTATGTTGTGATGGTGGTGAGACCGAGGAGTGGGTCGCAGCACGCGCGGAGGAGATATGCTGGTCACTGTGATGGCTCCGCTGGACTTGCCCACCACACCACTCGATGAGGAAGACGGCTTGCTGTTCGATACTGTGCAATAAACATGACATGTACTATCAAACATTACACCTGAACTCTCTCATGAATAAGGCATTGTTGTTATTATAGCAAATGATTTACTTGTGCCGACAGTTATGACGTCACACAGGAACTAAAATTCAAAATCCTGCTTCGCGTTATCAGAGTTCTCCATGCGATTAGAACATATACAACAACCCGAAGTCAACTGTTGAGCAGTTTCCCAGACCAGACTCAACACCTGTCTGGTCGGAAGATCCTCCATTTTCAACTGAGGTTTGCGGGACTTTACACCCTGTTCCGCCTACCTCCTAACACCCCCCATTTCGCCAGTTTAAGAATAAAATTTAAGTAAGTCGTATAATTTAGGGGTCATCGCCATTACCTCCTATAGTGCTTAAAGTACCAAACAAAAAAAAAAACAAGGCAAGTGCGAGTCGGACTCGCGCACTGAGGGTTCCGAACAAACTTTCAAACCTATGAAAACAGTTCAATTCCCGAATGGATTTACGAAGATTTATCAGAATCGCATAAGTTCTTTTTTGTGTACTACAAATTTACAGTTTTCAGATTTTTTCCTATACTTGTGCTATGAGACCTTGCTTCATGCCAAATTTCAGAATTCTAAGTCAACGGGAAGTATCCTATGAATTTTGATTCCCTTGAGAGTGTCGAAATATACGTTTTTACGACATAAACGGCCATCTTTTTTTTCGTTAACTCAGAAGTCGTTTTTCACAGCTTCAAGGGACCGCAGACCTTAGTATATGATTTTAATTTCAACTCGATATCTTTTTTGCGTTCCCGAGATAAAGGGTCTTGACAGACAGATAGACAGACGGACAACATAGTGATCCTATAAGGGTTCCGTTTTTTCCTTTTGCGGTACGAAACCCTAAAAATATGTCCCCAAACAACAGAAAGATACTTTCAACTCAAATTGTCTTGAACATGCAAACAAAATTAGGTCTGGTGAAAAATTACCTGTATTGGTGGTCCCATTCGGTGGCGTGTTGATTTGCTGGGAAGAAGACAACCTCGTCATACTTTTGTGTAGACCACCTACTGAGCCACCTGTTAACATTTTAAGCGTAACGATAAAAAATTGTACAAGTATTTACGCAACCAATAATAGACGTTGAAATTCTTGAAATAAAGCCGAAAATATATAACCAGAATAACTAGAGACGAACTCTCTATCCGCTTTACGCCACGCGGTTGTATGCGGTGTAGAATTTTCAACTTTATTTCGATTACAGTAAAGTTATTTCTGTAATAAAAACTTTTTTAAGCGCGTTGAGCACTTTATTTGTGAGTCTTGAATGAGACAGCCGTAACGCTCGTTCGGGTTATGTCAGTTCGAGTCGACTAAGAGAGTAAGAAAGATCTAATCAACGCGTCAACCTGGCCTTGATGATGTCGTATGGTCACACCAGTTTTTTTTTTTTTTTTGTTTAGTAATGAAAATTCTTTTCAGTGGTTTATAAGCCCAAAGGAAGCTTAGATACCAATTCTGGCAAAAGCCATCTAATTCTAAACTTAGCAGAGTTTGTGATATGAGTACTAGACAACTGATAGACATACTTACATATTCCTAAATACACACATATTTATAGACACATTGCATCCAGAAAAAATTTAAATAAACGTTCTGGATATAGTCTATTCACGTTGAGAAAATAGTGATGCATCAGTGCTACTGTAAAGTGAACACGAATTCATACTGGGGTAAAAATTAGACCATTAATATCAAAGCAAACTCAATACTTTATTGCGTTCCTTAATGTTACATAGTTGGTATGTTGTTTAAAAGATTCAAGTATGGACCCTGTCGGACACAGCAATGTCTGTTTTATAGGAGAGAGGATGAATAGAATTGAGTAAAAGATATTAGTTTAAATTTATTAATTATTGCACTTTTAACAACACTATTCTCAAAAATAATATTAAAATTTAATTAGAATCGTCAGAGTTTTCACTTTTATTTTTATTAATAGGCAAGGTATTTATTGTTAAAATTGACAAAGTCGCTTCCGTGCCGTCTGAAGGATTTTCTTGAGGGGCGTGGCTAAACTTGGTGGTAACGATGAGTCACTGTTTTCTTAACGCGAATACATTGTTACACTTCTATTCGTTTTGACAATTATCAGCGCTATGTCGATCCTATTCTTATTCGAATCGCGTAGTACAGCGTACCTGCGACGTTCAGCCGCGTCATGCTGCGGTGCGGCGCCGGGCCGGGGTGCAGGCGCCCCGTGCTGCGCGAGTCGCCCAGCTTGAGCAAAGTGTTACATGTGTGTATAGCGCACCTGCGACGTTCAGCCGTGTCATGCTGCGGTGCGGCGCCGGGCCGGGGTGCAGGCGCCCCGTGCTGCGCGAGTCGCCCAGCTTGAGCAAAGTGTTACATGTGTGTATAGCGCACCTGCGACGTTCAGCCGCGTCATGCTGCGGTGCGGCGCCGGGCCGGGGTGCAGGCGCCCCGTGCTGCGCGAGTCGCCCAGCTTGAGCAAAGTGTTACATGTGTGTATAGCGCACCTGCGACGTTCAGCCGTGTCATGCTGCGGTGCGGCGCCGGGCCGGGGTGCAGGCGCCCCGTGCTGCGCGAGTCGCCCAGCTTGAGCAAAGTGTTACATGTGTGTATAGCGCACCTGCGACGTTCAGCCGCGTCATGCTGCGGTGCGGCGCCGGGCCGGGGTGCAGGCGCCCCGTGCTGCGCGAGTCGCCCAGCTTGAGCAAAGTGTTACATGTGTGTATAGCGCACCTGCGACGTTCAGCCGTGTCATGCTGCGGTGCGGCGCCGGGCCGGGGTGCAGGCGCCCCGTGCTGCGCGAGTCGCCCAGCTTGGCGCGCCGCGCGTACCCGCCCCCACTAGTACTGCCTCCCGTACCCCCCGTGCCTCCCGTGCCTCCCGCCCCACTCGTACTACTGCCTGTAGGTACAATTGCTAAATAAATAAACCTGCTATCCCAATTAGCTCTCCAAAATTGAAAATAAATGTTTTCTTTTGTTTTTTTTTTTGCACGTACCCATACCGGGCCCGCATGGTTGATTACGGTTCGTCCCCTCTCTCAGAGAGGTGGCCTAAGCAGTAGCGTAACTATACCATCTGAGGTCCGTGGCAAAATCATTAGAAGGGGCCCCAGGAAAATCATCAACTTTGTTATTTAATTTGGTTAAATTACTGAAGTACAGACATAAATTTTTCTTTATTATTAATAAATCGGCAAGTTCCCTAATACACAAGGACTTATATTTTCGTCTCTGAAGGTGGGCTTCCCAGTGACGTATCTATAAGAAGGTAAGGCTGACAAAATACCACGGGAAAATGATCCTTTTCTTATGAATGCGTTTAATAAATCTTGATAATTTACTTGAATTTGTATACTTATTTACTTCGTCAGAGCTCAAAGCTTCTTGGACCGGGGGCTCCACCAGGCCAGGGGCCCGTGATGTTGCCAATCTTGCCACCCTATTGTTACGGCACTGGGCCTAAGTCCCAGCAGTGGCAACATAATAAAAGTGTACAAAAAAAGTGAAGAAAAATTATAACTAACTTGTTATAATTCATCTTCACTTTTTTGTACAGTTTTATTTTTTATATCAACTAAAACCACTAGTATAAAGTTGATATATATTTGTAGTAAACACGTAAATATTTGAAAAAAGGATTTGAATGTGTATCACACTAAAGGCGAAAGTTTGGGAGTGTGTGTATTGACATACTTTTGAAATTCTAAAAGCTGTTTATGTTAAAACCTATGTTAAAAACATACAAAAATACACACAAGCAAGTAACCAGTAGTCGCTGTAGCTGAAATGAAACGCATACGAACCTGTAGTGCTGCCAGTGGCACTGCTGGGCGGGCCGGCGCCGGCGGTGCTGTGCGCGCCCGAGCGCTCGGCCTGGCCGCCCAGGCGCACGATGGTGACGCCAGTTGACGTTCGGTTCACTTCACTTTGGCTTGACCCAGATTTAGGCCGGTTGCTACTGTAGGTGCAATATATACATACAATTAATATTTATTTATTTAGGTTAACCAACAATTGTTTACACTATATACATTTCTGCTTTAATGACTAGAGTAACATTTACAAGTGTAACAATTAATTACAAGTTAACACCACATGCATAAAAAACGGCTTTATATAACATATTTATTTATTTATAATAAGCACACCAACAGCACAGTCACTTACAATTCAAATAAAACTTACATCTAAAATTGGCATATCAGTAACCATGCAAATAACAGGTATGCATGACATTGACAAAATTAATATTAGAGACAAACAGAACAAAAAAGTGTGTCCAAAATATCTAAATCCAGAACACTACAAAGACAAAACACACCGAAATAAGACATAACATTATTCGCACTGTTTATAAAGGCAGCGTCTGTATGAAGCGAAACTCATTGAGAAGATATCGATAGGGTAATCCATCAAGTTGGACCTTTCATTATATTATTTATATCTTATTGAAATTAGAAGTTACATATAAAAAAGAAAAAAATAATAATAAAGAAAATTATAATATCATTCAATGATGTATACAACATAAAAAAAAATCATTGGCATTTAAATTACTGACAAAATTATAATTGATTAAATTGCTGTTGATTTTTCAAATAACTTTGGGTTGGGAAGCTTACAAATTCATCGCACTTACCTGGTGTTAGCTCTGACGGCGGTCAACAATTTGTCGGTGAAGAGCGCGGGGAAGGCGCTGCACAGCGACGTGGCGTCCCGCAGCAGCGCCGCCTGCTGCGCGCGCTCCGCACTCGACAGCCGCTCCAGCACGAAGTTTAACGCTTCTTGGGCGCGATCCTGGCGAATGTTACATGCTTTCATTTCAGGGTCGAATAATTTGGCGATTAGCTGATGAGCGGCGTGTCACGGGTTCGTTTCTCGCGTGGAACAAACATTTATATAGCCTACAGATAGTTGGTCTGACTAAGAATTTGGAAACCCTTGGTACAGGATAAATTCCTATTGCTGCGTAATGTTCTTTTATGAAAAATAAAATAGTTTTATAGCATCATCATAGAAACTAAAACGTAAATATAATAAATAAAAACTACGCGGAGGGCGCAAGCATTTGACTTCGCTACAAAACTGTATTTTTTAAAACGTTTTTCTAGCTTTAAATTTTCATGTGTCATTAAATAAACTAAATAATTTGAGACATCTAAATAAGGAAGGAAGAATGTGACACATGATTTTTTTTTAAATTTATTAATGGGCTCGCGTAGGTCAAAGAAAAGATGGATGGATTGTGTGAGGAGTGATATAGAAGAAAGGGGAAATCCATTCAGGAGTTCTTACATGGAAGTGTAACAAATGCACAAACTTTCACTTTATAATATATTAGGAAAAACGATTAAACATGATCTGCTGCGATGATGAACTTGTTTTACACCTTTGAAGTATTTAGCTTAGTTTAATAGGGTCCCCACTTTCATTTTTGTCTAGGGACCCTTGGTTACATAGCTACGCCACTGTTCTTAGCACACAGATACATACCCTGCCAGTGTACCCCAGCTGCGTGAGTATATTGGCGACGAGCGTGACGGCGTGCGGCGTGGCGTGAGGAGGCCGGGCGGCGCGCTTCACGAGCGAGCCGTGCTCTACCACTAGTGTGACGCGGCTTCGACTGAGGCACGCTATAACCTGCAGAACATACAAAAAAAAATCAAGGGTCAATGACAATAATCGAATACTCTGCAGACGTCTGTTGGCAAGATGGCTTATTAATGCGCGTCTCATCAACTCTCTAGCCTCTTTCCCAATTATAAGTTTGAGGTCGGTTTTCAGTCTAAACGGATGTGGCGCTTTGGAATGTGCAATTAGCATCATTTATTTTTATTTTTCTGACTGACTGACTTCTTGACATTTCAAAAGTGCCTGTAAATGGTTTATTTGGAATAAATGCTATTTTGATTTTTGGCTGAATATCCGTGTTTTACATTGAGCGACTGCCTTTCTGACCTGCACCAGCCCAGATACTGGATAACACGACAATGCTTGGATAGACTGCCAGAGATCTACGAATCACAACCGGGACCAACGCCTTTTCTTGTTTTCTAAATCACGAGGTGCCTAGATAAACTAAGGAAAGTACATATGAATTGAAAAATTCACACTGGTACTTACATGAGGGGCGAGTGCCTTAACCACGGGGCCATCACGATTCATAAATATTTATAGAAAATTAAATAAGCAGAATAATAATACAAATACATAGTCACTAACCTGTAGTATATCCACACACATGCACCCTGGATCATTCTGACTGGCAGTATTTGGACATAAGTACGACAGTAACTGTGGCACGCATGTCTTCAATGCGTCAGGTTTCCTTGCAGCTATGTGCTCAAACAGTGCGAAGAGGGAACTCTTCTCAACGGGTTCTGCGTGGGGCAGCAATGAGACGAGCGCTGGTGCATGACCTTCGAGAGGTTCTGGTGACACCTCGTAGAGGTTCGTCAGGATCCGACATAGGGGGTAATTACCTGGACAAGATAAGGTAACTATAAACATGTGAATCATGCTTCGTTGTATTTGCGAAGCTGAGATAACAGATGGTTGAGTATTTCCATAATCGAAAATTGTTGGTTCAATATGTTGGTTTCCAAGTTTGCTTAGATAGGTATGTTCTTGCTTAAATTGATGGCCCCCACATTTACTATCGGACAGAGAGCAGAGTCTTAGTAATAGGGTCCTGTTTTACCCTTTGGATATGGAAGCCTAAAAAACTTACATATTACATACTACAGAACATGTATGAATAGCTTTTTTTTCGGTCCAGAAATCATCAATAAACTTATTTCGCTCAGGGTGGAGCGAAAGGGAGTCTCAGAGAGGAAAGCATAAAACATATTTTCCATTCCAAAATAACATAAATAACATTATACTTTTAAAGAACACATAGAAATTCCAACTTCCAACCTTTACTTTGATTTTTTTATGGTTTTTCAATCAACCAACCTGACATGATAGAGTCCATGATAGTCTGCACATGCGGTTTCAGCAGCACTGCATGATGCACAGCAGCCAGTGAGAGGTACCGGGCCATATGTCGAGATATCTCACGGTTGCCTTTGTGCAGGAACTGCACCGCAACTGGTAAGAAGAGTTCCATCACACTCTTGTTGGCATAATTCTCCTTGTCTGATTGGAGCGGGAATGATACCTGAAAATAAATGTGGCATGTGGAAAGAGCAGAAAAGAAAAAAAATTACTACTAAAATAGATAGAGAATGTTGCTAATATTAAATAATAGTTCTGTAAAAACCAGTTCACTAATAAAAATTTACACATAATTTATGTAATTTTAATTCTATTTATATAAATTTTTGAGTTTATATTATTCTACTTGTATTATTCAAGAAATTATACTTTTAGATTTCAGTAAATTTTTGCCATATGAAATGTGAATGTCAAGTGTATCAATAGATCATGGTAAACTAATGCATATAATAAAAAAACTTGCATAAATTATATGTAAATTTTTATTAATAAACTGGTATTTTAATAGAATATCTTACCAAAACAATACATGCTATAATGTCAGAAGCAATTTTAGCATGAGGTGGATCATCATCCCGGAGATGACCAGTTGGCATCAGATTGTGGTGGAGGCAGGACTCGAGCAGGGCCACAAGGGATCCACAGTACTTGTCCAAAGTGCTTGTCTCTTTCACACATGATGTTACTCTTGCCACACATATTTCTATCAGAGCCTGGTCACGGTCATTCCGACAGTAGTCTGGCCGTGAAGATATCTCTGTTACTTGTTTCAACTGCAACAAACATGTATATTTTTATTTATATGTGTAACGTAATCTTATCAATAGTGACGTAAATCTATGATTTACTACAAATGCACTGTCAAGATAAGAAGATTATCTTGACAATATTAGTTAGATCCTAGCAATGAACTGATTCTAATTCAATTGTAACCTAGTATTGGTTGAATGAAAATATTAATATTGTATTTTCACAGCTGAAGATGACTCTGATCCTCTGACTCACAGTATTTAAGAATATTTAAATATTAATAAGACCACAATGAATACATTGCTTATTTACATAGGTGATTGACTTTATGTGGCTATAAATAATAAAACTGTATCTACAACCAATTGCCTTTGCATGCAGATTCACACAGGACACATAAAGGAAAATTGCAAGAAATAAGACTACGGTAATCAACAGTAAATTATTAATTATTATTAAAACAAATGCTCACTACTTGTGATTCATGTATTATTATTATTCAAGTGATGATACCTTCACTAGGTAATTTAAGTGTTCTTGTTTATCCAACAAGGGATTTAATATTGCACATTGCAGGTATGACTCAGCTGTAATTTACATACTTTTCTAATTCTTGGTAAGGCATAAGAACTGGCTGTACCAGTTATAAGTACTTAGCGGTAAAGCTCACCACTTCGTTGAGGTCGTCAACGATGTCCGCGTCAGGGATCGCAAAGATATCACCGGCGCGGGTGAGGTCCCGCTCCGTCAGCACATGCTTCAGTAGCTCGTGCATAGCGCCTCCGCCTCGACGCACCTTCAACGCACCGTAAACAACAATCACCTACAACGGCTCATCAATGGACACATCAACAGCCACCACTACACCTCCACTATACCACCATTATTCAACACACGTAACATTTATCACGGGTTTTTATCGTCCCATAACTCACTAGAAAGCTGTAGAAATATATAAAAATAAAATAGTTTGAGCGAAACACCGAAATAAGTGGTCTTTTGATGCAATGCAGGCGAAGAGTACGTTTCGTTTCGTTCGGAAATACAATTGTCAATCAGTCAATGAACTTGTTTTGTAGGTTATAATTAGGTTCACTGGAATTTTGGTGATGCGAATCATCGGCATTTGTAGCAATAAAATGAACAAGCAGACATAATTTGTCTTTGATGTTTTGATAATTAAGTCGATAAATATAATTTTACAAATGACATTATTTTCTAACCAAACCAATGATAAACAAAGAACACACACATTCACAGGCGAACCTAAATGACTTTATTAATAAATACCTCGAACTTATTATATTACAAAGTACTCTGTGCCTCGAACTCTAGAACTGCGATACCTACCAAAAAAGGCAAGTAATTAAATAACAATGCAACTGCTTTTTTTCATAATATCGATTTTTAGTGCTTGTCGTGTCCACACTAGTCTTGTCAAAAAACCAGCTGTTGTCATGTGTCACTCACATATGACACACATTCTTTTTGAGGTTATTTTGGTGAACTTTAAACACTTTATTTTTTAAGACGTGAAAACAAACTTAATTTATCAATATATATATAGTGTCTTCCACATCCAGTTATTGCATTTAAATGTTTAAGCTGGAATTGAATACTGACGGTACCGCGTTGTGATGTTGTTGATTTGTTGATAGATTGATTGTTATCACTTGTTTACAGTCAAGTGAAACTATAATTTGTGACAATATTGTTTCATTTTATTAAATATTACGATGCCTGTTCCATGCAGGGGGGGTTGTGGAAATAATGCAGTTTTGAAGGTAACTGTTTAGTTTAATATTTCTACTTTATTATAGTAAATAATGGTGTTCTGTATTCTGACTTACAAACAATTTATTTCAGCGCCCAAAAACTGGCGATGCTCTCTGTAAAGATTGCTTCTTCTGGGCATTTGAAACAGAAATCCATTACACAATTACAAAGGCGGAATTGTTCAACAAAGGAGACTCAGTGGCTATTGGTGCGTCAGGTGGGAAAGATTCGACAGTACTCGCTTATGTACTCAAGACTTTAAATCAAAGGTTTAACTATGGGTTGAACTTAATGCTGCTGTCAATAGATGAAGGTATTACAGGATACAGAGATGACAGCTTGGAGACTGTCAAGCAAAACCGGGATGACTATGAAATGCCTCTGAAAATACTTTCTTACAAAGACTTGTATGGCTGGACTATGGACGAGATAGTGGCTCAGATAGGCAGGAAGAACAACTGTACATTTTGTGGGGTGTTCAGAAGACAGGCACTGGACAGAGGTGCGGCAATGTTGGGAGTAAAGTGTATAGCTACAGGACACAATGCCGATGATATTGCTGAGACTGTGTTGATGAATGTACTCCGAGGGGATATTGCAAGGTTGAAAAGGTGCACTGCTGTGGCTACAGTAAGTATATTAGTTATAAAATCCAAAATATACAGCTTAGATTTTTAAATTGATTGATGTTTAGTGCACTAGAAAACTAACAAAAATCTGCTTGTTTGTATGCTTAAGAATATTATTCAGTTATATACCTCAAGTACATGCACAATGGTCTGCCAAGGACTAAGTGCGGAAACCAGACCACGATAGATAGATACCTTTCTAGCTGTCCTTCACTTTTACCTGCGATTTTAGTTACTCATCTGTGTCTATTGGTTGTACTCGTACCATGATGTTATATAGCATATACCTTTCCTCGATAATTGGGTTATCCAACAATAATAGGAATTTTCAATTCTACACAGTAGTTTGTGAGATTAGCATACTCAACCAAACAGCAAACTTTTCAGCTTTATAATATTATAATAATAATTTTTTCATTAATGTTTTTGTTTGTTTAAAATAATGTATGTTCTCTTCCAGGGTAGTGAAGGCACAATACCAAGAGTTAAACCCCTCAAGTACACATATGAGAAGGAGATTGTGATGTATGCACACTACAAGAAGCTGGTGTACTTCTCCACGGAGTGTGTGTTTGCTCCCAATGCATACAGGGGTCATGCTCGAGCTCTGCTCAAGGATCTGGAGAAGATCAGGCCAGCTTGTATCATGGATATTATCTATTCAGGTACATTGGTGTTTTGAAAGCTACCACACTGAACTGTTAGTGTGTCTTAACAAATAATAATAATAAATTTAACCTTTTGAGTAGCGTAATTAGAGACACAATAGAAAGACAATGACCAAGCGAATGCCGGCGTTCGATTGGGGTTTAATGAACTAAAATAATAATAATTTACTTAAAAGTCATCATCTTCCTGCCCTTGCCCCATCTTATTTGGGGTCGGCGCAACACGTTTTTTTCTTCCATTCTATCCTGTCAACCGTCATACTATCACTAACTTCCTAATATTCATAATAATTTACTTAAAAGTAAATAATAATTATTAAAAACATGCTTTGCTACATATTTCTGTTGCATGATTTTAACATTTATTATTTGCAACGTGTTGCGCCGACCCCGAATAAGATGGGATCAGGGCAGGAAGATGATGATTATTTGCAACAACAAAACAACATTCCTAAACTTGTCTTATACCTTTGAATTCCAGGTGAAACCATGTCAGTGAAGGAACAAGTCTCCCTCCCTACCCAGAGAATATGCAGTCGCTGCAAGTTTGTGTCCTCACAGGAAGTCTGCAAGGCGTGTGTCCTCCTTGAGGGACTCAACAAAGGTCTGCCTAAGCTTGGTATCGGCAAAAGTTCGAAAGCAAAGAGAATGCTTGAGGAGTATAATGCTAAGCAGGCACAGAATGAAACAGCTCTGAAAGATGTTGTTCAATATCTGAATGATACCAGTATATCAGATGATATAGGTAACAAAAACAGTAGGGGTGAGATAGATTCAAATAAAGAGAATACAAGCAATAATGATGCATGTAACAAAAACAACTGTTGTGGTGGTAGCTGTCGAAGCAAAACAAGTGTTGATGCAGCTGCTAGTAATAAGAAACTTGATAAATTATTAGAACAATATGAATTAGATGATGCTTCAACTGAAAAAAATCCTTCAAAGGAAAACGGAGTGACGGATACATATGTATCAGATCATTCAGACGATGAGACTCCTTTCAATGGTCAGGAAGAAGATGATACATGTTCAGCCGCATGCGGCGGAATAAGTGTGGAATTCTGACACCAATAAAACAAATTTTTTTTTACAAATTTATATTAATTTTATTTATTACACCACTAGACTTAACAGTATTATTACTACCCTCGAGGTTCAAATTCATATTATGTTAATTTATTTAGCCAGTTTCATACAATGCAAATGCATTAGAATTTCCTAGCTATGAACACCTAGGCACGTTAATAATTCTGTGTAACACAATCACTGACATAATGTTTATGTTAAAGATTCCCGAAACAGTTTATTGAGATTGACAATGTTTATATTAAATGTCAATGATAATTTATTGACAATATTGCTTCAATAAGGTGGACCGACGACCTGGTGAGAGTCGCGGGAGTGCGGTGGATGCGAGACGCACAGGATCGGTCGTTGTGGCGTCGCTTGGGGGAGGCCTATGTCCAGCAGTGGACTTCTTTCGGCTGAAATGATGATGATGATGATTGCTTCAATCTTCAACGTAATAAGACCGCTTATTGTACATTTATTTTTGTAAATGTTTGCCTGTATAAGTTATGGTGTTAAATAAATAAATAAATATTGTCCATCACAATTTACCGTTTTGGGGATCCTTTACAATGTCACAATTTCCTACAAAAATAACTCATTCGATCAACGTTCTAATACTTAGTACGTAAATACATAAAGAATCTGATAAAGGATATCAGTACATTACTGAGTGTAACACAACAGCACCTATATTACAAAATATAGTGCAGCCAACTACTTTAAATTGTACCTCTATAAAATATATCACTCTGCACTGTACAAAATATAATAAGGTAGGCGCCAGACGAATTTGTAGCTTCTTTAACCCTCCAAAATTTATTGACATTCCAAAAACGGAAATAAAGTTCTTTCTAAAAACAGTTCTTCTTTTGTTTTTCGTGTACCTACGCAGAGATATTAGAAAAAGGTCAATGTACTTTATTGCAAATTTATCTGGCGCCTACTATAGTTGAATCATTTCACGAACGCTATTGTTGACATAAGTCTTGACTTGCGCTCCTGAATTGCAAGGACTATACTACGTGTTTACGGTAGGTTTTCTTCTACGTAATGAAGGCTGGCGCTCTGGACTCTATTCTCTCACGACAGATAGGGCAGTGGTCTTTGATGTTGTCTGAGCAGTCCTCACATAAGCATACATGACCACAAGGAAGCAAGATGATCTGGAAACAAAATATTATTACGTGTTAGTATTATCATAATATTATACTTCATGGAAATTAGGTAAATAATAATATCTCGCGTAAATAATAATAGCAGTGGTACGGTCAGCAACGAAAGTTGATTAAAACCCGGGCAAGTAAGATAATAGTAATATTGTAAAAATATAGTAATTTTGAAAAAAGGTTTAAAAAAAAACTCGTCTTCGTTTTTTATTAGTTCGAATTTAATAATATAATATATAATTTTTATTAAAATCAAAGCATATAATATTGTTTAAAGTCCATAATAAGTTTAGGCCGCGGAGTCATTTAGCAGTTAAATGTATTGTATTTTATGTCAGGCTGGTGTTCACAATTCCACGTCCACCGCGTGACCGATGAGTTATACGTATTATAAAGCCGAAGCACTACGGCAGCAGTAACATAAATAAGATCAATTTGAATGGTGACTGTAAGTCTAAAGCGGGAACTACATTACACCGACGCACACGTGGGCCACGCCTGATTTGTACGTAGTCGCGTTGCGTGGCGAGTATCTAATGTAACCCTACTAGTCTTGTTGCCGTATAATAATGTATGGAGACCGAAGCACTCAGATCGGCGCACGTGGTCCACGTGGGTGCATGTAGTTATACCTTAATGCTCGGTAGGAACCCAGTTGATCGACCATCATAATGGCTACCTACCTCTTTCGGGTTCTCCGTGCACACGACGCAGAGCTGCACATCGGTGAGGTTCTTCTCCCGTGCGTGCGCGCGCCTCTCCCGGCGCCCCGCCGCGAGCTGCTTCTTCATGGAGTCCTCGAGCGCGCGGCGCCGGCGACGCTTCATGTACTTGTAGGCCACGCGACACGACGCCGCTGCTGCTACCGTCCCGAATAAAACTAGCAGTACTCTGTAAATGTACAGATTACAATCTTTACATTTTACTTGTACTTTGCCGAATTCAGTCATCTGAATTTAGTATATTAAGAAATCACCAGGCGTACGGCAACGCGTCACCGGTACATGGTGGACATTCCACCTATACGCACAAAACGTTTTGGGAACACATTCATTGTGCGTACAGCTAAGGAGTGGAATTCCTTGCCGGTATGTGTGTTTCCTGATAGCTACAACCCGGTAATCTTTAAGTCAAGAGTGAATAGATTACTTCTAGGTAAGCGCGTTCCATCGTCGACCGCATCATCGCTTTCCATCAGGTGAGATGGCGGTCAAGTGCGAACCTATCGAGAATAAAAAATAAAAAAAACAGTTCTGAATCAGTTACGGAATATGTCTGCAGATTAAAGTATGATCGTAGAAGGTGTTATCTCCCCCCCCCTTCTTCTAATTTACATACTTGTTTTATTAGACTGCTAATTAACTTGCTAGCAAGTAAGCCATTTAGACCAGTCAACTTAGTCAACTAACATAAGCGCTTTAATATCTATGTAAAGGCCATTCAAATAAAAGATGGTAACTTCTAATAAGTGGAGTGTAATTCTTAATTAGTAAAATAGTACATCATGTGAAGAGGAGGGATGAGACGCATGTTACTAAAAGAGTTATGAGTTTACATGTGGATCGATGGAGAGGGAGAGGGAGACCAAATAAAAGATGGATGGATTGTGTAAAGAGTGATATGAAAGAAAAGGAAGTTAGTGCTAAGTGTGCATGACGAGTGACAGGGCAGAGTGGAAGAAAAAAACTTGTTGCGCCGACCTCAAATAACACGGGACAAGGGCAGGAAGATGATGATGAGTACATTGGATAGTGCACCCCGACAATATTATGGCGTAAGCGAGCGAACGCTCAACGTGGAGCCTGAATCCGTTCTGTCTCGTCTCTCGGGACTAGAGCGCGACGCCGTATGTTGTGTCATAGACAATCTATGTTTACCTATGTACAGCAATAAACATACCTAAGAAAGTCTCTTGAACTGGCCAGTCTTTTCAATAAGCTTGATTTAGTAGCCGTCGTCAGATACAAAGGCAGGCCATCCTTCGGTGGCTGTATCCTCATCTCGCCTGTTTTACTCCTGCTGAGCTCTCCGATAGCCGTGATGTAGGAGCCGTCCCGCAGCATTTCCTCCATGGTCTGCAGGCCTCGCTGCCGCACGCCGGAAAAGAATCCCCATACGTGGTCAATGACGCCGGGAGACATCGGCTCGAACTTGTCTGAGATGACATCCATGTCTGTAAAAAAATAAGTTTATTATATCTCTGTCATAGCCATATGGTATAACACGCCGTATTACAAGTCGGATTAAAAAATCGCTGTAATATAATAACGGCTATCTCACGTTCAGCCGGATTGTGGTAGCGAAACGTTCTATAAAGCGGTGTCATTATCAGTGTAGGTTTTGGTAGTATCGGCACCGGGAAAAACGCTTGTCGATGGAGGCCTGCCCCCTTCTATTTCTGTCTGTGCGATTTAAAGTAACCTATCATTATGCGGTAGCAGGTTCAAACCTAGCCAGGCATTACTTTGTGTAATTTATTTCATCACCACTGCTTTCAAAACGGTGAAGGAAAACATCGTGAGGAAACCGGCATGTCCCAGAACCAAAAATTCGAAGACATGTAACATCCACCAACACGCACTGGGCCCGCGTGGTGGATTACGGCCTATTCCCTCTCATTGAGAGGAGACCTGAGTCCCAACAGTGGGAACATTATAAGGCCGACTATGCTATGCTAATACCCCCCGCGCGCGAGGGGTTTTACGCATTATGAGGGCGACTATACTAACTATAAAATTAAGGGAATAACGGTGGCGTCGTTCTCTCGCGTTGCTATTTCAATTTAGCCCCTGTGATCCCGTGAGTAGGTTTAAATTCGCATGTTTGCTATCACAGAGTGAAACTGTTCTTGTTCTATTACATTTCTGTGGTGGGGGTCTTTTTAAATTTAAGTTTTATTATAGATTATTATTAAACAATTGACTTACCAAGTAACTCTGCAGTGAGTGCATCCACCACCTCGATGCTGTACTTTCCATTGTTGAGCACAAAGGGTGTAGAGTTGCACACCTCATGTATAGTGCGTGTCTGGTCCGACCAGAAGCCTGCTGATGTCCTTGCTATCACATGCTCTTTGATTGTGAGCCTGAAATTAACATGTTAAAACAAATTAAATCCCGGAAGAAATTATCCAATTAAAAGGCACTTATGCCATGTTAAAATTAAAATAAAAACAAAATTAATAATTTTTATCCCAAAAAAACATGGTTCTCCAGTAACATGATATGGTGGCAAAGCCATGGATGAAAAGACATACATAATAATACTAATTTCGGAATATATTGTTCTGCCATATAAATACAACAAAGAAAAAAATTAGGGGTAAAAATAGCCTACAGCCTATTCCCAGACCTAGCATTGTATAAACAAAAAGTTTCATAAAAATTGGTCAAGCCATTTTGGAGGAGTTTGATAACAAACACTGAGACATGTGATTTTTATATCATAATCAGCCTTTTAATGTTCCCACTGCTGGAACTCAGGCCTCCTCTCCAGGAGAGGGAATGGGCCGTAATCCACCACGTGGGCCCAGTGCGGGTTGGTAGATGTCACATGTCTTCAAATTTTTGGTTCTAGGACATGCCGGTTTCCTCACGATGTTTTCCTTCACCGTTTTGAGAGCAGTGGTGCTGAAATAAATTACACAAAGTAATGCGCCTGGCTGGGTTTGAGCCCGCGACCTACAACTCGTAAGTCGGGGCCGTTACCACTCGGCCACCACTGCTCTCGATTTTTATATATTAGAGGATAATCATTACGAGAATAGTATAGTTTGTTTATTATTGTAACAGGTAAATATGAGAAAACAAGTGTTTTCCTGCAAGATAAGTTGTTATGATTAAACAATCTATTTAAACAACACTTTACAGAAGTGTGTGAAGTACTCACAAGTCTTAACATTAATATGATATTAGACTGCAAACACTTCATAGCCTTGCTTACAAGACATGTCACATAGAATAATGATTGGAACCCCTCAAGAGCCTATGTCCTTAGAATAAAAGTAAATAAAATAACCCCATTTATTCTCAAACTTTGGTGTAATACATTTTCTCTTTGGGTACTAACCATAGTCATTGTTAGAGTAAGTTCCTCAGTATGCCTTTTGGCATAAGTCTCCTACAACTACTTCTATCAGACTGACCTGTTGGTCTAGTGGTTAGTGGCCCTGACTGCTATGTCAGAGGTCGTGGGTTCGATTCTCACCCAGGACAAATGTTTGTGTGATGAGCACGATCATTTGTTCTGTGTCTGGGTGTAATTTATCTAAGTATAATATGTATGTATTTAGAAATGTATAAGTATAATTATCAGTTGTCTAGTACACATAACACAAGCTCTGCTTAGCTTGGGACTAGACCTTGTTGTGTGATAGTTGTGTGAATATTATTATTAGATTCTGTCCACCGGTATCTCCTTATAACAGACACAAAAAAAAATGCTATGGTGTTCACTTGACATTTTAAGAATTTTCTTTTATGAACCTATACAATAGTTAAGAGGTTAACATAACTGTTTAATCAATTAATGTTTATTTTAATTAATTCATTATTTTAACCGCCAGACCAATCCAATGCAGACATTAAATACTTCTTGCATTGGATTGGTCCAATGATTGTTTTTGTGTCCTATTTGCGAGGGTCGTGCGTTTGCGACTGGGTACTCCATCTCATTTAGCTCTTCAATCCTCATAGGTGACAGAAGAGCTGGCGAGATTGAGTTTTTAGTCGTGGATGTGCGACTCTGGTGGAATAAAAGCGACATTAACAGGTTAACAGACCATCAGCTGAGCTACCACCTTATTACCAGGCTATATAATTAGCTCAAGTAAATTGACAGACAGAGAAATACTACCTGCAGCATGCATTATGCTTACTGTAACTGCAAGATATTGTCAGCTTGTGGTATTGTAACTTTAATGCAAAGGGCAAATGGAGGAACACAGGTGGGGTCGGTAAAAGCCTGACACAGTAGGAGCAATCCTGCTCCACCCAGACCATAGCACCCAGAGTAGATTTTGTTTAACGATGAACAATCCAAAAAAAAAAATGAGCTAAAAGTTTTATTTCACCAACTACCACCAACAGCAACCTGAAGGTATTTGCAGTTTTGACTGGCCTGTCGGTCTAGTGGTTAATGGCCCTGACTGCTATGCTGGAGGTTGTGGGTTTGATTCCCACCCAGAACAAATGTTTGTGTGATGAGCACAATCATTTGTTCTGTGTCTGGGTGTAATTTATCTATAATATGTATGTATTTAGAAATATTTAAGTATGTTTATCAGTTATCTAGTACTCATACCTCAAGCTCTGCTTAGCTTGGGACTAGACAGTGTTGTGTGATAGTTGTATAAACAAAAATGTAAGGCTGAATGGGCCTACAATGAGTAGGTTTATCAAGCTACATGTATTGAAACCCTTCTGATTTTTTCGATTAGTTTGTATGTACCTATTTAAGTAAATTTGTCAGTACTAACTCACTATGGGCCTTGATGCCTAAAAATAAAATATTTTTTATTTTAAATCACTTTTTCATCTGCAGCATCTATGATATTACACATAATTATAAATGTGTAAGCACTGAATTATATCCTTACCTCTGAACCACACCAGTCACTGAGTTGTTATAATTGCTGGTGATGGGGTTGCCGAGTGGCTTCACCAATCCTCTGATCACCACATAGGGGATGGTGTTATTGGAGTACTTGTTGATCTCCTTGTTTAAGGTCGAGTCTATGTCCAGCACGGGTGCTGTCTGCAATTGAAAAAATTGGTTTGTTTTGTTGGATTTTAAAAATATAAAAAAAAACACTTGCAAAACCTTTTTTTATGCAGTTTTTACAAAATTAAAATAAAAGTTAAGGGAATTAACGATTCTACAAATGCTTTTGGATAGAAAATCAAAAAAACATCTTTATAACGTATAATTTGTCGTAAAGCTACATCAAGAAGAGGTTTTAGATTATGATATAACCAAGGTTTGAAATATGTGGAATATAACTGTTATTATGTATAGAATCCTAAATTTATAACAAAACGTAACGTGTTTACCTGCAGGGCATTCAGTATATGTTTACATTTGCTCAGCTGTTTCACACAGAAGCCCAAAATAAGGGTATCTATTCCAAGGATTACTGTTTCGCCGATTATTTCCGAAAAAAATTCCATGGCTGTTCAATTTCAATTTTAGCAATTTTACAATCAATTATATAATGTATTGCGTAAGTAATTAGGCTGATTCAGCTCATTATTTTTAATTAATTTGCGTATTTTTAGTAAAAATCCCCAATCAGAGACAGATTCTCACTTTGAGATTTTGACTTTGACATTAACGTTTCGTTACACATCACATCTCTTGACAACATTTAACGCATACGCGCATCGAAACTTTGTATATTTTTTAAACTTTTCACATGACTTGTCCTACCGTTTCCGATGGGCGGTCGCCTGCCTGCGGCGGCGGCCTTCAAACAGATTTAAACCTTCACAGGAGTTAAGAAAATTGTCGAAATATAGTGCTTGCTTTGAGCAAATTCGGAGCGCGAACGAGCCCCTCGGTGCCCTAGATTGATGCCGGTCGAGGATCACACTGATACAGTGCCGGTTTAGCTGTGTAACAAGAGTATTAGAAGTTACAGACCCCGCACATCACAGGGGCCCCGGTCAGACAAAAAACAAGTCAGGATATACCTCCTATATTATATAACTAACCAATTCCGGAATATCTAGAAAGACAATGTTATGCTTTTCATTCGTTTTCATTTGACTATTTTGCAGGCCGCTTAGTAGAATTTTTTACACCTAGGCCCCGCGCAGCATTGAGACATTTAGCTCAGTTCTCAGAAGGGATCGGTTGGTCACACATGGTGATCGAAGAAGGACGAAAAGTTATTACGACCTTTGTATTAGATACGTAAAAAAACTCCATTCTTTTTAAATGCGGTCGGAATGGAATACGATAAGGTCGCCAATTGTATGTTATTTATTATCTTGGTGTACAAAAACGTATATAAAAATAAATAAGGACCTGCCCCATGAGGGTTCACCTTACTACTAATGATAGGATGTTAGGGCTGCTCACTTAGCCGCTTAGGTGTATTATTTCCTTGGAGCAAAGATCTTGTATACCGTTGCTTAGTTGCCTCACAGATTATATAATACTCACTAGCATGCCATCATCCCGTATAAAGAATTGTGTACCGTAACCCATAACTTTCAATATGTTACAAAGTACCCTGTGCCCAAAACTAGATGTGTGCGGCAGGCAACTTTTTCCATGATCTGAACACCTGGCTACATGGTATTGATAGCAGCTGATAGCGACGGGCTTCAAAAAGTTAATTAAATAAGAAAATACAATTTCTACCAGCTCTATATTTTTTTACGAAACGATTCCGTGGTTACTTCTTCTTCGTGGGTTACAACCAAGGCCACATTTCTCACCTGTACTCTCGTAGTACGACATATTTCCAAACAGGCTAACATTAAGCTGAACTTGAAGGAAATGGACTTCATATTTTATGATGCTATAGGCAGACTTATGGGGATAGACAATAAACAGCATAAAGAAAACCACACTTCGCATTCCTTATCAATTTAATTAGATCTAGCGTCGGCAGTGAACAAAACAAAAGAAGTTAACACTTTAGTTTCTTCTCCTGCGCACTCTGGATATCCTCCAGGCGTTCGGTTCTTCATACTTGTTGTAGAGAGGTTCTAGTCTCTGGTTCTTCTTGAACTTGGACAGCTTGGTGGGATCGGAGAACTTGAAGAAGGCTGGCGCGAACTCTACCAGCCACTTTGGGTCTATGGTTGTGACTTCACGCATGTACTCCTTCGTTGTTTGGACGAGCTCGTGGTAGATTACCCTAATGAAGAAAACCAAGTTGCAATTATTACATAATTTAAATACAATTTTTCATCATATTCCTGCCCTTGACGCGATGTTAGGGAACATACCCTTACTACGCGACCTGTTCAAGGCGGGAAAGCTCTTCAAAATACCACTCATCATTCATTCATTCATCTTCACGTAGTCGATATCAAGAAACAAGACTTGTTTTGGTAAATTAAATTCTTGTTACAATATGTTTTTACATATTTTTTTCACTTGTAATTGTAGGTAGGCAGGCACTTTTGGCGATACGCAGCAAGAGTTGTATTATTAAGGAAAAAATCGATTTATCTGAGAAAACTAGAGAGGCAAGGGCTTTGGAATGTACTACAGGTGGTCACCGAAGAGAGAGGAGAGACAAAATTGTACAATGAGTTCCAAATAAGAATAAGATCGATTATTACGCCATGTTGTGACGTCATACTGTCAAATCAAAGCAATTGGATAGGGTGAGCAAAACAAGTTTTATTTTATTATTATTATTGATAGACTCGCGTTTGACCACTATCTCACCTGATGTGGCCGACGATGGAGCACGCTTGCCTAGAAGTAACCTATTCACTCTTGACTTAAAGACCCCTAGGTTGTAGCTATCAGGAAACACTTTACTCCGGCAGGGAATTCCAGTCCTTAGCTGTACGCATAATGAATGTGTTCCCTAAACGCTTTACGAATCGAATTCGAATTTATGAATCGTGAACGAAAAAAGTTTAATCAGAATCCAGTTCTTCAATTTTGCTCATCTCGTGTCACTATGTGAAGTGTCTAAGTAGTGGCAAATGGAAGAAGAAGGCAAATAAGTGAAATAGTTTTTTTTTAAAACTAATTATGACTTAAACAATATATTTAGCTTATTTAGATTAAACAATAACGTATTTAATTCACCTAGATTTAACTAAGATTCAGTAATACAAAGCAAAAAAAAAAGTAAGCCGAAAGACGTCCACTGTTGGACATAGACCTCCCCCAAATGTCGCCACAATTACCGGTCCTGTGCGTCTCGCATCCATCGGATTCCCACGACCCTCACCAGGTCATCGGTCCACTTTGTAGGAGGCTTTCCAACGCTGCGTCTTCCGGTACGTGGTCGCCATTCCAGAACCTTTCGTCCCCATCGACCATCCATTGCCATTGGCAGTGGGCAGGGCACATTGCTCGCAGAACAGATGGTCGAAAAAAAAAGTTATTAATACGCAAATAAGTTTTCTTTGCAAACCGTACTTTTCAATCAACATTTGACAGATCGAGGTTATTGGGTTCCTATTCTTATTTGGAACGCATACCAAGAAAAAAATGAGTCCTATAGTATGGGTATGTATGTTCCTTTACTTCAGGTCGATGTAGCACCTTTGCTTGCATACTTCCCTGACTATGTTGCATTCATTTCTCTCCGCACAATCTATCCATCTTTGGCCTTTTTTGTCCATTTACTTGCATAGTTGAATCACGATAAGTGTTTATGAACGCATAGATACATTGTGGGAAAAAAAACGGTAATGTAAATCCCTTACCATTCCGGCTGTCTATTGAAGAGGGCACTAGATGGATGTATGTAGACCACCTGGCTGTCCACCAGAGTCCTATACCCCTCCTGTGGGTCCTTCTTGGCCGCGTTCCTGAAGAAACCTGAACATATCGTCTTCTGGATGCGCACGGTGTTCTTACCCGCCGACACCACGTCTAATTTGTGCCTGGCGAAAAAAAAAAAAGTTTAAATTGGTGTTAGAGAACTAGCTAAATCGTACTTGACAGCGCTAAATTTGCTAAAGTGAAAACGTAGAGGTGTTAACAAGGCGGATACTCGCCGTACGTCGGGTTGACCGATGGTCAAGTGTGATCACGTCATGTAATTCCCGCGCACACTCTTTATTTCTAGCTTAGGTTTCTTGCTATCCTAGCTTCAAAAACTATCCTTGACTAACACAACAACCAATCTCTATAGGTTTATTAATTGTATTACCAACTTACCTATCCATAATTCCAAGCAGTTGTTTCCTGACATCCTGAGCACGTTTCAGCGTCCGTATCTGCACGAAGTTTTCATAGCACCATGCGTTAGAAAACTTATTGTTCCTCCAGCTATTGTACACGGCTAACAACGTGAGGTGGTCGCCTTCCGGCTGGTTGAACTTCGCTTTCTTCTGATCAGCCAGCGCCTGCTTGTCTTTGGGGCGATAGAACACGTTCTGCACACTCAACATCGACACTATGGTCAGGATTTCGTCTGAGCATTGTAGTGCTACTGACATGATTAGGATTTTCGAGAGGTTTGGTTCGAGAGGGAATTCGGCCATCTGTAATGGAAAGAAAGATTGATGATTGATCTTGACATTTCAAAAGTGTCTGTAAATGGTTTATCTACACTAATATTATAAAGAGGAAAACTTTGTTTGTAATGAATAGGCTCAAAAACTACTGGACCGATTTTAAAAATTCTTTCACCATTCGAAAGCTACATTATCCACGAGTAACATAGGCTATATTTTATTTTAGAAAAAAATAGGGTTCCGTAAGATATTTGAGTTTTTCGGACACAAGGTGTAAAAAGTCAATCAGAAAAGTTACTTATTTTGCGTACGCTGCCTAAACTATAAAAGATAGAACCATAAAATGTTCTAATTAATTGTAGATCTTATAAATATCTAACAAAGTTTGTTAGGAGAATCCTAATTTCACGCGGGCGAAGCCGCTGGCAGAAGCTAGTTTGAAATAAAATGCTTTTTGATTTTTGATTTTGATGAAATAAAGACGAGGTAAAAAAAAATGTTGGCAAGAGACTTGGATTTTATGTAGTCGTTGCAAATTACTAGCGCGCCTCATGATAGGCATCCATTACACGATAAGTTTTGCTGTCAGTTTTGCCACAGTCAATTTTTTGATTGACGGAAATCCTACCGTCTAATGCGATGATTGACGTTTGCATGACGAAAAACTAATGGCGATAAAATTCCGTCATTCAAACATCATTCTTGATTGTTGGAATTGATTGACGCTTGCATGACCGTGTACTGGACGCCATATTTTTTGGCCATTATTAAACTACTAGCTTTTGCTAGCGGATTTGTCCGCGTGATAGTAGAAAATTATCGCCTGAGAACATACTCCCGAGATAAAAAGTATCCTATGTGCTATTCCAAAACATGGTCTACCCATGTGCTAAATTTCATCCAAAGTCGTTCAGACGTTTGAGCGAAAAGGTATAACAAATATAGACACATACAAAGCTTCGCCTTTATAAATATTAGTGATAGTTTGACTTTCAATGAGTGTATTCACTTTCAAGTTACATAATATTGTACTTTATTTCCTAAGACAAAAGGAATAAAACATTTTTATTTTGCACATCGCTTTGCATCGCAATGTGAATGTGAGAACACTGTAGACTCCACGAATTCTTAGGTTCCTTTTTATTATGATTATTTTATTGTACTTTATAGTACAATATTGACCAGTCTACACTGTCCTTACATAATATCTACATATGCTGTAATATGGAAATATTGTAACAAAAATTTTTTTTTAAAAAGAAGACCAATTTGGAACCGTGCACTAACTTCTGACATTTTACAAGTGCCCATGTGTAGGCCTATGTGAAATAAAAAACTTTGACTTTGACTTTGCTTTTTATATTATTCATTACAATTTCCAAATTAAGGCATAAATGTTCAGTACAAATGTTTTTTTATTATTATTTGAAGTATCTTTTGGTTTAGTATACATACCCGTCTTCCAAGCCTGGTGAGTAATCCCTCCGAGTCGAGCGCAGACAAGGAGTGCAGCTGTTCTAGCGCCATGATGAGGGATTCCACCGGCGGCGCGTCCATGAAGTCGAAGTGCAGCAAGTCGTTGATACCCATCGTCTTTAGTTGTAGCACCTGTATATGAACGTGACGTGCATACGTTAATAACAAACTTTAAGGGGACATAAATTAGCTCGCCGTCCGGCTTTCCGGACCGAGCGCGTCGATGGCGCGTAGAGTTTCACGCGCGCGTAATTGAGAAGGGAGATAGAACAAGAAGCAAATCCGAAGGAGCCCAACAGGGCTGATCCCCGCTAGGGTCACGAAATTTTTTGAAAGGGATACCATAGCCCTGGAACGCAAAGAGGTGGTGAAGGACACCGATGGGTTTTAGTCAATAAAAGTCTAAAACTCTCTCTGTCGCTCTATTCTAGAGCGAGAGAAGTTCAAAAGTCATTTGATGAATTTCCTACCCCAAATAGGTACATAAATCATTTGACTGGCAGGCCAAGGTGACAGCACATGGAGCCGGTGTACCTAAGGTATAAGATGGTACCCAGACCCAGAGTCTTAACAGAAATAGAATATTGTAAGTACAGAAAACACAATAATTCAGGATCAATCAGGCTTCCAGACTAAATAGATGCTGATAAATACCAGTCTTATATATGATACCCCTTGGCAAGAATGTTTCTTTATTTATAAATATTTAATTGTTATTTTTATTTTTTAATGTTGTTAGATTTCCTGTCTTCCAACTATCCATACTGACTGTCAAAGATCTAAAATGACAGCTGGAACCAATCGTGCTTTCTGATGCACGGAGGAATTCAGGTATGTTAAGATGGTCATACATCTATAGAGCGACCTTGGCAAGCATAGCTTAACCTTAAATATCGCCTGTGCGCCTGTTAATAATTATGCCATGAGAAAAAATATGTAAAAAATCCTTCGTAGCGATAACGTGGTGTCTAACGTATGTGATATAAAGCGACGCGGCGCGATCAGAAAAAAACAATTGATACTTTATTGCGGTGGCGAACGTGACCATTCGCACGTGGATGCGGTGCGGCGACGAGCGAAATGAAGCGGACGCTACTTGGTTTGATATTTTCACGCGAACTCTTGCGATGCGGTGGCTTGGCTGTCGTAACAGGTACTGAATGCTGACGGCGCGGCAGCTGTAGCGACGACATCTCGCGCAGGTAGGAAAGCCACCGCATCGCGTTGAATTTCCGTAAATAGCACCGGATCGCTTCGTAATCGCATTCACGTTGAATCACCCACGTAAGATGCCGCATACGACCGCCCTTTGTCTTTTTAATTTTAAGCTTCTACTGTATTTTTTATGATATTTATTAAAGAGTGTATCTATCTACCTTGACTAGTTTCAACAAAAGCTCTAGACGTTAACTTGGGTTATACGTACAGTGGTAGCCAGGTTAGTGCGCTGTATCTCGGGCACGGGCGTGGGCAGCATCTCGTCGCGGTAGGCTCTCTCCGTGTAGAGCCGGTAGCACTTGCCGGGGCCCGTGCGGCCCGCGCGACCCGCTCGCTGTTTTGCTGCTGCCTGTACCAAACAAAGAATAATAAAAAAAAGAGAAAATAAATAGAAAAGAACAAGTAATAGCAGGTTAAAGATAAATTAATCAGTTAGCCTATTATGTCACTGCTGGGCGAAGGCTGGGATCTCTATTTTCCACACACATCTGTCCTCAGCCATTGCGGGCCCATCCCTCCGGTAGTTGTCAAGCTCATCTCTCCACCTTTGCCTTGGTGTGCCGTGATGTCGCCGTGCGTTTAATGGGACTCCATAAGTGGCTCTTTTAGTCCGCAGTTGGTCTGACATGCGGCAGACATGATATGAACCATGATAGAATTAATTGGCGAACGTTCAGACGTGATAGATTTTTTTTTTATGAGAGAGCATCAAACAAGTTCTCTTGCTCTGAGTAAAGCGACAGGACGTGCGTTTTAGGGCCATAGTAACTCTTTTGAACAATCCCGTAGCGATTGAGTATCAATTTATGATAAATAGAAAATAAAAGTTGAAAATCGTCGTTTAGATTCGCTAATTTTTGTCCGTGCATATTTACCTGTGAAATAGGCGTCACAACCAACGAGTCCATCCCAGTCTTCGAATTATAAACCTTCTGCTTCACAAATCCAGGATCGACGACATAATATACGCCGTCTATGGTCAGCGAAGTTTCCGCAATGTTGGTAGCTATCACGACCTTTCTTGAGCCGGGCGGTGCTGGCTCGAAGATACGCGTCTGCATTTCAGATGGCAAAGCGGAATATACTGGTAGAATGATTAATTCTGGCACATCAGGGCCTAAAGACTTCATCCTCTCGTAAAGGATTTCACAAGCTGTATCAATTTCTTCTTGACCAGTCAAGAACAGTAGTATATCTCCGGGGGGTTCCCTCAAATGTATTTGCATAACAGTTATCAAGGATGCATCTAGGTAATCAGTCTCCGGTTCTTTGGTGTACATAACTTCAACAGGGAAGGTTCTACCAGGGATAGTGAAGATGGGTGCTTCGAAGAAGTACTGAGAAAACTTGACCGCGTCTAAGGTAGCGGAAGTGACGATTAGTTTGAGTTCAGGTCGCTTCTGGACGGCTTGTTTGAGGAGACCGAAGAGTACGTCCGTGTGGATGGTGCGCTCGTGAGCCTCGTCCAACATGATCACGGAGTAGGTCTTCAAGTCGAGGTCCATGAGGCACTCGCGGAGTAACATACCGTCTGTCATGTATCTGCGAAAGATTAGTTATAATTTGAGAATATATAGGAAGTGAAAAATAATCAAGAATATTTTATTTAACAAAATTATTTTAAAGTATTATTGATAATTATTTTTCGTTTTCGAGTCAATATTTTGTATTTTTCAGTGAGAACAGTGATATGAAAGAAAAGGAAGTTAGTGATAGTATGACGGTTGACAGGATAGAATGGAAGAAAAAAACGTGTTGCGCCGACCCCAAATAAGATGGGACAAGGGCAGGAAGATGATGATGATTTTATATTTTTTCGTCAGGTACCCTTCGAGCGCCGATTGTACATACGTACAACTTGAATGACCTTGAAAAACGCTTAATTGTCTTACTGTACACACGACTGTACGAAATTTATTTAGCCGAAAATTTTATTTTGAATATCTTTGTTTTTCCTATATAAATCAAGTTTTTTTTTGTGATTTTATGTAAAAACACGCAATTAAGTAATAATAATACCCCCCGCGCGCGAGGTGTTAAGATAGACGTAGAAAGTAGTTGTCATACAACAGTTTCCAAGGACAGACCAAATCAAAAAAAAATCAATCAAAATAGCATTTATTCCAAATAAACCATTTACAGGCACTTTTGAAATGTCAAGAAGTCAGTCAGTCAGAAAAATAAAAATAAATGATGCTAATTGCACATTCCAAAGCGTAGATCTCTATGGAGAAGAATGTGCAAGAAACTCCATGGACACTCTTTTCAATCATGTTTTGTAATTACAAATATCTCTGTTAGACTAACATTAAAATAGGTGTACTATCGTACTACGCGTTTTTTTTGGTAGTTTTTCACCTAGTGTCATTATCATTACTGTTATGCAGTTGACCAGTTGATAGTAGATATCAGTTTACAAAAAAAGTGATAAGTTAAAAAAAAATTACTACACATTTGAATATTTATTACAGCGTGGAGGATTTACAGCTCACATAAGTTCAAAAAGACGAACGAAAACAGAGACTCAATTGACTTACCTTTTTTTTAAACTAAATAATGTTTTTATTAAAGTGCGGAGAATGCGGGAAAAGTAACTAATTTATATTATTTATTCTCTAAATATATATACACATTGAAAAAAGGCATTGACGCTTCACCACCTATACTTACTTGATTACAGTCTCAGGACTGGTGCAATCTTCGAACCGTATGGTGTATCCGACCTCTTGCCCCAGACGGCAGCCGAACTCCTCGGCCACCCGCTTGGCGACGGACATGGCGGCCACCCGCCGCGGCTGCGTGCACGCGATCTTGCCGCGCGCCGTGAGGCCGCACTCCGCCAGGTATTGTGTGATTTGAGTTGTTTTGCCGGAACCGGTTTCACCGATTACTATGAGAATCTGATTGTCAGCTACAGCCTGGGGCGACAAAAATAATGAAGTCAAAATTTGGCAGGAGTATATCAGTTGTTAGACAGAAATTAGATCTACAATGATATTGTGCAATATAATTTTCACCCAAATCTTCTATAGAAACTAAACTAAGAAAAACAAGGTTATTTAAACCAAGGAATAGGCGGGACCTATACCTTATTCGTCTAAAATAGAAGCGTGAAATTTTGCACAAGGCTTCCTTTTATGACATAGACTAGCATTAAGAAGGGATTTTTCAAAATTCACTCCCTTAAGTGATGAAGCGGGGGTCCAAAGTTTGTATGGATAAATCTATACTCCTGCGGGCAAAGCCACTAGTATGAAAATAAATTGAAAGTTGATACACACCTTAGTCAACTCATCCCTCAACTTATAAATAGGCAATGACTGCCTCTGCTCCAGCAAAGACAGATTTGTCTTCTTGCCAAATGAAGACTTCTTCCCACCAATCACATGCTTCTTCCACTCGGGTAGATCTTGAGGAGTTATGCCAGTTCCTCTCATGTTGGCAGCTAGGGCCCTACCATCGCTTTCTGGGAGAGGATCTATCCAGTTTTTATTCAGTCCCATGGGTACGCTTTCCATTTCTTGCTCTCTCTGTATCATCTTCTGTTCTCTTCTCTCTTTGGATAATGCGGATTGCATCATGGCTGCTTGTGCGAGGGATCCGTCAGGGTTCTTCACAATCCTGACAGGTGACAGGTCGTGCAGCGCGCGGCCATGGCCCTGCAAGAACGGCGGCTCTTCCTCTACGAGCTCTATCTCGATGTCAGCCTCGCCGTCTTCGTCTTTCGGCAACAAACCTGTCTCCTCGTCGAAGTCTGGCAACTCGCTCTTGTCTATGACTCCTGATGATATCATCTGTGAGATGTAAGATGTAAAATTAGTGTAGTTTTGTAGTAGTTTGTTGTAGTGTAAATTAGTGTAGCTGAGAATTTTATTGTAGTGTTAACTACCTCGTCGAAGTTGGCCAAGAAGGTTGACTCTATCATTTGCTGTCAATTACTACATAAAAATTAGAATGTGTCTATATTCCAATGGTAAAGAAATTAACTATTCATACGAAGACATGATTAACACTGATAACATCGGAGATTAACGTCATTTGATCAAACCTTGTAATAAACTTAAAATAACCTAGAATGATGTTCTATTTATCTTACCTGTTTGATTTCCCATCGCTCAGGGCTGGAGATTCTAGTGACTCTCTTCCTACTGGAGTCTTCGTCAGGATCGAGACCTCCCTGCAGGCCTGCCAACACTGTGGCATTCGGTGGGGGACGGTCTGGATTGCGACCTTCGCGTTCAGCCTAAATAAAATATTGATTAATAACAATAAATATAAAGGATCAGCAAGAAATAAACTTTTAAATGACTAGTTGTTTCCCCTAGCTTCACTCTGTTCTTCACGTTCACGATCGCAGTGCACGCGACGATATAGCATAGACGCACACAGTCACCAAAATAAATTAGTAATCAAATGAAAATTTATTAAGAGTAGTATCAACGAATATGGTTCATCAGGTACTTGTTTCAGAAATGACCATTTAAAAAAAGCGAACACTCTCTGTTTGGGCAATAATTACTTTATTATTTATCATATAAATGTCACAGAATAAAAAAAAATCTTTACCTATACGTTTTTGAAATCATTTACATTTAAAAATAATCGGAAACAGAAACTTTTCTTCTCTATAACATGCCTAATTTTACAGTGAATTACCTCCAAATGTGCATGTGATGCTGGATTCAGATCTTTGCCAGTTTCTTGACACACATCTCTCATAGTAAGAGATACTTTCTGGCCAGTCATTGATAACACTTTGACCTGAAACAATACAAAAAATTATATGATAACTTTTAATCTCAATGGAGAAAAAGGGGGTGGACCCGAGGTGACTCCGACCCCGATTCCCAGTCACTGTAGGCGTGGGCTTGCGGTAGCAATGGGCAGTTCGCCGTCCGGCCGTCCGGTAACCGTCCGAAGCGACCCCGAGTCGTCGACGGCGCGTAGTGTTTCACGCGCGTCTCAAAGAGATGTCAACAAAACCGTAGGGGCCCAGCAGGGTTGAAGCCTACTGGGGCCAAGGGTCTGCTTCTGAAAGGAAGACTCGGCCCTGGTATGGAAGGCAAAAAAGGAACAGGAGTGGGTTTTTAGTCAGTAAGTCTGACACAAAAGAGCGGGGGAAGTCAATGGATGATATTCCCACCTGAAAAAAAAGATGACACCATTTATTAGTCTTCTATCTTACCTTGACTTTGTCACCTCTATTGACAACATCAGAAACGTTGGTGACGCGGCCTTCCGACCTCAGCTGTGAGATGTGCACCAAACCCTCCCACCTCTTCCTCACACCCTCGATTTGTACGAAGCAACCAAATGGCACTATGTTTGCTATTCTTCCACTGTAGATCTATAGAAAAGGTAAATTTTAACTTAGCTTAGCGAAAACAGTTTTAATCTGAATGTTTGAAGTTTTAACTTCTGTTAAATTATCATAATTCAAAAGGAAATTCTTAATGTCAAACTTTTGTTCTTGCTAACTTCTGTTTAAAAAGAATAAAGGATATCATTCAGGCTCTATTTATGTATTTATGGGCCTTTTCTGAAAGTATCACCAATAAAAAAAATGGTATGTATGTTTAGATAGAACTAACCATTTGGATCAATAGTTAATTAATATATGCACAAAAGTTGTAAGATCAGTCAAGTAGTAATAATACAAGTATGATGTTTTGTTATTTATATTTGGGATTTTCAGAAAAGGCCTAAAAAATATTATTTGCATTGTAAAGAAAATTGTTTGTCAACATTTCTTAACAGTTTATTATTCACTTTTTTTCTTTTTTACTTTTGCATTGTTTTAATTTGTTAAAGAATCTATCAACCTACCTTCCCAGGCTCAGGGTCATCACTCATTTCCACCTCAGGGCTCTTCTTCCTAAACTTCTTGCCATAGTCACCATATTTATGTTCTCTTTCATGAGAGGGTGACCTTCTCCCTCTTGCAGGAGATGATCTACGTTTAGAAGGTGATGACCTTCCTTTACTTGGGGATGTCCTACTTCTAGATGGAGACCCCCTTCCCCTAGAGGGAGACCCCCTTCCTCTAGAGGGAGACCCCTTTCCCCTAGAGGGAGACCCCCTCCCTCTAGATCTGGATCTCCTTTGCCTGTCTCTGGACTTATGCCTACTTGAGGTTGGGCGACTCCTGGATCGTCGTCTTCTATCTCTATCCCTACTTCTACTTCTACGGTCTATACTGCGACTTCTCTTGTCTCTGCTCCTGCTCCGTCTACTTTTCCTATCCCTGTCTCTCTCTCTGGATTTACTTTTTCTGTCCCTTTCTCTTTTCCTACCACTATCTTTACGCTCTGGACTGCGACTTCTTTCTCTCTTTTTCACATCAGTTTTTATTGCTTCTTTTTTTGGAGGTTCTTTTACAGGTGCTGCTTGTGATGGTGCCAAAGCTTCCAACTCAGCCATAGCTTGATCAACCACAGCATCATTCGTTTTGCTCTTTGATTCATCTTTGAATATATCTTTAGAAGTTAATCTTTTGTTTTTCTTATCATCTTTTTCTTCCTCACTCTCTTCATCTGATGAGAATTTGGGAGGCTTCTCATTGGGTATTGCTAGCCCAGGAAACTTATTAGCTAATGGGTGTAAACTTTCATTACTAGTTTCACTTTTCTGTGAGGTGTTGTTCGCAGGTTTCATGTGCTGTATGATACGCAATAAATTAGTCATAAAAGAATCTGAAAACTCAGCTCCATTTTCAATGAGTGCATTCTTGAAACAGTCAAATGTTGGATTCTTGTCAGCTATATCAATAATGAATTCAGCTGAAAAATAAATGAAAATAACGTTAAGACATAAATCTAGTAGGTAATTATAGTTTAGTGACGCCCATGCGGAATAAGGTCAACATTCACAAGGAAAACCAAAAATTCTGACTACGATATTCTACGCGAACTGCCTATACGTAAGTATGCTAGTTCAAACTCAGCAAAAATTAACATGAGTTCCATGAAGATGAAAACCAAAAGAAAGCTAAGAAACCACGAACAAGATTGTGTTTAGACGTTGAACTTACCTAGATCTTTATCGTTTAATCCTAAATGATTATCCAGCTCAGTGCAGAGCTTCGACACAAGCGAAAGATGCTCAAGTTTAGCAACTTCGTCCATATTTCTTACTTTATTTAGAAATTAATTTCATAAAAACAAAGCCACACCATTTAATTGACTATTTCACAACTTGACATTATTGACACATAAATGTCAGTCTTGACAGCACACAGCTTGACACTGACAAAATCGTGTTACACTTACCCTGCGTTCCGACTTGCGTCAAAACCGATAATATTGCGAATCCAACCAACGCGCAACGTCACAATTATTACTCAATAGCCCTTATCATCATCATCTTGATGATGATGAGCCCTTATAGTTTGTGACTATTAAATTTGGCCGGATTTTTGATATAATCACTTTTATCGCAATTCGGAACACAGGTTATTGTATAATGCCAATTCTTAGCGATCTCGGATAGCTTCATTAAAAATAATTTAGGTGTCTTCAAGGCTAGAGTGAATAGGCTCTTAATAAACTAGTGCGCCTGACCATCAATGATTGCATCTCCGCTTACCAGCAGGTTGGATCGCAGTCAAGCACTGGTTTATATCAATTTAAAAAAAAAAATTGATCGTCTAAGAACCCTTAAACAGGCTCAGACATCGGCTTTGCTCTTTGAAAAAATACTAAGCCAACTTTTTGATATTTCACATCACACCATAATAGAGATGATTTTTTGGCGGGAATTCTTCGAATGAAGTTCAATGGCTGTTTTAATTATTCGCAAATTGATTCCTAGTGGATATTGTGATGTAGAATTGGTGTAGTTTTGTATCTTAAGTGTCTGCGCAATTGGCATAATATGTAAAATCATTGAAATAGGCGCGATCTCGGTAAAATGGAGTTAAGAATTTTATTGTAGTTTTAGCTACTTCAGTGAAGTTTGCTGAGAAGGCTAAATCGATATATTTGCTCATTGCTGCCAAATACTTCAAAAAACATTAGAATGTGTTACACCCGCATGCTAATGTAAAACAAACAGAAACAACTATTAAGGAAGAATTATTACGCAAAAAAAAAAACATCGACGAAGGACTAGGCGATATGGTCGAACGACTATAGCTTTCCCGAAGAGGTGAACAGAAAAAAAATGTTTGCCTGTCCTAATGTCATGATCACAGAGTACCTTTTTATTATTTGTGGTCAATATATTCTAGATTCTAGTCTGTTTATTCGTTTTTTTGTAAAAGTAAATTAAGTTTTGATTTACTGGTAGTGTTTATATTTAGGCAAGTGCGTTTTTATCATTTGTGTTCAGCTCATGCCACCTTCATACGATGGAAAATAATACAGATCATTCTGAACAAAACAACTTTAGTCCTATAACTGTGCAAGACGTAGATGTAGATTTCTTACCGATTGTTTACGAAATAATACGAAGGTACTATTTAAAGTGCTTTTATTTTTAGATAAACGTCATCATTTTGATCTCTGTACAGTCCTATGTATTGTAAATATTTATATTGTTTTAGTGTTGAGAGGGACTTTCATGACAACTCTGCAAAAGCCAGGGAATCCCAAGACTGCAGTCAAAGGGTGCTTGAATTGCAAAAGAAATTTGATATAGCGCGTACTCAGGTAATAACTTACCATATCTTGTCAACATAGTTTAGATTAGAATTTGTTTGATGATAACAATATTGTAGGTTATTTTACATAACTACAATCTGTATAAAAGTTTATAGACTATGGTTTGTTCCAGATAAAGCGTTTGCCTGGCATAGATTACAACAAGCAGGACCAGTTGAAGCAGTTTGAAATACTGAGAACACAGCTGAGACTGAAGCGAGAACTCCTGCAGAAGTACCGTAATATGTGCTCATTTGAAACTTCTTTCAAGTGAATTACCTCAACACAATGCCTCTCAGAGCTTTATTCAGATACCTTGCCAACAATGAACATCTTGTGCAGAAGCTTGCAGAGTCCTACCCTGTAAGGCGTGCTGCACAGCTTGCAGTGTCCGTGTTCTACAGGGGTAAGGCAAAGATGGAACAGCTGGATCCCCAACAAGTTAATAGAATTATGTCATTCTTTAAAAAATTTAATGAAAACTTGAAGGAAGGGATTCAGGATGCTAAGAAACAACTGAAAAAATAATGTAAATAATTTTAGTTTAGTCTAAAATTCTGCTACATGTGTAATTTAGCCATTACTTTTTCAATTGTAGGCATTCATTAAATAATACTGCATAGTTAATCCGAGCTAGTTTTATTTCACTCACTGAACAAACCATAAAAATATTCATTTACTTAAACTACAAAAATCACATAATGGTACTGTAAAGTAATCAAAATACTGAGTTATGATATGGAGTAGAGCAGCTAGCCTCACTAACATTAATATTATTGCATTAATTGTAATAGTTCCATGTATAAAGTACAACAGATTCATCCCTCTGTCCCTCACCACTGCTGCTCAAATAAACTAATTGAACAACACTCATGCACAGAACCCAGACTTGTTTCATCAATGAAAATATCAATCAAATTGAAATCAATATATAATCAAGCAAATAAAATAATAAATTTCAAAACAAAATATTCCTCAAGAATCTTGCATTAAATATTTAAGTTTTCTGTAACAAAAATAACAATTCTAATAAATATATAGAAAATCAAGATGCAAAACTTTTTCTGTTCCTGTTGTACTGTTATATTTCACAAAAGCATTTATAATGTTGAACTATGAAAAATATATTTATTTGACAAATTTTCGTAAACATTTATGAGATAGATTAGAGACCACCTATAGAGTTATATTATAGTTTAGTCAAAAATATGTAACTGTCGTCCGAGAGTGTGTACTGACCAGTAAACACACAAGATACAGAACCGTACCGCGTACGTTAAACCTAGTGACGTTGCATCGACTGTGAGACCTAAGTACCTTGTACTTTGATTTAGTGCTTTTGGACCGAATTAGCTGCGCTAGGGAAGCTAATTGAATATTAAAAAATAGTTTCTTAGATCTATGAAGAAAATTATTTACAGGAGTACCTTCAAACTTCAGAGTTTCACACTGTTGATAATTTGCGTTTATTTGTTAAGATCTGGCACTACCATGATAAATTCGGAGAAGATTAAAAAATTGTCAGTCCCTAGCGGCCTTGTCTCGTACTGCTGGAGTATATCTGTGAGGCTCTCCTCGCTCGTCGCTGTGTAGGCGGACTGTGACGTGAGGCGGCCCCGGGCGCCTAGTTGGTGGCGGCGGCCAGGGCGGACGTGTCTGGCGGCTTGTTGTGGCGCTTGCGCGGTCGCCGCCCCCCTCTCCCGCCCGGCCCGCCGCCGTCGCCCGCTGTGACGTGAGGCGGCCCCAAGCGCCTAGTTAGCGGCGGCGGCCAGGGCGGGCGCGTCGGGCGGCTTGTCGTGCCGCTTGCGCGGCCGCCGCCCCCCTCCCCCGCCCGGCCCGCCGCCGCCGCCCGCTGCTGCTCCTCGCTTGTCCGCCTGCACTTCGAATGGAGAGTCTGTTGCTGTTACGTCGCTCTCTTGCTGTAACACAAAATTATACAATAACTTACTAACCAAGTAGTATTGTTGTCCTAAGTTAAGTATACGCTTCGAGGATCAACATGTACCTACCGAAATACGATCGCGCAATTCTGATATCTAGTATACAATACATTTCAATGTAACTCCAAAATTTTCAGGACAATGACTCGAAGCTCATACCTTCTCTGGGTTTACTGTAATATTAAGAGGCCGTGCACGAAATCAACTCATTTTGAACTTTTTTGATCATGGTTTGTGAGAAAAGTAAGAAGAATTTAAACCTTCTTTTTTTAGATTATGAAAGTCAAGTTCTTATTCTCTCAGTTAGCTTGAGGATTTTTTAAAATATTGTATGTATTAATGGCAATTACTCATATTCAAAACCCTTTTCTCGCAAAAAAAAACGAGCGAATGATGTTTGGTTACGTTTTACACAAAACTACAAACGATTTGTAACATTTAAAAAAATATCAGTAACATCATTATACGGTCAACTCTCAAATGGGTTGAAAACATTATTGACTTCAATAGGAAATATAACAGAAAAAAATGTTGATAAAACACAATTCATGGAAAACATCTGGACAAATAAGTATTTTTTTTCTATACTACTATTATGTTTACTAAAATAAAACTAGCAAATATTTTAATAGTGCAATGTCACCATAAATCATATAATACATTGTTACCCAAGGGGTGAAATCAACTTATTTATTCCCGAAAAGGAGTTAATAAAACAATAGTTCGAAAGGCTAAATGAATCTTTAACCCGAAGTAAACACTGTGCTTTTCATTATGAATATCGCGGTCGGAGAGCCTCTCTCCTGGACACGAGTTGCCATGGCCCACTTGGAAAACTCTAAACAGACTCCGCACCGAAGTTGGGCGCAGCAAAGACAATCTCCACAGATGGGGGTTCTCGGACGGTTCCGATCTTCAGTGCTTGTGCGGCGTCTCTCCGCAGACCATGTCCCACCTTCGATCCTGCATCACGTGCCCTGTTACCTGTTCACGTAGGGACCTAATGACAGCATCAGCGGACGGCACTGCCGTGGCCGATTACTGGGCCATACAAGGAATTTGACTAGTTTTGCCATCGATACGCTAAGAAGATTATGAATACAAGGAAAGTAAAAATAAGAACATGAGTCGTCTTCAAAAGTCGTCGTATGATTTTAGGTATATTTCTTTTAATTTAGGCGGTAAATGGTTTTCCACTACTGCTTTTGCCTCTTCTCTTAAGAATCAGGCATTAAATCCATATCTGAATCTGATGAACTTATCGTGTTAATACAAATCTCATATAGCAGAGATTCAATATTATAAACAGAACTCTACTACACGAAAAAATGAATACAGAGCCAATTGCCGTTTTCCCGCCTATTTTTTTTTTCTTCTGTTGCTGGCCGGATATTTAGCCATTATTTTTTATTTATTTTAATCATTGAAAAATGGTAAATATTTTTTACTTTAAACTTTCTATATAAAATATCGCGATCAGCTGATTACCATGTAAAGTACAACTTACCACGTGCGTGGCATGCGTGTCGGACTTCTCCGCGGGCGGCGGCGCGCGGCGCTCGTGGCGAGCGTTAGCGGCGCGCGGCTGCGGCTTGACGGCGGCGGGCTCCGGCCGCAGCACGTTGCCTACCGCCTTCCTGCGTCCCTCACGGAACACTTACCACGTGCGTGGCATGCGTGTCGGACTTCTCCGCGGGCGGCGGCGCGCGGCGCTCGTGGCGAGCGTTAGCGGCGCGCGGCTGCGGCTTGACGGCGGCGGGCTCCGGCCGCAGCACGTTGCCTACCGCCTTCCTGCGTCCCTCACGGAACACTTACCACGTGCGTGGCATGCGTGTCGGACTTCTCCGCGGGCGGCGGCGCGCGGCGCTCGTGGCGAGCGTTAGCGGCGCGCGGCTGCGGCTTGACGGCGGCGGGCTCCGGCCGCAGCACGTTGCCTACCGCCTTCCTGCGTCCCTCACGGAACACTTACCACGTGCGTGGCATGCGTGTCGGACTTCTCCGCGGGCGGCGGCGCGCGGCGCTCGTGGCGAGCGTTAGCGGCGCGCGGCTGCGGCTTGACGGCGGCGGGCTCCGGCCGCAGCACGTTGCCTACCGCCTTCCTGCGTCCCTCACGGAACACTTACCACGTGCGTGGCATGCGTGTCGGACTTCTCCGCGGGCGGCGGCGCGCGGCGCTCGTGGCGAGCGTTAGCGGCGCGCGGCTGCGGCTTGACGGCGGCGGGCTCCGGCCGCAGCACGTTGCCTACCGCCTTCCTGCGTCCCTCACGGAACACTTACCACGTGCGTGGCATGCGTGTCGGACTTCTCCGCGGGCGGCGGCGCGCGGCGCTCGTGGCGAGCGTTAGCGGCGCGCGGCTGCGGCTTGACGGCGGCGGGCTCCGGCCGCAGCACGTTGCCTACCGCCTTCCTGCGTCCCTCACGGAACACTTACCACGTGCGTGGCATGCGTGTCGGACTTCTCCGCGGGCGGCGGCGCGCGGCGCTCGTGGCGAGCGTTAGCGGCGCGCGGCTGCGGCTTGACGGCGGCGGGCTCCGGCCGCAGCACGTTGCCTACCGCCTTCCTGCGTCCCTCACGGAACACTTACCACGTGCGTGGCATGCGTGTCGGACTTCTCCGCGGGCGGCGGCGCGCGGCGCTCGTGGCGAGCGTTAGCGGCGCGCGGCTGCGGCTTGACGGCGGCGGGCTCCGGCCGCAGCACGTTGCCTACCGCCTTCCTGCGTCCCTCACGGAACACTTACCACGTGCGTGGCATGCGTGTCGGACTTCTCCGCGGGCGGCGGCGCGCGGCGCTCGTGGCGAGCGTTAGCGGCGCGCGGCTGCGGCTTGACGGCGGCGGGCTCCGGCCGCAGCACGTTGCCTACCGCCTTCCTGCGTCCCTCACGGAACACTTACCACGTGCGTGGCATGCGTGTCGGACTTCTCCGCGGGCGGCGGCGCGCGGCGCTCGTGGCGAGCGTTAGCGGCGCGCGGCTGCGGCTTGACGGCGGCGGGCTCCGGCCGCAGCACGTTGCCTACCGCCTTCCTGCGTCCCTCACGGAACACTTACCACGTGCGTGGCATGCGTGTCGGACTTCTCCGCGGGCGGCGGCGCGCGGCGCTCGTGGCGAGCGTTAGCGGCGCGCGGCTGCGGCTTGACGGCGGCGGGCTCCGGCCGCAGCACGTTGCCTACCGCCTTCCTGCGTCCCTCACGGAACACTTACCACGTGCGTGGCATGCGTGTCGGACTTCTCCGCGGGCGGCGGCGCGCGGCGCTCGTGGCGAGCGTTAGCGGCGCGCGGCTGCGGCTTGACGGCGGCGGGCTCCGGCCGCAGCACGTTGCCTACCGCCTTCCTGCGTCCCTCACGGAACACTTACCACGTGCGTGGCATGCGTGTCGGACTTCTCCGCGGGCGGCGGCGCGCGGCGCTCGTGGCGAGCGTTAGCGGCGCGCGGCTGCGGCTTGACGGCGGCGGGCTCCGGCCGCAGCACGTTGCCTACCGCCTTCGTGCGACCTTCGCGGAACACCTGTTAAGCACATCGATCACATGAAGCTGAGCTGATAATCCAAAAATAATGTCATATCTATACTATCCCTGACTATTATATATGCAGGCCTTTGCCCAGCAGTGGGACATTCTAGGCTGATAAAAAGAAACAGCCTTACCATCCTCTGCCCTCGCTTGAGATACTCAGGGTGCTTGATGAAGCGGAAGCGCACGAGCGCCTTGTCGCCGGTGCGCAGACAGTCGCGCGACATCGACAGGATCGACGCCGTCTGCCGGATGCTGCCGCAGTGCACTGTAAGGGACACGTCTTGTTAGTAACACAAAAATAGCCCATAAAGAAAGAAAAGCACTTTATCAACGTCCAATGACAAAAGACCATCCCCCTCTAAAATTACCGGCCGTCGCCACTTCCAAATGCTTCAGCTGACTGTGGAGCCACATCACAAATGATGCCTTGTCTTGTCTTGTTCGTCTGGTTTCTTGTGCTGTAAGACCTTCCTACGGTCAACGTCAACACTGTTTACATGACATGGCATGTCGACAACAGTGTAGGAAAAAAAGTGTCAGTCATAGAGATTCTGCCTTACCACAAGCTGAAAATCCTACTACATACTCTTTCGCTTACAGACAGGAATTTTTTTTGTGTGAAAGGTAACCTACGTCTTATTCTGTACCCCTAATTACATACTTATAATATGCCAAATTTTACTATGTTTGGGGTTCAGTGGTTTAGGGGTGAGGTAACAAATTTATTTTAGAATTTGTAATATTAACGTTAAAGAATAAGGTTAAACCCCACTCTATAATATGTCGCTGTCGCATCCACTCTACGTACCCATGGCCTGGTAGCGTGAGGAGATGGTGGTGGGGTGATGCAGCACCAGGATCTCTCCCTCGAACTGCCAGCAAGCTTGTGGGTTCAGCGCGGGAGACACCATAACCATGCCCTTACGGATTTGTGAACGCTTTATCTGCAGAACAAGATTTATGTTGGGTTTCATACCTTTTATAATTTCAATTGTACGGTGGAAATGTATGTGCCTTGCAAACGCTAAAGGGGTGGTGACCAGACGGTTGCAAACTAGCGTTCCAACCAAGGTAACCTTGGTTTATGTGTTTGGTTTGTTTAGCGGCTAGAAGGATGTAAGCCACGCGCCAACACGTTCGGTGGTTGGGAAAACGCGACTCCCAACCAAGGGCGTTGAAGGTCGTGGATTACAACTGCTATCTACACGGATTGAAACTAGCAAGGTCACCTTGGTTGGAACCTTGGTTTACAATACAACCGTTTGGTCACTCCTTTAATCATCCTACCTACGCTCCGTCCCGTTCCAACGTGCACTTGACTAGTTTACTCTGTTATAGCCACTTGGAACAATTTTGGATGAAGATATACTTCACTTCGCTGTGAGAACTTCGCTTGAGAACCGCACATAGAATGTAGTGCTTTATATTATACTATCTTTTGTCCGTGGCTTCGCCTGCGTACATAAAATATAGCCTATATCACTTAGGAATAAAGCAGCTTTCTATCGGTGAAAAATTTTACAATCGGACCAGTACGTTCAGAGATTACCTCCTACAACAAAATCACATAAAAACAAACCTTACCTCTTTATATTAGTGTAGAAGTGTAGATTACCTTTCGATTTGCGAACTAATACGCGTGTGAAACCTAGCAGTTATCCAGGAACAGTACGAAAAGTGCGTTGATACGTAGTGTTCGGTCCTATTCGTGTGCGCTGCTCCGGAAAGATCCATTCAGGAGGTCCTGCCTTCAACGGACGAAAAGCCAGGTCAGTGTGCATGCTCTTAACCTGATTTTCCTGTTTGACCCAAAACCTAATTCATCGTCCTATTTGAGTCTCATTTGAAGTCACGTCCATTTATGCATTTTAATTATAATTACAGTCCATTCCCCTTTGCTTGAGCCAGCTCGCATGCATCTTGTGATAAACACATCTAACTTTTATATTTCCGCCCAAAGTAATTGGTGTATGACAACACCAATTTATTTGAGGTATGAAAATGAAGAAAAAGTTACTTAATTTTTTAGTTGGTTTTAAAGTATTCAGTTCAGTTTTTATTTGTCACTTGCTAGGATTTCATCTGATTAATTTATCTTCTAATTGCAGCCGGCCTATTTTCATATAAAGACCTTCTACAATATAAACCAGCATTTTCTTTAGAATTAACACGAATGATTTGGTAAAGATAGGCTTGCGGAATGTGTGAAAGTTACCGTTGTTGGATCGCAAAGAGCAATCAAAGGAACATGGGTGGGTTTATCGGTTAGTCTTACTTCTGAATTCACTACAAGTAGAAAAAAATAAAAATAAACAGCCGGTTCCGTTGTAAGAAGCTTTTTAACGGTCGTACACCGTATCAAAATTTAATAAAAATACCCGATGTGGCGTCTGAAATGTTGATGCAATTTCAAGTATTTATTTTAAATACATACAATTTTAATCTGTCAGGTACAGAAAGTAGTATGTACCATAATTATTTTAAAATGTAACTATTTCTTATTGTGCTACTGTTTGTTTTTCCTTACAACCATCCATGATACAGGTACCGGTACGGATCTTGAGCGCTGATTTCCACTTGCACAGAAGTGAAATATAAAATATAAATTGGTCTCTTTAGTGGTATGAAGTGAGACGCGGGAGCTGGGAGTGCAATTCTTATACAGTGATTGGCTCGCCTATGAGTCGGACGTGCAAAGCGGTCCCTACTTTTTCACCGAGCGCTCAAGATGCGTGCCGGTATCTGAATTCGTTATCAGTGACTAACCTTTTTAAGCGCAAAGCTAGCCGTCTGTCCGCCGCGCACTTCGGGGACGGGCATCCTCTTCCTGTGGATGCTCTTCACGGTGATGGGCTGGAAGCGGCCCAGCGGGTCGGGGCCCAGGAGCAGCGTGTCGTTGAGGCGGATCACACCGGCTAGCGTCGTTCCTGATACCACTGTGCCTACACCCTGCGGGGTGAACTACTTGTTTAGAGGAGCACTAGTGATAATAATGTTGGTGTTTCAGAAGACGGAAACGTTAATTTCAAATAGAACAATTACAGGCACTTTTGAATTGTCAAAATGTTGGTCACTCAAAAAAAGTGAAACTAAATTGCATGTTCCAAAGCGTAGATCTCTGTGGAGAAAAACATACAAGAAACTCCATGGACACTTTTTTAAATCAATTATTATGAATTATTGGCTAGAAGTTATTGTCTTTAGTGTATACAACGTGGCGCTGTCGATACGACATTAAATTAAAACACCGTAGTCCTAGTCCATAGGAATAATAATAAACTATCAAAATAATCATAAAGTCGAAATCTAAAAAATTTTTTTTTTTTCATACAATCTAAATAGCATAAAAACAATTACACCAAATCATAGATATTTATTAATATAATTATTCATCTTAATCACTATTCCATCACTTAGCACTCACTTTTTGTCGATATTGAGTAATGTCGATCTGCCCTACGCAGACCAGACGTAGGGTTACGTTCAAAGTAATTTAAAATTCTATCGTCTAGTGTCACTCTTACACGCACTACTCAATTGCGGCAATTAAGGGTCGATTTTCCCGCGTCCTCTGTTCAGCTTGAATAATAATGGGTGTACCCATTGCGTTGGTCGGACCAAGTCGGGCAAACTCGGAGGTTCCCATACCTCTCATAAATTTCTATTGAATAAGGTGGCGAATTTCCTCATTGGTCCAGTAAACTCTGGTGTCAACAACTGCTGAGCAAAACGTCCTGCGTTTAATCGGGAAGTTTTTTTTTTTCAGAAATTTATCTTGGAGACCAGCTTGGAATCTGTATTTGCACCCAGTTGTTCACTAAAGGCTCGCTCTATTTCGGGAGCAAGAGAGTCTGACGGCACGGACCAACTCTATGGAGAATGCAAGCGTGATTTTACGTCATTTGTAATAATATGTCTAGTTAGCGAAACTTTCCTGATATACACGATTGTGTAGTTTCTCCCACAAACTGATATTATTGCAACACATACCGGTACTGAGTACGTGTCGTCGATCTGGAATTCCGCGGGCTTGTCGTCCTGCGAAGGCATCCTCGTCTTTAGCAGGTTTAGGAACATCGTGAGCAGCTCCAGGTTCTCGCCTGACACGTTTGATACTTGGAAGATTGGACATAGCCTGGAATAATATGGTTACACTCAGAAACTGCTGAGATGATAAAATATTAAGAACAAGAATTTGACAAAATAAATACACAGATAAAAACCGGGCAAGTGCGAGTCGGAGTCGCGCACTGAAGGTTCCGTTCAAACTTACCTATGAAAACAGTTCAATTCTCGAATAAAGTTACGAAGATTTTTCCGAATGGTAAAAAAAGTTTTTTTTTGTGACGTAACTACAAATTTACAGTTTTCAGATTTTTTCCTATACTTGTGCTATGAGATCTTGCTTTATACTAAATTTCAGGATTCTAGGTCAACGGGAAGTCATCATCATCTTACTGTCCTTGTCCCATCTTATTTGGGGTCGGCGCAACACGTTTTTTTCTTCCATTCTATCCTGTCAACCGTCATACTATCACTAACTTCTTTTTCTTTCATATCACTATTCACACAATCCATCCATCTTTTCTTTGGCCTCCCTCTCCCTCAACAGTCAACGGGAAGTACCCTATGAAATGTAATTCCCTAGAGAGTATTTAAATATACGTTTTTTGCTACATTGCTGTATCTTTTTTTTCGTTAACTCAGAAGTTTGAATTTTTACAGCTTCAAGGGAACGCAGACCTGAGGATATGGTTTTGATTTCAACTCTATACCTTCACGCGTTCTCGAGATAAAGGGTTTTGGCAGCCAGACGGACATACAGCAAAATGATCTTACAAGGGTTCCGTTTTTTTCCTTTGAGGTATGGATCCCTAAAAATGAAAAAATTAGAGTTTTTGAAATACACCTTTTCAACCGTTGATACGCTCGCGCTTGACCAATATCTCACCTGATGGAAAGCGACGTGGTCGACGATGGAGCACGCTTGCCTAGAAGTAACCTATTCATCCTAGACTTAAAGGCCTAGCCTTACCTAGTGCAAGTTTGTTTAACATTAACGCGATCGACTCGATTATGACGTTCGGTACTCTGCTCCTCTAGCCAAGTTGATAATCTGCAATCGTTAACGCTAGTCGAAAATAAATCAAATGTATGGGAATGACATCATCTCAACGTTAAGTCACGTGGTCAGAACAAACGAATAGAAAATTCGTAGCCAAGTTCTTGATATCGTTTCTACAATGTTCAACGCTACATCCTTTGTTATTGTAGACCGACATTGTAGAAAGAGCGGCCGACTCAGGCGCGTCAACATGGCTACCAACTTATCGTTTTCTACAATTGCTGACACCGAGGCGTTACCGATTGGAGAATAGAATTCGACACGAATCGGTTGTAACTTGGCTAGGGAGGCAGATTAGGCAGCTTCTAACTCTTAACCAATCAGAGCCAAACGCGGTAAACGTTTCGATGAAACCCGGGGCCCTGGGACGAAGGCAAGGAAGGAACAAGAGTGGGTTTTTAATCAGTAAAAGTCTGACACTATCACCCGCTCCGCCCAAGAGCGCGATTTGTCATTAGATGATTTTCCCACCTAAAAAAAAAGTAAACGTTTCGAACGCGTTAACGCAACTCGTACACAGCACAGTGATCTCAATACAATCCAGTTGTATCATCCGGAGCCTTACCATGAAGTGTTAAAATGTCAAGCGCGCGAGCGAGAAAGAGGGCTCGATCCCTTTAACATTTCAGATTAGGTCGTCAAATGTTTCGCGCTAAGAGCTCATGGTATGGCTTCAGCTTATCTCTTGACTGCAACGCACAAGGCTACGGTGTGCAGTGCCATACACATAATCGTATAAAAAGGTGAGAATTTTTTTATACGATTTTATCGCGCAACTATTTACTAATTTAAATTTTATGTTCAGCAGTGGTATGTAGTTCGCCCTGTTTTGTCGACGAGTCGGGAGTCAGTATATCGCAATAAAACCACACCACGTACTCAGAACGTAGACATTTATTAATTAATACCGAGGGGTCTGATACAATCCTCGGTAACGAAACCATAGCGCGAATTTAAATCGACCAACGCCATCTATCGAGTCAAGAGGTACTACAAAATTGTACTTAATGAAACCAGGCATTGTCTACCAGTCAACCTTTGGGTTCACCCCTGATGATATCGCGCTGGTCCATAAGAGATAACGCTCGAAATGTTAGCCGAACACCGCAGGTTCACAAGCAGTAGATTAAAAATACTTTGTTGTTTTCTTATTCGTTTGGTAAGAAGGAGTTAGACGCTCGAGGAGTTAACAAAGACTACACTCTCAAAGGTCAGTATGCGTTAGCGGGGAGGAAGATTATCTCTCCATCACCACATACCGCTGCGTTTTACGTTATATTTAAGAGACAAAACTTTCGGGTACCTAATTATTTTTTCAGAATTTTTGCTATACATCTTTAAAGGGGTGACCAGATGGTTGCAAACCAACGTCCCAACAAACGTGACCTTGCTAGTTTCAATCCATGTAGACAGCAGTTGTAATACATGATCTTCAACGCCCTTGGTTTGGAATGTGTTGGCGCATGGTTTACATCCATGTAGCCGCAACACAAACCAAACACATAAACTAAAGTCATCTTGGTTGGAACGTTAGTTTGCAGCCGTCTGGTCACCTCTTTATCATTTAATAGCTTCGGCTAATGGCTTCACCTGCTTGAAAATACAAAAAATATAGCCTACTCAGTGATAAAGTGGCTTTATATTTAAGAAGTAATTTTTAAAATCGGTTCAGTAGACACTTTTTGAGTTTATTCACTCAATTCAATCCCCTCCCTGGCTTGTTCCTAAATTGGGGTCACCCCACCGAATACTAATAGAAAGACATACTCTTTATTGTACAAAAATAAAATTACATTAGGAACTTAAAATTAATAGGGTGTCACAATGGGCGGTCTTATCGGTAAAAGCGATTTTTTCCAGACAACCTTTGATGGACTTGACAGAGAACTGTTACGTCATTTTGCGTCATTCCTGACGTTAGGCCCATTGTCAGTAGGTCGTTCTGGATGGTTCGCCTTCAGATAATCGGTGGCTGACCTCTTTTGAGTTTATTCATTACAAACTAAAATACAAAAAACCGGCCAAGTGCGAGTCGGACTAGCGCACGTAGGTACCGTCCGTATCTAGCAAACAACGGTAAAAAAGAAAACACGGTTTTTGTATGGGCTCCCTTGAATATTTATTATATACTGTTTTTTAGTATTTGTTTTAAATATTTATTTTATTCTGTTTTTTAGTACTGTTTTCAATATTTGTAGTTATAGCGACAATAGAAATACATCATCTGTGAAAATTTCAATTGGTCAGTCTGGTGACAGACGGACAAAACGACAGACAGACTGACAGACGGACGAACCGACAGCAGAGTCTTAGTAATAGGGTTCCGTACCTTTGGGTACGGAAACCGGGAACTCTAAAAATACTTCTACACAAATACTTACGAGTGCTACAAAAATTTTTCCTCTCTATAATATTAATTTATGTAATAGCCAACATACCTCTGTGACACGAAGTTGGTAGCGCTTACAATGACGTCATCTTTCGTCTTGACCATGACAGGAACTTTGCGGCAGCCGGACGACTTGAGGATCCTGATGAGTAGCTTGAGGTTGTCTTGCAGAACATTAGGGGGGCACATGTCAATCTTGGTCACTACTACGAACACAGGAACTGAGAGGGCCAGCGCAAGTCCTAGATGTTCCTTTGTCATTCCTACTATGCCAGCATTGGCACCGATCTGGGGAAAGTAAATGACATGTCATAATTTCAGTATAAAAAGTATCAAAACTAAAACGTTTGTGATGTTTTTTTTTTGTGTGGGAAAATCATCTAATGACATCCCTCGCTCTCGGGCGGAGCAGGAGGGCGTGTCAGACTTTTATTGACTAAAAACCCACTCCTGTTCCTTCTTTGCCTATGTTCCAGGGCTCCGGGGATCTTTTTCGCATCACCCATGGCCCCAGTAGGCTTCGACCCTGCTGGGTCCCTACAACGTTTGAAATGAATAAAAAAACTTTTATTCTGGATAGACAGCACATCGGTTATAAACGAAAAGTGAAAAAGAACAAAAGTTCAAAGTGCGTCGAGCGTGCCTACACCGAAAGGGTGACCGGTGACCACCTCAGTATTTGTTAGCCGTCAGACACCAAATACTCTGTCCAAGTTGAGCAGATTTTTTATTTACAGAAAACCAGTAGTCATTGATTTTAACATGTCTGGGCTCGACTAACGAATTAGGGCCGACGCTGCGTTAAGCGGCCCGCGTTCCGTACAAAACGGTCCCACAGTCCGTCGGTTCCATTCAAAAGTGCTCCGTTGCGATGACGCGCACGGACACCCGACGCCGGGCGCCGCGCCTCGCGCCCGTATTGCTACGTAATAATACATTCAAGTTCTCTATCGACACAACTACATGCACAGCGTTAAAGTTGAAATAGCGACACTGCACAGGTAATAATCTGGTTTCTGCCACGGGACCGTCGCACACGACACTCGCGCGACGTCACGCGAATGGTGCCCGCGCGGGCTCTCGCCTTTTCGTCCGCTTAACGCAGCATTGGCCCTTACAATATATCGCTAGGGTCCGGAAAATATAAACAGCGATCAATCAGTTTGTGAGTGCATATATTTGTTACTTCACGTTTGAACGGCTGAACGGATTTCGATAATACATGGTTCACAGGTAGACCATGTCCTGGAATAGCACATAGGATACACAGGATTTTTATCCGCGGTGTTTCCTTGGGATCTTTTCTTACTATCACGAGGGCGAAGTCACTGGTAGCAGCTAGTTATTCATAAAGATATTTTCTACACTTTTTTTAATTGATATGAACTAGTGCTTGACTGTGATCCCACCTGATGGTAAGCAGCGATGCAATCGTTGACGGTAAGACGCACTAGTTTATTAAGTGCCTATTCACTCTAGCCTTGAAGACACCTGAGTTATAATCGGACGGAAAGACCGCAGTTGGCAAATTGTTCCAGTTCTTCGATGTACGCGGTATAAACGACGAGGTGAAATGCTTAGTCCGGTCTGTAGAAGTTGTAACAACATAAAGGTGTATATTCGCCGTACTGTTGTCCGATGGTAGAAAGGAGATGACGGAATCAAGTCATGCAATTCCCGCGCACACTCTCCAAAATGCATCCTGTAAAAAACCGAAAGGCTGGCTACCCTACACTTGTGCTCAAGGCTTTGTAGATTACATTTAGGTACTAAACCAGTCAGCATAATTTTTCAGCTTCAACACTTACCATGAGCATACCGAAGTCGGGCGCATGTCCTGTCATGCCGAACACGGTGGTCTTGAGGTACCGCTCGTGGCCAGCCAGGTCGATGAACGTGATCACCTTAGACGACTTCTCGCAGATCTTCACCCAGTCCAGCGTGCCGTGGTCCGGTTTGTTTACTACGTTACCTGTGTGGGATACAAGGAATATGTAGAATGTATCCATATGTCTAGCTGGAAGGAGAAAATACTTTCTTCGAAAGAGTAACTGCGGCCTTGAAAGGCAAAGGGTACAGGGAGACAGTAAAAGTCTGATACTTCTTCTTCTTCAAGGGACCGTAGACATTACCATATACGTACCAATGTATATGGTTTTAATTGCACCAACTCGATACCTCCACGCGTTCCCGAGATAAAGGGTCTTGACAGACAGACAGGCGGACAACAAAGTGGTCCTAAAAGGGTCCGTTTTTTTTTCATTTTGAGGTACGGAACCCTAAAAATTTAATACTCCTTTTGCGTTTCGGAAAAATCTTCGAGACTCCATTCGGAAATAGGAAAGTTTGTACGGAACCCTCAGTGCGCGAGTCCAACTCGTACTTGCCCAGTTTTTTTTCAATATTACTACTTAAACAAATATTTAAAAATCCTAATCCCGCAAATTTGCGGGATTGATGACTTCGAACCCGCAGGCTTGCGGGATCGCGATTGTGATGCGAGATTGAATTCCCTATTGCCGCCGATCGCCCCCACGAGGACACGGCGGTGCTCTGCCCAAGCGGAGAATACTGGTTAGTGGTTAAAATACCATTCATATTAAGCACGTTGTACGACAAATTTTGTACATACTATTAACGTAAAAAAAATCTTTAGTAGTACGTTGTGTTATTACGTAGTACACCAGTACACGTGCACGCTTTTACACCTTGCTAATGCATCGTGAAAGTAAATTGTATGTACGTATTTCATGCCTTTCTAGTTTCTTTTCGTAAATTAAAAAGTATTCAGTTATAATTTATTGGAAAGTGACCTCGTATAGTTTTAAACGACATAGGTACTCCAGGTGCGGCAATATTTAAAGTTAGAATTTAAGCTGTACATAATACAGCTCCGGTTTTTTTTTTTATTGGGTGGGACAATCATCTTATGACAAGTCCCGCTCTTGGGCGGAACGGGTGATAGTGTCAGACTTTTACTGACTAAAAATCCACTCCTGTTCTTTCGTTGCCTTCGTCCCAGGGCCCCGGGTTTCGCTTTTACACTACCCGTGGCCCCAGTAGGTTTCGACCCTGCTGGGCCCCTACGATTTGCTGACATCTCCTTGAGGCGCGCGTGGAACAGTACGCGCCGTCGACGACTTGGGCTCGGTCCGGAGGGTTACCGGACGGTCGGACGGCGAGCCACCCATTGCTCGCCGTCCGCAAGCCCGCGCCTACGGATACAGCTCTCGTTAAGTATATTGTTATAACTTGAACGAATTTTTAATAGTATAAAACACCGTTTCTTGCTGCGTCTGTCTGTTTATCCGCTAACTGCTTCAATGCGGTTTTCACTAACAAAAAGAGCAATAAACGAGAAATGTTTATGTCATATAATTGGCATCCGTGCAAAGACAGGGCACGTCAATAGTTTCTTATAACAGAAACATATGCTATGTTGTCCTTCATTCATAGCATACGACGACGGAACAGTTAACGGATTATTACATAAGTGAGTTGCATAACTAGATAAGTTCTAGCTACGTTCATTTATCAGTCATCGTTCAACTACTATTAATATCGCAGTATTTACTACTTATTCGAACTACGTCGTATGTAGTTAGTTCTATGAATATGCAAAATACATAGCGTTACATGCGTGTTTCAACGTATCGATCGATTATTACATTACGCTACTATAATGATTTAGATATTTCAAAACAAATTATGTTTCTTTTTATAGTATACTTGGTGGAGTTTGACGAAGTTTTTTTTTTAATAATATAAACTAGTGCTTGACTGCGATCTCACCTGATGGTAACCTAGCCATTGATAGCTGCTAGTTATTCATAAAGATATTTTCTACACTTTTTTTTTTAAATTGATATTAATTAGTGCTTGACTGCGATCCGAACCGATGGTAAGCAGTGATACAATCGTTGATGATGAGGCGTACTTCATTAGGAGCCTATTCACTCTAGCCTTGAAGACACCTAAATTATAATCGGTCGGGAAGACCGCAGCAAGCAAATTGTTCCAGTCCTTCGATGTACGCAGAATATACGACGAGGCGAAACATAGAGTTCAGCATTAAGTTTTCCTTTAATACCTATGTATAAAATCCTTCATGTAAAAGTGATAATCCTGAGCTACATGACCAGCTGTGTCAACTTCGTGCCTCAGCATCGCATCAGGTTACTCGCTGTGCCTGCGCGTCACACCGCACCATTGCGAGAGCCCAGTTACCTTGCTTTCGTACTCTCTTGGACACAAACCTTGGCTGTGATGTGTTGGCGGATGTATGGAAGACGATCATGTCTGGAGTTCTTTAAGATGACTGTGTGAATTTCGTGTATTTTCTTTAACTTATGTAATTGGCAGATAACCTTTATTCTCAAAGTAAAATAAATTAATCCAAACTTGCAATATGTAATTAAGGAGGCGTATGAGGAATATTTGTTTAAATACCCAGATTGGAACTTATTTTAGTGATAGCGAGATAGTGATGCAAACCGAATGCTGTCAAATTCAACTATAATCGTATAGTTTTCTTTCACGAAACTCGTGAGAGTTCATAGCTTTCACAAAGTTTATAACACCAAGGTCATAAAGAAAGCTGAATTCTGTACCAGCTGCCATTTAAAAAATCGCTAAATTAATCATAAAAATGCAAAATTGCACGACTCTGACAACATGACTCATACGTTTTATTAGATCATGTACTATTACTTCGATTGTATTATTTCAACGACGTGAGTATAGTGTTATTATTGGAATTGAACTAAAATTCCATACCTATGTAAATGGAACACCTCGCCATAATTTACTTTCTAATCTTAGTGTTGCTCAATATTGTAGTATGTACCGTCACATGGTAAAATTTAATTAAAACTAGTTATATGATTACAAAAGAAATAAATGCATCAGTTCTATTTTTATTACTTCAAAACTTTCGACACACTACACTCCTTTTTTTTATGTTTGTCGATACAAAGTGTTTTAGCTTAGCTGCGATTCGAGTAGCCATATAGGTGCATAAGATTCAAGATAATTTATCAGCAGGCGTGAAAAAAGCACCCAAAAATTATGGAACAAACAAAATCTTTCTACTTCTGCGTCAGAAATGCTATAGAAGCAGCATCTAGCAAAAGTTTATTGAACCCATAATAGAACGTCAGTTAAGAATATCTAGGGTTTTTTTTTACTGTTAATCGGCTTGCTTGACCACTATGTCACCTGATGGAAGGCGACGATGTGGTCGAAAATGGAGCGCGCTTACCTAGAAGTACCCTATTCATTCTTGACTTAAATATCCCCAGGTTGTAGATATCAGCAAACACAGAACTACCGAAGAGGGTTTAGTAGAGGTTAGGCCAGGGCCGAGCCGCCCCTGTGTGTGAAGTGCGCGGCGCACACAGGATCCAAGGCATAAGGGGTGCAGGATGAGATGCCAGCGCCCATTTTTGAAAATATTTTTTTACTATAGATAAGTACATCGGTAAAAATCTTCTAAGACAATATTTATATCTGTTGTTTAGTTTTATACTATTAGAATTATTAGGAGTATTTCAGAAAAATAATGAAAATTTATAAAAATTTAATTCACATTAAGTTCCCAAGCGGAAGCAAACCATTTTTATCTATTGAGACAAACTATAGAAAACTGGAGAACAAACAGTTAAAAATTGAAAAATAAAAAAAAATATTATAAAAATATTTATAACGAAAAAAGAAAAAAATAGAGGTGCTCCATAGGTTTCGCACACAGGGGCTGGCTGGGGTCGGCTCGGCTCTGAGTTAGGCCGTTTAGAATTTCAGTAGTTAACTATACAAAGTACTCACCCATACTATCGAAGCCCAGTATATCATTCCCCACGGAACTGGTCCTCCCGCTCTCCATCTCGTGCTTGTGACGGAACAGCCGCTGTCGCGCGTACCCGCGTCCGTTATCCAGTTCGCCGTGTGTCAGCACGCCCAGGAGGGTCGACTTGCCCGCGTCTACGTTGCCTACGACTGCCACTCTGTCGTGGAAAGAGAACAATAATTTTATATGGAAACTAGACTTGTAGAGCTACACTTGATCCACGCCACGCGACGTCGTTCTACGTACAAATCAGGCGTGTTACACGTGTGCGTCGGTCAAATGTAGTTCTAGCTTTACGCTTATGGAACTGGTTCATGACTGTCAATTTTTTTTCTTCAAATTTCAAGTAAATGTTTGTTACTTCTTCACGCTTGTACGGCTCTTGGCATAGTACACAGGAAACTTTTTATCTCGAGACTATGTTCCCTTGGGACAATTTTCTACATATCGACGGTGAAGTGCCAATACCTTCTAACTGACATTTTTCGATAAAATTACTTTTAAGTGCTTATATTTTAAATGCGTGTTTCCGCATGCTTCGTAAAATATCCGAAGCGGATATTTAGTTGCAACTGCATCAAATTAATTTGTGGAAACAAACACCTAACTAAACCAATGTGTCAATTTATAGTATTGCTCCTAACAATTTTTGGACAGATAATTTTGACTTCCGACAGTTAGGAGTTATTGGTACTTCACCGTCGATATACGAGGCCGAAGACGCTAGTAGTAGTTAGTAATAATACATATCAGCCTTATAATGTTCCCACTGCTAGGACTCACGCCTTCTCTTTACTACGATGGGAGTAATCAACCATACGGCCCCGTATGGGTTGGTGAATGTCGCATGTTTTCGAACGGCTGGTTCTAGGACATGCCGGTTTCCTCATGATGTTTTCCTTCGTCGTTTTGATCATCATCAATGAGGCATCACATGGAAAGAGGGATTCCTGGAATCTAAAATGTTTCTTTAAAATCTATTAGAAATCAAGGAGTTCGGGGCGTTCCGATTTATAGTATCTATCGACCTTTCAAATCACAATGGTTTATTTTTTAAGTTGGGAAATCATTCTATAACTCCTCCTGCTCTAGGGCGGAGCGGGAGAGCCTGTTAGACTTTTACTGACTAATGCCTCATCTATGTTCCTTCTTTGCTCTTTCATTTCAAGACCACGGAGTTCCCTTTCGAAAAATCACAATAGCTTGGCATTGGTAGTCAAAATTTCTCGTCTTTTTCTTTCCTGATAATGATCCTCTATTTGTGTAGTACCTGATCTCCATGAAGTCGGTATGGTCGAGCTCGGCGCGCAGCAGGTACTGGCCGGTGAGCCCGCTGCCGCACTCCCAGCGCCGCAGCTCTACGCACGACACGCGCTCGCCGCTGACCAGCGACTGTAGCGTCGCTACTGACGCACTGTATTCGTCCTCTGTTAGACCTCGTCCGTCTATACAAATAAGCACCTTATTACCATCGGTGCATGGAAGCTTATGCAAATAGCTCATGGTACAAGAGAAGATCAAAATACCCATAAGGCCTATTGTCCACGGACGCATAGCTTCATAGACGCGTATTCGTCATTATGTGAAACTGTCGACGAAGCGGCAACGACATTGCGCACATCCTTTACGGGCAGAGACGTGATAGGTTGTCCGATCAAAAAATGACCAGAAGTGAGAGGCAACAGGTCTTCTGGGTTCGACGATAGCAGTGTGAGCGGTCGAGAATTTAAAATGCCCTCAATCTGCAACCGATAACGACATTGCCGCTTCGTCGAAAGTTTCATAGTTTTGTACGTAAGCTTCACGCAGGCGTACAACAAGCGTATAATGACGAATACGCGTTTATGAAGCTATGATTCCGTGTACAATAGGCCTAAAGCTTCATCGTTGCGAACATTTGTTCTTTAACGAGAATTCGTTGATTAACATTCGAAAGCGTGCCTTCACGGATTAAAGGAATACCATTGTAAATCCCAATAGTTTGTGAACAAGAAATAGCGCTGCTCGTTAGGACTTATCAGTTTGTCACGCAGAACCACCAAAGTATAATAAATAGTTTCGTGTTTAATCGTAATTGTTAGCTTACGATCGCAAGCTCGCAGCATGAACTTAACGCGATGTCGATTAGAGTGGCCTAGCTAAAGGGCCTATTACACTACGCGTTATTCAGACAGTCTTAATCTATGTAGCGTCACACAAGAAAGAGAGTAACTTACGCCAATATCGTGTAAAGGAATGAAACAGAACGATGAGATACATAGAAATACATAGACTAAGTCTGAATAGCGCGTAGTGTAATAGGTCCTTAAGTACGGGTGTATATTAGAATATCGGATTAGCTAGGAGTATTAAATAGGTAAAATACCAACCATAGACAAATCAATTAGTTCCGAAAGAGTTACACTCTAAAAAGAGGTTTATATTGATGAATGAAGGCACAAAACATGTCGTTTTCAAGTATGCAATTTAAATATTACAGCCAAGTATTTATAATGAGAATACAATAGATCTAACGCAATGATATTATAAATATATCTAGCGTGTTCCCCTTAATTTTGTTTAATGTTATTTTAGTGTTTGAACAGTTTTATGTAACTTGCCCTTGGCATGCTTAGCATATTATGTATATGTTAACAATACATGAGCACGTGGTAAGATAAAAAGGACTAACTTAACAGGCTGTCAACTGAAAGAACTTGCTTTTTTTTTAAGTGTGAAATCCTCCAATGACGGTCTAGGGCGGTTCGCGAGGCCGTGTCAGACTTTTTCTGACTAAAACCCAGTACTATGTTCCTTTTTTGCCTTGCAATCCAGTAAACCGGCTTTTCCTTTCAGAGCCGAACCCATGGACCCAGTAGGTTTCGGCCCAGCTGGCTGCTGGGCGCCTACGATTTTGCTATCATCTCTTTGAGGTGCGCGTGAAACACTACGCACCGTCGACGACTCGGGCTCAGTTCGGACGGTTGCTGAACGGCGAGCTACACATAGCTCGCCGTCTGCAAGCACATGCCTACGGTGGTTGGAAATCGGGGTCGGGGAGCGTGAGGAAGTTCGTTCTTCTACGCGTAACTTGAGAACTTGCTTGAGTCTTGAAATGTTGTAATTTCCTCATTTGAGTTCAAGATTTATTCTTCGAGCTCTAAAACTATATCGTGCGTGAACTGTTTTTTATTTTTCTATGTGCGTGAACCATGCGCCCGCGCAAATTACATTTGCGGTCGCATTCAACGCATTATTTAGAGTAATCGATATTACCACACTGCCGCATGCACGTGCAGATAAGATAATAGACTTGCAAGATGCAACATCTGATTTATCTTTTTGGACATGTTATTTATGGAATTATAAATTATCATATCTTTGATTATCATAAAAATGTTTGGTGACGTAATCAAGGTCACGATGTTGACTCAGCCTGAAGGCCAGTACACACCAAAATATACAGCAGCTATTACTGCACTTAACATTATTGCATCTGTGCATGTAGTTGCTTTTCTGCGCTGACCATAAAGAATTGATAGAAAAATCAAAAATCCCTCTATAAACTCCAATTTCGAATGTATGATACAGCCTAATGTTGGGACAGTGTGATGAAATGTTGAATTAGACATGATTTTCCTCCCCATTTTCAAACACGTCATTTACCTTACTGATAAAGAAATGAACATTGGCAATTTTGTACAACAGTATTGTGATGAAATATTGTTTATTTTTGTACCAGGTTCAGACATATAAATATGTATAAGTTTAAACCACAATATGTTGATTATTTGCACAGATTTTCAAAAGAATTATTAATATTATTTTGTGCTAACATGAACTTCATTAATAAATATGTTTTGTTGTCATCAAAGGATGTTATTATCTACACTAAATTGATAAATAATTTAATTTGTCTATGCTTACTTTTATAAAGTATTTATAAGTGTTATTTATGTTTGTTGTCTGTGTATTTTTTGTTTCTGAGCATTTTTATTAAAAACTTTTTCATGTGTTTACTTTTATTATTTTGTTTGTTAGCTACATTACAATTATTGAAACATTTACCTTCTCCTTGTCCTATGTCATATATAATCTCTCCATTGCCTGACTCCAGCCTCTCCAAGAGTTGCTTACGGAGCAGTTCATACTCATCGGCTGTTGGGCTCACAAGTACCATCTAAAGAAAACAATATTAATTAAAATCTCTTTCAAACACATTACTGAGAATTAAGTAATAGGATGTTTACACAGATTGCACATGGTGAAGTACTCAAAAGGTAAATATACAATATTGTGTGACAAATTTCAACTAAAAAAAATTAGATCAGTATAAAATATAATGTTCCAGTTTTATAAAAAATTATGAATTTATTTTAATTGTGTTTGTGTTTTATTTACTGTAATGTAGTACTGTAGTAATTACTCTAATAGTAGGTACTATATTATACAAATGTGAATGTGATGCAATATTACTCATTAAAATAGTAACATTGTTTTGATTTTGTATCATAAGTTTACATATATTAGGAAGAATGATGAATGGACATGTTTTATGGGATTGAGAAGATAGTAGGTTTTTTTTTTCTTTAAAGAAGGAAACCCTTCTCAGATTGATGGATCTTAAGATAAATCTGTAAGTAGCTAGTTAATTGTACAATATCTTTATATATGAAGCTATACTGTATTGATTGATAGTGATAAATAGGTAATTGGAGATATCTTCACATATTTTGTGCATGTGTGAGTAGGATAGGATAATTAATTGACAAAGTGATGAAATATTGTTATGATGCAATAAGTAACATTTAGGAAAAAAAACATTTTATATTTTTTCTTGAATTATCACGAAAAATTATTTTTAATTACTTACAATAATATAATTTTGTTGAGTTATTAGTGCAAAATTTTATTTTTAATTTTCAGAGGTATTCCTGATATACTGGTCTTAGGGTCTCTTTTTAGGGATAGTTGATAATATAAAATAGCTATTTAAGGACATCAATCATGAGATAAATAACGTACATGCCACCACTAAGGACTACATAAGAGAAAAATATGAGTAGGCGTAGTTTACGCGGGAATAATATGTTGGTAAACAAAGACAATGCTAATGTTTACCTTTCCTCTGATGCTCGAATAATCCGTCTCACTCTCCAGAAAGCCCTCAGGCTCCGCGAGCGGGCTCATCTTCACTGGTGAGTCGGGTATACTATCCATGTTTATTGACAATCGAAAACAACAGCATCAAACTATTACACCATTATGTCATCACGTTACTGTACCGTAAGCACTTCTCTTGGGTCACAGTCCCTAAAAAACAAAAACAGCTCGAAATAAATTAACACAAAGACAACAAAAGATAAAAATAGTAAAAGAAATAACTACAAAATCTGATCACAGATGCTTTGCGTGTTACATGAAATTTGATGATCTTATGAAACAAATTACTGCTTTTGTAGGACCAGTTGTAACATAATGAATATTATCATTTTAATATTTAATATAATACGATAAATACCCTAATGTTAACCGCAGAATGAGTTGAAAATAGATTTTCTAAATAAAACAGATGGATTAAATGCCAACTTTTTGACAACTCACATCCTAAGTGTTACTAGTAATAAATTGAAAAATATTGATAATGAGATCAGTCTCATTGAAATAATTTTATGTTTTTTACAGAATTGAAAATTATTAACACAAAAATAATAATTTTTCTTTGCCTATGCTGATTCTTTCACGTTTAAACGTATTTTAATAAACATTTAAGTTACAAGAAAGTTTTTATACTAATTTCTTAAAAAGCCGACTAAAATAAAATCACTCAAGAAAGAGAACTAAAACTCTATTCGCGATAGCATTAAACAAAAGAGGCTAATAGAAGCAGGCGTGCACATTTATTTTTCGTATTAAATTCTATACCTTCATGATATTTACCATTCTATGGTAGTTTTTTTCGTCTCTCGCGCTGTCACTCTCGCCGCCATTCGCCTTCGGTCGGCGGTGATTGTATTTTTTATTTCGGTGAGATTTGATTGCGTTATTCATGTAAATGTAAAGTGAAAATAAAGATCTGATAGTATATTTGTGACCTTAAATAAGTTTTTATATTGTCGAATTCGTTATGGTTCTATGGATACGTCTATCCTTAAACAATCAATATGGGTGATTTGAATTCATCTGACTGTTCCTGGAAGAAAATGGTGATAGCGAAAGCAAATAATGAGTGGATCTCTACTGTAAAATCTGACTATACCAAAATGGACAACTCGCTTACAGATACGAATTCGGAAATTGAACAAGTAGTTTATGATAATGTCAAAACAGAATATGATGAATCAAGTTGTGATAAAAGTTATGAAATGGACGACTCGAGCTCGATGTCCTCAACACAGGAGTTGGACCCGCTCATGCTACTGGAGCCAAGCAAGCGGAGACGTCGCAAAGATTCGGGTCCTAAGTGTGAATCGCCAAACGAGCGAGCGTCGCGACTAGCGAAGATGTCTGCTTATGCTGCACAAAGGCTCGCTAACGAAACTCCCGAGCAGCGTGCCTGCAGGCTGAGACGCATGTCGGAATATGCAGCCAAAAGATTATCCAAGGAGACCAGTGAACAGAGAGCTAAGCGCTTATCACGAATGTCTGCCTATGCAGCCAAGAGGCTGGCCAATGAATCACCAGAGCAGAGGCAGGCCAGATTAGCCAGAATGTCTGCATATGCGGCCCGGCGACAAGCCATGAAGAAAGTTTCGGGTCCCAGCACCACTGTTGGTCATTCAGAAAATTCAAATTTCAATATGCAAACAACGCCTAACCAAAGTTGAGAATACGTTTTATTCAAGTCAATTATCGTAATTATATTATTAGAATACAGACTTGATTACTTTTATACAGAACTTTACACAAAATCAATTTATGTAAATAGATTTTATATTTTTAGTGTTATGCCTAATACATACCTTATATAGATTTTTTTTTAAAGGTCTTGATTATTTTTTAGTTTTATTAATCTGCTGTAGTTTTGTATTTATCAGCATATTATTAAAATATAAGCGCAACAACATCACAATAAACTTTTTTACTTACGATGTCTAGCTTCATTCAATATTTATTTTGTCATACTTACATGTTACAGAAAAAAAGTCTCTTGAACATTATTAAGGTTTTATTTGAATCAAACAATACACTTTTGAAACAAATTGATAAGAAAATGTTAGTTATGCAAAATACCCAAAAATGTATATCTACTATATTTTTAAATAATTCATACTTTTTGAGATTCTGCCAATGAAATGAAAGGAATGTTCTTAATCAGTCTATGAATTATGTCCTACTCATTAGTTTTATACTTAATAGAATAATAAATTTTGTCCTACTGTAATATCAGATATCTTATATGAACTATAGCTGATGCTATACTCCAACATATAGATTATGCTCTACACTTGTTACATTCCTGTTATATTTACAAGTAAAATAATTCTCAAAAATGTGCTATTACAAAATAAACTTCATTTGAATTATGTTGTCCTATACATCCTACTTGCAAAATAACATGAATATTTACAGAATTTGTCAAGTGTAATGCGAAAATGTATTGAAAACAAACATTGATAAATATAATTAAAAACTACCCTAAACTTCTAATGTAACTATATTCTTATTTAATATAAGAAGTAGGTACAATATTAGTATTACAGTTTTTTTTTTCTTATCTTTTTAGAGATTACAGCTTATTTTCAAATAAAATATAAATAACTGCCATAAGAAAAATAAAAACTAAAAATAAAAAAATTGAGCATAAAGTTAAATAAAATGTTGAGAAAAAGTCAAGGCAGGTAGGTTGTCATGTCCAGCAAATATGCAAAAAACAAAAAAGGACGGATGATGGGGACTGTTAGTGTTGCAAATATATACAGAACAACTGATCAAAATTCACCCCACATTGAATAACTTGAGCGTTACTTATGGCAAGTCTGCAAATAACATTCTTATTGGAATATTGCGTTTTTGATACTTTATTCAGTGTTACAAAATCCGTATTGGCGTCACCATGCGTTCGTAATACATATTACAATATGTGTGGAATATCTTATTTCAAGATGCAAACATTCAGAAGCAAGGCATTATACAAACCAAATGAGCGTAATTTAAAAAAAAAAAAATTGTTTCCCCTCAAGGTGATGGTAATAAATAACAATCATTATCGCTTATTGCACAGTATGCTGAGGCAACAAGTTGGGGCCCCACACCAAGTAATAGGTATGCTGCTTAAGTTCAGCGCACACCGATGCTACCAAAGAGAGACCTCGGAATTTCTAGGAACATTTCTCTTTTCCAATTAGATGAAGATTGAAAGCGCCGGTGTGCGCTGACCCGAAGTGGATTTTCTATGGGAGGCTAAATTAAATTACATCTTACTCAAACGAAAACAGTTGCAATACTGACTTTTGCCTTTGATACCCACTATACTTAAATATGTTATTATAGCTATACATATTAAAATAGGTATAGAAATGTAGATACAGCTGCAATTGTAGAACAGTCTAATTTGCTTATAAATAATAAAACCATTATAATTCTATTACTAAACTTATTTCTTATACAGTTTTTACGAAATGTTACGTACGTATGTGTATACGTCGCGTCGTCTAGGTACGGTCGCATATTCACCGTAGGTTACCCGTCGCGTTAGGCGATGTACACATGATTGATGTGGTTGTATTGAATGGAAACAGTCACATCATTCAACCAATCAAAAGGACTCGCAAAGTTTGCATCGTTCCTTAGTAAGGTGGAAGTGTAAATTCCACGTGGTTGTACAGTTGCGTCGGGTGGTACTGGTGAGATTTGCGACGCGCCAGTGGTCGCTAGCAAGCAGTGTCAGTAGCGAGTGGCGAGCCAGCTACTGGCGCCAGCAGCTGGCGCGTGGATGACGTGGAGCTGTACGAGTCGCCTGATGAGCGCACGCTAGACTGGCTGAGAGGTGTTCCTGGATAAATATTACTTTATGTAAACAGTGTACAAACCATTGAAGACCACAATGAAATTTGCGAGTACCGGTTAAATGTATTTGAATTTGTTGTATGGCATATGTTATTTTATAAGCTACATACCAGGTAATGAGGTGACGTGATGTGGCAAGGCCCAACGCTGGGGAGTACAATCTCCATTGTTGGTCGGCTCCTGTAATAAATACTTATGTAAGAGCATGACGTACAGAAATTGTCAATCTGTCTTCTATTTATCATGTGCACATTGTTACCAGACATGAGGATGTTTGATTTGTTAACCATAATTAGTTTGAAGAGGATGAGATTGTGTTTCGCCAGGCAATAATATGCACATGTAAGTGCGTTCCAAAAGCCCTGCAATGCTTTGACTTCAAGCTACGTTATGTGGTTAACGCAGTGCATCGCTCGGCTCCTGCAACGTGCCAAGTTGACCTCAACAACATTCAGAATACGGATGCGACATGATCATAATGAAAGTGCAAATTAAACACGACGCGGAAAATAAAAGAACATCGCGTAAACCAAAACCGAATTAACACGCACACAAACAAAGCTCAATGATGACGTCACGACTACGATGACAGCTGATGCAAGATGGCGGACTTACTGCAAGTTTGTTCGTCTTAGGAACGGTCAGAATGGTCGTGTTGGTGTCTTCCGGCGTGAAATAATCTGAGTCCTCGGCGACTGCCGGCGACTCCACATCGATACGAGACTGTGTTCCGCTCGCTGCGTGCGATTTTACACCCAATTATCAACTGTTCACGATGATGCTACACCTGTATTTATTACTTTATGCCTACGTTGGTAGGCCCTCCACCCGCTCCTTTCTGATAGGATGCGATCAAGTTCTAATAAGAAGCGTTTTGATTCATGAATGACTGCTATCATTGGGACGTTAACTAAAGCGCTCATTTCATTTCTATAATTGAATTTGATATTTGAAATAACTAAGGATGATAATAATCTAACATATCCTACCACTTTGTGGTTCATGGTGTCGTTTAGTTGAAACATGCGTGTATGCAATATTCACGATACATTTAACCTAAACCATATATTTCAGACAGAGCGATTACATAATAATGAAATGGACAACCACCTCTATACATAAATATTCAAAATGTGCATATAGAGCAATATGTCACCGACATCCACTTCGTCGAATGCCAGTGCAATATCACCCTTATTTCTAAGCAAAGCTTTCACGTAATATCTACAAATTGAAAAGTTTAAATAGCGGCCTACTAGCGGACGGTCGAAGATTGAATTTATGACTGTAGGAGCATGAGAGATATTATATTACTTTTACGTGTGTTGGGTCGGCACAGAATAGTTTGCAAATGGAGTGTTGCAAAGACTCAATGAAGATGAAGACGCATACATATACACGCATTAAATCAGATTTTGATGATCTTATTTAGGTAAAATCAAATCACGCCTATATTTCCCGCATTTAGTTTACTAAATCCTCTCATTTATACCAATATTTTGTCAGCCAGTTATTTTTTCAAAACCATCTTAACAAAAAAAAAAACTAAATATGATTTTATCTTATAGGCCTAATAAGTCCATGGATACTTATAAAATGTCACAGGCTAGTGCAAACCTCGACCTAATCTAGCCTAAATTAGTCAATAAATAAAAGGCCCATTTTGACATTTGTATTTTGATTAACTGTATTGTCCGGTGTAGTGTAGCAACTACTAAAATAGCGACTATTACACCAGACTCCTAATTATTATTATATTGTTTCTTTCAGTTTCGTTCCAAGTTACGTTCTAGGGTTTTTCTCAAAAACGGGCTTTTTATTTTTTAACGAGTTTAATGAAAAATGTCTACTTAGAACGAGGATAATCAACCCCAGCAGTTGGAGCCTGAAGTACTATAAATGGCAGAGACAACAGACACTGGCAGGGAGAAACTTTGGATTCCATATAATGACAGTCTCGTAGACAAATTTATATTCGCAAGTAAACTATTTGCACACTATTCTGTGCCACTAAAACGTGTGTTGGTTATTGTGTGTAGTTTTTTATGTGTGTGTGTGGTTGGCATACTGACAGTTGTGCTTGTGGTCGGGCTCGTCGGTGTCGGTGTCGTCGATGTGCGCGAGCGCGGGCGCGGACAGGCGCAGCGCCGACTGCGACGCGCGCAGCGCCGCCGGCGACGTGCTGCCCAGGCTTGATATCGTCTGCACAACATACGCATTACAACTAACATAATAATAACCCATTGAATACCTACCGAAGTTAACCGTCTAATCACAATCAGTGGCCACCATATAAAAGGCCTGTTCTTTTTTTCATTTATTGTTGATAGGCTCGCGTTTGACCACGATCGCACGTGATGGGAAGCGAAGATGTGGTCTACGGTGAAGCACGCTTGCCTAGAAGTAACCTATTCACTCTTGACTTAAATACCCCTAGGTTGTAGTTATCTGGAAAAACAGACTCCGGTAGGGAATTCCACTCCTTAGCTGTACGTACAGTAAATGTGTTTCCAAAACGTTTTGAACGTATATGTGGGATGTCCACCATGTACCGGTGGCGCAACGCCGTACGTCTAGGGGTCCGATAATGGAACGGGCTTGGCGGAATCAAATTATGTAATTCCAGTGCACACACCTCGAAATATAAACGATAAAAAACCGATAGGCTACCAACTCGACGTCGATACTTAAGAATTTGAAGCTTCGACTGGACGAGTGCATCATTGTCGGTGATCTTCTCGGCTTGCCTCTCCATCGACTCTAGCGCCCCAAGCTGGTATTGGGCAGATCTATCCCAAATATGAGAGCATTACTTCATACACCAAACCGATCAAACTTGTGCTTGATAAAGGTTGAGCAACTGTTCCGGCGTGAAGTCAGTTCTCATCATAGCTAGCATCCCCAATTTTTTGGCAGCCAGTCAAGCTTTTGCCTCGATATATAAGCCGAAATTGAAAATAGATGACAATGTTACCTCAAGATGGTCGGTTATTGGCACGGTCACACCACGAAAAGATAGAGCCGGGTGGAATCGGCTCCGTTTAGCGGAAAAAAGACACCTGGGTTTTGGCAGTGTTGAACTTGACCAGATTGGTAACGTCCTAATCGGAGACCGCCTTCAAGGACATGTTCAAGCGCTCAACCATAGCTTCTGGGAGAGACCGGATCTGTGACCCGCTAACGCGTGCGTCAAATATGAAACTCTCAGCAATAGTGGTGTCGTGTGTATTTCCAAAGGTACCGGGCTTAATAAGATCATTTGTGTGCAGCAAGAACAACGTGGCCGAGAGCACTGACACTTGAAGAACAATTGATCTGACAAACAGCCATCAATGACCACTCGGACGGACCGATCCCTCAGGAAGTCTGCGATCCAATCACAGAGACCACCTGCTACGTATTGCGTAGTTCGCATTACGGCTATTTATAGAAAGATACGTAATATTGCATATACATAAAATTATGTAGGTGTGCAACACTAAAATTTAATTAACGCAATAGTGTAGTTGCATTCAATTGAATTAAAAGTAAATAAAACCATATGAAGTAGCTACGGACCTACGCTAAGTGAGATTACGCGTTCAGACAAAATATACAACTGTATGATTGGTAACGACTCATACACAACGCGCAAATACTCAAGACTGGTTGATAAATAGTATTAGTCTTTTTTATTAGGTACTTATAATAATTTCATCATGTCTAGCTTCGACTACTCAAACCCAAATGCCCTATAAAGATAATGAACTATACAGCAGCTTATCGATCAGATGTCATGAAGGCTGTTCAAGAAACTTCTCAACAGAATTATTTTTTCACTTATAGGATTTCAGAGGTCTGTCAATTCTCACCCCGTTAGCAGTAGGATGCGTGAGTAGCGGCGACAGTCGCTCGGCGTCACTATCGGGTTCTGGATGCGTTGCCCTCGCTTCATCATCAGAGCCTGAAGCTTCCTGGACCGACTCCATGTCGCCGGGGTACTCCAGGCTTAATGATGACTGTAAATCACAAGTCTTAGTCATACAAAAATAAAAAACCTTCCGGAGCAAGATCAGTATTATGCCGGTCACAATCTGAATTAGTTGAAAGTACGTCGCCGTACGTACGTCTTGAAAGCATAGGCTATAGAATGATAGATAGATAATAGACAACTTGGTACTCTATGGTTTTGTAGTGTGTTTCTTTGTATTATATTGTTGTGCATAGTGTCCGGCCAAATGTTCGGTTTCGGTCGAGTTTCGGCAAAAACACGAGTTTCAGTTTTGTTTCGGTTTCGACGGTAAACCTGTCGAAACTACGACCGAAACCGAAACTGCATTTGGGAGTTCTCGCTGTGCTCATTCCAGAGCTATCAATTTTGTTTTAGCTGCGCACACTGAGGTACAATAAGTGAGGACCGATTGCACAAGGGCAGTATATAATATAAAACAAATGTCATCACATATAGCATGATGAAAAAGGAAAAATAATAATTATCTGTAAAAAGGATTCACTAACGTACGTAATATAAATGAATATCCAACAGAAATCCTGTTATGTTGATAACAAAAGCCTAACATACCTTAGAGATCTTGTCTCCGTTGACGATCTTGTGGTTGTAGAGCAGCGGACTATTGGCGGCGGCCGCCTTCTCCTCTGCGCGTTTGGCTTCTTCCTCGCGAGCCAGCAGAACGGACATGCGGAACTACATATACACAAACTTATTTTTGAGAATTGCTATAAAAACAAATAAAAAAGAGCGGAATCGTGGTCAAAATTGTTATTAGGTTAAGTAATTTGTATTTAGGTGTAAAATGGTAACATTTGAAAAGTTTTAGTGGGTCTACTCTAGATCCAAAACATTGATCTTTATACGTTATGAGTCTTGAGAAGAGATGAGATTTGTTTTTTACCTAAATAAAGAACCTTTGAACTCATTCAAGTACATAAAATCTACCTGCTTCTGAGTCGGTAATTTAGAAAATAGGAGCATAATACCTCAGGAGTGACAGTGGTCGCAGCGGATCTGTCGCGCACACTCTTGACGTCGTCCTTGGAGCCGCTCTTGTTCTTCCTGCTGCCACTGCTGCCCAGGCTCGTGGAGGAACTGCGCTCCAAGTTGCAGCGGTTCAAGATTTCTGCTGCCTAAAATAATAATAATAATATTCCACATAGATAATTTAACATGACATACAGTTTTACGTAAAACTTGAATCAAGACCTTTTCCATCGGAGTACTCCATTTGTTCACTACTCTGTGCCAAAAGTAAACATTTTAGAACATTCACTTTTGTTAGGGCAGTAACCTAAATAGTATGTGAAATTCGGTAGGTATAGTGTATAGAAAGTAGTAAAACTATACCTGAGAAGCAGTATCAGTGTCGGGGCTCGCGATGGCGGGAGCAGGTCTTGGTGGCGGCAGCGCTCGGGCGGGGTGCGGCCCGTTCAAGGCCTCCAGCAGAGACACCGGCTCGTAACCTGCTGGGATGTTCTCCGTGCTACCCTGAACAAACATAACACGAAAAACAAATGTTTTATAAAAAGATCTATACATTTGCAAAACAAACGATATGTTTTTCAAATATCGCGATAATTTATTTTAATTTAAAAATTATGTGTGTGAATTTTGTAATTTTATGATTAGTGGAATTTAATATTTATGTATTATTGTCATGAACGCCGGTAGGTGGGGAGTGGGGGTGCAAGCATGCATACGCAGGGTGCGTATGCATGCTGCGAAGAGGCTTTCAATAAAAACATATTAAAAACCTCGCCTTGAATAACATCAATCTCTCTTGCATCATTCTTATTTAGTTCTCAAGACTTTCTGAAAAAGTCGACTAAATTTTATTAATCTCTGTATGAATATGCAAAAGAAATCTATATGAGGTTTGAGATGAAAATAGTCCTGCCGGCGCCCATGATACAGGCTCACACGCCATAATATGCTGTGGCATACTAACATCGTTGGCAGCGGCCGGCGCAGCAGGTGCATTATCAGCGCGCCGCTGCAACGCCCGTATCTGCAGCAGGGCGCGGAAGGGCGCCCTACATATGGGACAGTTGTTGGCCTGGTAGCGCAGCGAGTCAGCACAGGAGTTGCACAGACATAGATGACGGCATGGCAAGATGAGGGTGTCCCGTACGTCGCACATGCAGATCACGCATTCTGAGCCACCGTCTTCTGTTTCTTCGTCGGAACTCGGCTGTGTGATCAGATAGAAGATATTCTAATATTACAGCCTGTATAGGAAGTCTCCCTCTAAGTCTTAGTATCTATTGAACAAGAAACTGAAATTTTTTTCTCAATTAAGTAGATTCCTTTATTTATTTATTTAAACTTCATGTACAGTAGTGGTACATAGGCAAACTTAATGCACCAAGGAATTTTCTAACAATCAACCTTCAAAAAAAAAATAACCCTATAATTTTTCCTTTTATTTAAGACTTTAGTTAAGACAACATAATATCACATGCCTGAGGCGTTAGGTAGAATTGCTTAGTACATCCACAATTCACCAATTATGATTGTTTCATTCAGCAAGTGGGGCACCTTGCTAAAACTATTGTAGTTTTATAACAATACCTGTTATTACTTTGGAACTCGTACTACCATCTACAAGAGTAATGCAGCCTTACCTTAGTGTCGAGGTTCTTGTTCTCGATCCCGTATATCTCCTGCAGCAGATAGCACAAGCCGTCCACGAACAGCTTCTGTTTAAGCGCTTTCAGTACGTACGTCCCGTCTGAATGCTTCTCCACCACCGCTATCGTCGTGTGCGACTGCCTTATTTCCGCTGGGGATATTAATGATGGAATGTTTAACGACGTGATCATTTTGAAATAGTAGCTTTAGAATTGTTAGCAAGGTTCAAGGCACAATGTTTATGAATTGGATAAAGGTAATAAGCAGGATATTGTGTAGTGCTATCAAAATGTATTGAGTGCTGCGCATAGCGTTATGTGTGCGGCCAAATTAGCCAGCGCCCGGCCTATTCGACGTTTTTTAAATGATGAAAAAGCCTCAAAAAAAGTGTATCGAATTATACTTACTGAGAACAAAAATAGTGTCCAGTCTTCTTACTCAAATGTTACGGTTAATGGCTGAACTGGTTAGTCTGTCCGGTTTTTTGATTTTAAGACCAGGTAGCCCTACCTCCACTGGGCATTCAACATCCATCGCGAGTTACTAACGTATTTTTTTTCTTAGTAGGTCAAGCAAGCAAGAAGAGAAGTTCACCAGATTCTCAAGTTTCATGAGAGACAAATGAAGATGTAGATACAATAACAAGAGATCTACGATTACCCACATCGAATCACGGATGCAATAGAATAACCACAATTAGTTTGTCATCTTGACGTAACGTGGATCCATTTAAACTCGTGCGAGGGAGCAGAGTGCCGGTGCAACAAGACGGTTGTTATAAATAATTGAATACCTACCTACATATTACGTGACGTAATGTTGCTGTTGACCTTACTTGTATATGGCGTCCAGTACACGGTCATGCAAGCGTCAATCAATTCCATCAATCATAAATAATGACGGAATTTTATCGCCATTATGTTTTCGTCATGCAAACGTCAATCGCATTAGACGGTAGGGTCAATCAAAATACTTGACTGTGGCAAAACTGACAGTAAAACCTATCGTGTAATGGATTATGTTCTGACGTCATCTCAACGCCGTCAGTCACGTGGTCAGAACAAAGGAATCGGAGGCGTGGCCTACTCGAGGCGTTCGGCGCAAGAAAATCGAAAAGAAACGATCATTACTTGGCTAGGGGGGCAGAGGACCTACCACGAGCTCTTAACGCAATCCATTTGACGACCTAAAGTAAACTGCTAAAGAATTAGAGCTATATAGGATGTATATCGCCATCCCTCTTTCTTTCTCCGCGAGAAACCTTTTTTTTTTAAGCTTGGCATTATAACATGTCATGGTAAGGCACTAATTTGATTTTTCGATGCCTTTCATTGCGAAAATTTAATTTCAACATTCGAATAAAATAATTATTGCACTTTTGCTATAGGTACGACATAGTAGTTGCACTTGTAATACTTCGTGCTAACATTATAAACAGAAGATCGAAAACGAACTACATGAAATGTGACTTGACAATGCACATTTATTATTTTCAAAGTCGAAAAGCTGTTACTACCTGTTTATTGAAAGTATTTATTATTGAGATGACAGCAAACAGCCATCTAAAAAGGCGACATGGTGTGACAAACTCAAAAATTGGGATGATGGCAACAAATTGATGATTAATATATATTAAAGAGAAAAAAAGAATAGGTACAAGTGAGAGAAGGTACTTACCTTCCTGTCCCTCATCCACGACGCAGTAGATAGCAATAGGTATGATCTCCCTGTCTGCATTATATATCAGATCCTCCTCAGGGTGTTTAGAAGGATCGAACACATGAGATATCTGACAGAACTGCTGGTTAGCTCCCTTCTTGTAATGATATGTCTGGGAACTCATTGCAGGGTCACGTGGGTAGTAACTACGAGAGGAAAAAGGAAGAAACATTTATACATTAATTAATTATTATTAGTAAATTTCCTTAGCGTTCATTTGAGAAGTTTTTGAAATCATGCTACAAGTATGTGCCACGGTATGTTTGGCTTTATTGGACTAGCATAGTCAATCAGAGATCAACAGATCACAATTTTGAACCCAAAGATAAGATATTCACCCAGAAATACTGGAGTCTCAAAAAAAGATAGAAATATATATACTGGATTAAAGGTCTCATGAATCACTGGACTGTCACATAGATACAGATAAATGGTTTTCATTCATGCTTTTATAAAATACAGTGCAATTTAAACACAATAATAAAGAGCTGTGTACACAAGGTCACATTACCATTGATTAAAATCATCACAAGACAACCATAATATGTTATTATAGCACTGCAATAGAAAAACAAAAAATTATAACAAAATAGTACTTACACAACACCAGTAGGTGTGACTTCTTCCGTACAAAAATAGAAAACGGTAATAGCGCATCTTGCGTCACAATCAAATGTGAACTCAATGTTGTAATACGTCCCTTTGCCATTATTGTCCACGGATTTGATCATGCCATCTCCAATCTTGTTCTCTGCCAACTTGCCCACAGGCTCAGGACAGCGAACGAAACGCAATGACTCTTTACGTATATTTATTAGACTTTTTAATGTTTTAGTAGGCTCATTAGACTGAGGCGGGGGGTACGGGAACTGAGGACATATCAATTGTTATTAATTTAATTGTGATAAACCAGATAATAACAGAACAAAATATAGATTTTTTCCTATTGTCTTAAGTTAACTTATTTGATTTTCCTTGTATTTTTTTCAGAATAAGGTAAATAAATCTTTATAATAATTAATTGATAGTTAATTGTATAATTTCTTTAATTGTATTACCTTTATGGCGTCAAATACAAAAACACCCAGGGCCTGGAAAGGGCACATTGGGTCACTGTAGTTCCTTGTCTACCAAAGTACATAGTTATGAAATCCAATTCCTTTGATTTTGTCTTTTCTTGTCTTTGCAAATTTTCAAATATTTTTTTAAATTGCATTAATAAAGTTTATTATAAAACTATACTTACAGGTGTGGGGCGGCTGCCAAGGAAGTTTAAGTCAGCATTTTCTCCAAATAAATATGCTTCAGGCTGAGGGGTGTCAAATCTTTCGCCACCCATGATGAAGTGGCTCCCGAAGTAATTACCTGCATCATCAGTTTCTAAATGTTTTTTATAGCATTAACTTACTTACAAATTAGAATATTGATGATTAGAAAGAGGAGAAAAGTCCTGAAGCAATACTGCTTTTTTCAGTAAACTGTCAGCCTCTAGACGTAATTTGAAAATTTAAAGATTATTCTCAATGCTGCATGACAAAATTGGATCCTGAATCTTATTTAATCAGTCAGTCATTTAAACTAATCATGAAATGAATTTATTTGCATTGCTGGAGTTAGTGTTGACTGCATAAATTATATAGTAAAAATAAACAATGACAAAGGATCAAGCATAAAAACACGACACCACAATAAATAAGTAATCGAATTATAAGAGTTCCATTTACCTGATCTAGGCGGATATTTATAAGCATGATTGGATACAACATCGGCTTCTTCGACACCAGCGTTTTGCCTACTTGTTAATGCTCCCATTTCAAACAATCAGTTATTGAAAAAACTCTGATTTAATAATTAATTTTACGCAAAAATACGTCTGCTTTGTTATATTACAGCTGACATTTTTCTCAAAGTTTTGACAGTTTTAAAATCGTCTAGAAACTATATACCGGAAATTAAACTAAAGCTTTTTTATAAGTTTAGAAACAACCATTGTCTCAAAATAAGGCTGGTAACACCTAACCTGAAAGGTCCAAGGTTTGCGCTCCCAACTCCTGACGGTGACGACTAGGGTATTCGGAGTTTGCGCTCTTTGCTTAAGTTACGTTAAAAGCCTAAATTCTCATTCGAAATAGATAGCCCCACATTCAGATCAAAAAAGTCTGGGGCCCCACAATAATTAAAAGTAATTTTAACGGTCTTCAACGAGATGGAAAGGAAGAAAAAAATATTTTTACTTTTCTTAACCATTTATATATTCATGTGAGTGACGAGGCGAATGACCAGCACATTTGTTACACAATCAACTAAGCGCTCGCTGTTCACTTCGCACACATTATATACAAATGTTTAGTCAATTATAGAGGTGTGTGGCGAGGCGAATGCCGAACGCGAATGTCTAAACGCGGTATTACATTGTAGCAGTGTTCGGACTTTCGGAGTGTATATTTTCACAAATATTTTTTTGAGCTCGCCACACCAAATAAAAGGCTACGTCAACGTCAAACCAACTTCCGTCTGTCTTTTCGTGGAAGTGGTGTCGCTTTGTGAAGGTGCTGATAAATTTTTACTATATAATCTAATGAAATCTTGAAAAGTGTTGAATATTATTCTGTGATTTAACGAAGACGTGTAGTGTAAGACTTACTAAGTTTAATTTTTTATTTATTTCAGATCACAATGGGGCGCCGGCCAGCGAGATGGTAAATAATTTACAACCTATGAATTTGTTTTGATCAAATTTTGAACTCAATTTTAACTAGTGAAATGTGTTTTTCAGTTATCGGTATTGTAAAAACAAACCGTACCCAAAGTCACGGTTCTGTCGTGGTGTGCCCGACCCTAAGATCCGTATTTTCGACTTGGGTAAGAAAAGGGCGACGGTGGACGATTTCCCGCTATGCGTGCACCTGGTGTCTGACGAGTACGAACAGCTAAGCTCTGAGGCACTGGAAGCAGGCCGTATTTGCTGCAACAAGTACCTCGTCAAGAACTGCGGCAAGGATCAGTTCCACGTCCGCATGAGGCTGCATCCATTCCATGTCATCCGCATCAACAAAATGTTATCGTGCGCTGGAGCTGATAGGTAAGCATATTGACTATTATCTAGCTGTAGTTATTTTAAGTCAGCTTTTAAGCAGTTAACTTTTCATAATATGATAAAAGTCAAGGTTCTGGAATGTAGGACTATATCAATGTATACAGTAGCTAACCCAACCACACTGCTGTACTCTCTTGACACTGCAAACTTCAAAACTTGAAAAGTATCCACATGTGAGGAAAACCCATGCTTGGGCAGTTGTCTATTAAATAATAACCTACTTTTTATTTGAAAGTTTACATAAAATAACTACCTATTTATATGAGTGCAAAAGTAATGCTGAACATGATATCCTTTAAATTAAGGTTTATTCCTTTATGTTTACAAATTTTCTATAACCTTGCAATGGTTTTCAAATCTAAAGCCCATTAAAACCAAAATATTTACATGTTAGGTGCCTGTAGCTTTGCCAGCGTACTAGTAGTAAATTATCCCAAGGGAACATGCTCCTGGGATGAAAAGTAAATCCTATGTCCTATTCCAGGACATGGTCTACTGGTAGACCAAGTTTAATTGAAATCCGTTCAGTAGTTTTTGCGTAAAAGAGTAACAAACATTCATACTTACAAACTCTTACATTTGTAATATTAGTAGGATTTCCCAAGTTGTTCATTATCAATTATATCCATTATATAAAAATGAATCCCTATTTCTCTTGTTCACACCATAACTTAAAAATTAGTACTGTATTCATTACTTTTTTAGTTTTCCTAGTACTTTTTACAAAGTTCTTATAAAAAGAAAAATTTTAAAAATTGTGTTGATCATTTCAGAGAATTATTAACTTTTTTTTTATTTTTTTCGTATTGTACACTATTCACCAAAACGGCATATGTTTTTTTTGTAAAACCTTTATTTTAAATGTACATTATTTAACATACATCATAGTGTGAAAGTTAAGTCCTGGTCCATCACTGCATCCCTAATTCAATTTGAGCAATTCGTTAGTTTTATAATAATAATAGTTGAGTATGCAGAAGTTCCAAAAATATAAATATTCCTGTGCATAAGTACTAGATAATACAGTGTTAAAATCTGTAAACAGAGATAAACAAAAATGTTTGTAGTCACTATTGCGCAATATTGTGATATTTAAACTCTACAATAATATATGCTGGTCATGATATCCTGTAGTGTTACTCATAGGATAAAGTAGTAGTCCTCACAATGACTTGCATATAATAAAATGTCTATCATAGTTTCATAAAGCATGATGACTTTATTTTTACTAGAAGCATGGGCTTTTATGTTTTAGTTCAGTCAAATTAAATTTTTATGAATTTCGGAACTGGTTGTGCGATTTCCTATGATGGTTTGTGTATTTTCCGGTTATGATTAACTCGATATGTAGGTGACACCTACAGTATATATGATGGATCGTTTTAGAGCTGTTTTGGAATTAGGAAAACAGAGAAAACACCTCTAAGTGGTAGGGATTTGCTTAACCTTTTGAATTCGGAGACCCCAAGTGTCAGCAGGCCGGCGATATCTCGTTTTTGCTACTCCTAGGTCCAGTGGCGAATAGATATGGTATTCACTAAACGCTGCACGAATCACAAACAAATCGTTATTCAATTTTGCACACATAGGACTAAACCATACCCAAATAGATAGAATCAATTTTTCTTGTAATATGTGTGGTAAAATTATTTAGGAACTAACTTTTCACGGCAATTACAAAGCGGTATCGGCGCAACCAGGAACCCTGTGTAATGAATGGATTAGAATATTTTTGCATTTTTTGAATTTTTAATATTTCATCGTCTCTCTAAACTTTCCCCAACTGTGTTGGGGTCGGCTTCTAATCTACTCGGATGCGGCTGAATTCCAGTATTTTGCTATTTAAAAATAAAAAAAATTGCTCTTTGATATTTCCCCTTCTTTTTTTTACTATGGGTTGTTTTTTTAAGATGGTATAATAAGGGCAGGTACCATATCCAATGCAGCTACAGGAAAACATTCTTTGAGACTGCCTTAAATTTTTGAGTAATTACAGACTATATTCACAGATTTTAATAAAATTGTATACAGTCTGTAAGAAAAAGAGTGATCTCCTCAGTAAAACGAATGAAGAAAGAATCCGCAAAAAAACCATATTTGCAAAATAAAATTTATTCTATTAAAAAAAAAAAGTTGCAAGTTGCATAACTCAAGTATTTATTGTAATGCGTTTTTTTTTTTTCCGGTGGGAAAAATCATCTTATGACATCCCCCGCTCTTGGGCGGGGCGGGAGATAGTGTCAGACTTTTACCGACCAAAAACCCACTCCTGTTCCCTCGTTGCCTTTCGTACCGGGGCCGAGTCTTCCTTTCAGAATCAGACCCTTGGCTCGACGACTTGGGCTCGGTCCGATTACCGGACGGCCGGACGGCGAGCCACCCATTGCGCGCCGTCCGCAAGCCTGCGCCTACGGTGGATTTATTGTAATGCGTGGAATATGCACGCGGGATGCGGGGCATGATATCGGGCAGCAGAGTCCCGCATGCGTGATGAAATCCGTACGATATTAAAAACACCCTAATAACTAATCCACTCTGTGAAATTTAATTTTACCCACACAGTATTTTACTGGAATCAAGTTGAAACTTTAACTAGAAACAAAAACTAGGAAGTTTGATAAGTTCTATTTTTTTTTTATAATACCCTTTTTTAGGTTCCACTATTGGGCAAAGAAAGAGGAGGCTCTTTCTCCTTCCAAACCTCTCTCTAGAGCGATCTCTGGCCAAGTTTGCGCCATGAAGAATTTCAAACCCAACTATAATATATAAATCGTATTTATTCCTTTTTTCTCTACAGGCTCCAGACCGGGATGAGAGGTGCCTTCGGCAAACCGCAAGGTACCGTAGCACGCGTGCGCATCGGACAGCCCATCATGTCTGTGCGCTCCAGCGATCGTTGGAAGGCTCAGGTCATCGAGGCTCTGCGTCGTGCCAAGTTCAAGTTCCCCGGTCGCCAGAAGGTATGTATCAAGTATCAAGATCATTTATTTCATACAACTTGAAGGGGTAAACTGGGAATCCTGTTGGCAAGTGGAGTTAGTGGAAAGATGGACATCCCAATGGCATAGCCCCTTTCTTTGGGAGATTTAAGTGATATAATTTTAAGATACATTATACAGAAGCATTTACTATGTATAGTTTTTAAAAATTGAGCCCTCAATGACTGTAGACTACTGAAAGTTATTCTTTGTTCTAATTTGACCTTGTCATTTCAGATCTATGTCTCCAAGAAATGGGGCTTCACCAAGTATGAGCGTGAGGAGTTCGAGAAGCTGCGTGAGGACGGCCGCCTCGCTAACGACGGCTGCAACGTCAAGTACCGCCCCGAGCACGGACCCCTCGACGCCTGGAGAAAGATCCAGAACGAGATCTACGCTTTGTAAATCTTTTTAACATCATAATATACACATTTAAAACAACAAAACTGTGTTTCCATTCCATTTATTCATAAGTCTTTTATCTGAAGAAAGAGTCGATAGGTCGATACGGCATTTTATTTTTCCTGACTGGTGAATTTGATTTTCGTTTTCTTTTTACATTACTTCCAGTAAATGAGGGATTCTCTTTCTTATTTAACTCTCTGTTCAACTTCTGTGCCTCATGAAAATCTAAATGCTCCCCAAATTTTGCCAAGGGAACCTTTTTACCACATTCAGAACATGTTTCTGTTGGAACATTTTCATCGATTTTTACTAAAAAGCTAGCAATAGAGGATGTAATTTCATTTCTTGAACTGTTTTGTTCTTCTGGTTGTTTCTTCTTTTTCGTTTCCTCGCTCTGTTTAGTTTTTACGACACTATTCCTTTCTTGTTTTTCCTTACGAACTTGTTGCCTCTCCTCTTCTCTCAATTTTAACGCGAGATGATAATCTGAATGTTCGGCGATCCCATCAATTGGTACTATTTTCCTACATTCAGGACAATTGAAAGTCTCAACTTGTGGTGGTTCATCCTGTAGAGTATTTGGTGCTACTGCGTCGGTATTTGGAGCTACTGCGTCTGTTTCAGTTTCTGAAGCAGTGTCTGAGTCCTCTTCTTTTACTATTTTGGAGCTGCTTAGTAACTCCCTTATACTTTTAACACGAGCGACGTCCTTGGGATCATCATCGAACAGTGCCATACTAGTGTTTATTTCATCAACTATTGTTGATCCTGAATAGTATGTGTCATTGCTATCTTCTCCATAAGTGACCACATCACAAACGGGCGTCGTAGTCCGTGTTTTCTCGACATTCAACTCTGAGCCCTGTACTCTGCTCACACTAGGTACCTTTTGGTTTTGGTTCAATATTTTAGCGAAAAAAGACTCTTGCTTATCTAAACTAGATTCTATAATAGTTGCGTTGTTGCTATGATCGAGATTCTGCTTCGGCAGAGATTCAGCTTTGCTTGTTTGAGGTTTTTCACTCACTTGGAAGAATTTCTGCATAATGTATTCTTTGCCCTCATTATTGGTTGTAACTTTATTCTTCACATCATGCAGTTCACTGACAGCTTTTCCTTGTTTAATATTCGGTTTAGGTTTATCTGTGGCGTCTTTTGATGATCCAGCACAAAAATAGTCTAATATTTTCTTAGTTTTCTTCACTTCAGTATGATCTTCAAACTTTCCAACACTTATTCCTAGGAATTTTATCGGAGCTTTCAATCTCCTGTTGCTTTCACCTTCTAGAAAAACAATAAATTGTTTTAGGTTGTATCATTTACAATAAAATGCACTTGATGATCACTGACATGTGAAAAACTTACCTATGGCCTTGACTCCTTCAGAACTTTCTAAGAGGAGTTCCAAAGCTTTGCTTGAAAATAAGTCGGCGCATAGTTCATCTTCAGCTAAAAAATTATACGACCGGGAACTACTTTGATCTCTCCCGTCGGGAAGCTGAATGGAATAACTAAGGACCATTTGCTTCGGCGTCCTGTTATTTTCTAATGCGTCTTGATCGAGTCTGTCGTCTATTTCGTCTCCAAGGTCTTTAAGCCATCTTCGTACACTTTCTAAGTCAAGAAGGGCAGCCTTCCCCTTGAAATTTTTACAGCATCCAATGCTTTTGGGGTTAAATCTTGCTTGTACTGGTTCCAAGTCAATTCCACGCGCGATATTGTACAGCCATGTTCTATAGAAATAAATTTTAATGATAGAAGAAAGTTCCTAGATGAGAATAACACTTATTTCTGCTCACATACCCATTTTTGTCATCAAATCTTGCTTGAAGGTCTTTTTCAGAGAACTTTTGAAGCTCTCCCATTTTTTGAATTTTTAACATTTCACAAACAGTGTAACCAAACTTTCCTCCTAGATGTTTTACTTTCTTCAATGGTAATGTGCTGAAAGATTAATTATATAATAATAATAATATCAATTGCGAATGGCGATGCAATGTCGCCTTCAGTATCTTAAGCGCATTTGTAGTGAACAAGACTGAACTTACCTGTATAGCAAATCTATACAATGCTTGGGTAGAACTGTCTGCTTGTTGGGTTTGTTCATACCACACACTAGTTTAGCCAATATTTTATTGTGAGCTATGCCAGCTGAACATCTATAACCTATAAATTAACACAATACCATTTAATTTTTATATTTTGAAATAAGGAAAACTAAGTATGAAAGCAGAAGTTAGATGGTGTACTAGTTTATTCAGGTAGAACGGGATCATACATACTAATATGACAACTAGTAGGAGTTTGGAAAAAGAAGATATTCGCTCACCCAGCAATATATTGGCACATCTACATTTTTCATATTTTACAGATACAAGGGTCAAAGATGGTACAAATATTTAAAACGAGGTTTTCAGTTCATTTTACATTTTATATCAGAAATTGCGATGTTGGCTACTAGTATGACCATAATAGATATTAAAACTTAATTTTGCATTTACTGTAGATGTGCCAATATTTTACCAGGTGAGCAAATTATTTGCAGGAGTGTTTCTGTAATTTAGGAATGTAAGTCAATAAGACATTACCAGTTTCCTCATAAACAGCAGCCCTGATCTCACTAACTATGACAGCTCCTACAAGCAACCGCTTAGCGTGCTCATAGTCAAACTCAATGTTTTCAATGCCACATGTGTGGACATCTGCAAGGAACTCGTCAACGCAGTCATAGCCCAGGGCAAAGGTATTGGGCATCATTTCTGAGTGAATTGTGTTCACATTGAGGGTCTTTAGTCTCTCTTGCACCTGGAAGACGAAAGTTGTGCTATTTATCAAATATTGCATAGTATGGTGAAATTACAAAGTATCACTTGTGTTGCTCCTACATTTACCAATAAATGTTAAGTAAGGTAAGCAGAACATGGTTGGTTCAATCTACAAGAAGGCTTAATTAATTAAACCCCAAGTGAATGCTGGCATTAGCTCTCTCATTGTCTTTCTATAGTGTCTCTAATTACGGTTATCGAAAGGTTAAAACATGCTAAGAATCTTACAGGTGCAGTGATGTCCAGATAGGCTTCATCAATAGAAGCCCTCTCCAAGAGTGCTGTGAACTTCTGTAAAACTCTTGCTACTTCTTTACCTGCTTCTCTGTACCTAAAATAGAATTACCTACTGTCACAAAGTTGCCTTACCACAACATACTAATAAACCAAATACATTATGTAAATGTTATTACAACATTAATTCAACTGGTTTACCAAGTATTTCATGGTAAGTAGTTAACTTTGAGGGCTTAATGAGGAAAGCAAGTCTAGTGTCCGACTGCTTAGACATTGTAGGCTCAAATCAATACAATGGACTTATTTAAATGATACTTACTTGGTTATGTCAGCTTTGCCCCTGAGGCAAGGTACAGATGGTAACTCTATATCAGGGCACTTCTCCTTTGCCTCGTCCCCTCTCATGTGGCGACCAACGCCTTGAGCTCTAGCGACGTAGTTAACGGCTATGATCCTGAGAAATTGGCGATAGAACTTGTAAGACAGTTTTCAAATAGGACATGTCTGGATATACACGATCAGTTGGCTACATCATTTTTTTTTAACGAATATCTGTACAACACTTACCCGCCGCCCTTCCAAGGATTATACTGTACTACGGCAATAGGTTTCCCTCGTAATTCTGGGTTCAGTTTTTCTTCTACTTGGCAATAGAAACAGTCCATGTCTATAAGCACAACAACACGATTATCTTGATCCATTTTGACTTTACCTTATTGCACTGTATAAAAAATTGCTTATTTACAAGATTGAAGTCACTTATAACATAGATCCACGTATATTTTAAATGATTTTAGGTTTTTATTTATAAATCTGAACATGTTTGTACGCGCCAAAACAAATTAAACAGCTGATTGACGTCACTTCGCGTCTGTCTGCTGTCATCGTGACAGCTGCCCTGCGTTCAAAAATAACCAGAGTTGAGTAGGGTCGTTATTCTAACCGTTCAAAAATGCTTCAAGTTGCAACCCAGGGTCGTTCTTTTATAGCTCTAGTAGCTACCCTAGAGTCAAACCAACTAACTCTAACTCCGAGCAAGGTAGGTTGGTGTAAGCGGCAGGCATGACATTACCTTGACATTGACAGTTGAATTCTACGTTTGCGTTCAAAACTGCGAGCGTAGAGTATCTAAACAGATTTCTTTGGGTTAGATTGATAGCTGTCAGTCGTGCTGGAGAGATAATTTTTTTCCAAATCTTCATTTTAACAAAATAACAGAAATTTGATATTTCTTCGCAGTTTTCAGTGTTTTTTATTCTCTAATTAATTTTTTTTAATAGGCATGGACCATCCTCCTCCCCCTCCAGATCCTCCTGACCCTCCTGACACATCATCCCTCCATCATCACAACACGACGGTTGGTAAGCGACGACACATGATTGACTCAGAAACAATCGAGGTTGTTGCGGCCATCCAAACATTGTATATTCACCCTTCTCTGAAAGAGGGTGTAAAATCATATAGCGAGTTCGAAAAAGGTCCCTTTTTAGTTCACGTTTCCCGATCCGAACCTGATCCTGCTGCTGGGACAATGATTCGTCCAATTAAGTTTGGCCAATTTTTAAATAAAAATAATATAAAAAATATTTGTAGGGACGGCATTAAAAAAGTGGGCAGAAACAAAATCTCTGTCGAATTCACCTCTGGTGAGGCGGCCAATAAGTTCCTTTCGAACCCAGTTTTAATACCAAAATATACAGTCTCGATTCCATCATATAACATTACCAAAATTGGTATCGTCCGTCAAGTGCCGGTCGATATGTCGATGGACGAATTCGTAGAATCTGTCATTCTTCCTGATGGGTGTGGAATCGTTTTAAAAGCACGTAGGTTAAACCGAAAAAACATACAGGAGGGCAAGACCTCCTGGATCCCTACACAGACTATAGTTGTAACCTTCAAGGGACAGGTTCTTCCTCGAAGGGTATTTTTATATCAGACATCTCTGCCAGTGGAGGTATATCAGTACCCCACTATCCAATGTCAAAACTGCTGCCGCTTTGGGCACGTTAAGGCACAGTGTCGGTCCAAGGCAAGGTGCTTTAGGTGTTCACAACCTCACACTGGTGACAGTTGTGACGTGGTTGAGGCCAAGGCCACTTGCATCCATTGCTTGGGCCGTCACTTTGCCTTCTACGGTAACTGTCCCGAGCTAGGTAGACAAAAATCGATTAAATTATTAATGTCTCAGGAAAATCTCTCTTATGAAGAGGCTTCTCGATCCATTCCTAGTGTTAAAAAATTATATTCCGAAGTCTCCCAAAACTTACCAACCCAATCTTCTTACTCCTCTTCTCAATCTACTTGCCTTACTCCTCCTACCTCGTATAAAAAAACTGTGTTTTCCTCCCCTAAGCTTAGAGCTCCTCTAGGCAAGTCTTATGACAAAACTGCCCATAGATCCATTGTTGCTGAAGATCTTTCATCCTTTCCCAATGGTTTCTCTCTTCGTTCTCAAAATTCTTCATCCCCAAAATCACCTCAAGAGGATAGCCTCTTAGAAATACTTTTGTCTCTAATTATTAGTTTAGTTTCCCGTGATAATTTCTCTTTACCGCCCCACGTTGCCCAGAAACTTTCTTTGCTTCTCTTTAATAATAATGATGGATCTAGTCTCCACGCTTCAGTGGAACATTCAAAGCATTCGGCCGAAGAAGCCTGAACTTTTATTTTTAATAAATAAATTTCACCCCTCAGTCATTGCCGTTTCGGAGACTTGGTTGGTGCCTGGTTCTCACCTTCGGGTCTCAGGTTACTCCTGTCTTCGAGATGATAGGGCTGATGGGTATGCAGGTAGTGCCCTTTTTGTTAGGCGCTCCCTTCCTTTCTCTTTTATTCCTCTTCCCCCTACTCCTCCTGACATTAATATAGTTGCTGTTAGGGCTTTTAATATTACTTTCCTTTCTGCATATATCCCTCATCCTCATTCTAGGTTAATTCCAGACCTTTTATGTATATTTTCCTCAGTACCCTCTCCAATAATTTTTATGGGTGATTTAAATGCTCATCATCGCTCATGGGGCTCGAGCCATGATGATTACTTTGGTCGGGCCCTCCTTGAAATTTTTGATGAAGTTGATCTATGTGTTATTAACAACGGTTCCCCCACTAGGAGAGTTCGTCCTTCTCAAAACCCTAACTCAGCTGTGGATATTACAGCTTGCTCTGCCTCTCTTGCTTCCATTCTTTCCTGGAGTATCTCGTCTCATTCTTATGGTAGTGACCATTTTCCTATTATTGTCTCTATCTCTGACAGAGTAGTACCAATGCGTAATTTTAATCCCTCTCTTAAGTATAGATTAAACGATGCAAACTGGTCTTCTTTTTCAGATTCTCTAGAAAATAAGTTACCATCTCTTCCCCCTCCTGACAGAAACAATCTTGTTGATTGCTATTCCAAATTTGTAGACTCCATTATTTCTAGTGCTGATGTAAATTTTCCTCTTAAAAAACCCTACAGATTCAAAGTTTCAACTCCTTGGTGGGATTCAGAATGCACTTCAGCTGTCAAGGAAAGGAAAATAGCAGAGGTTAATTATTCTAATTCAATGACTCTTCAAAATTTCTTAGTGTATCAAAGAAAAGCCGCCACTGCTAAGAGACTTCTTTCCAAAAAGAAAAAAGATGGTTGGCTTCGCTACTGTCAAAGTTTATCTCCCTGTTCCCCTTCTTCCCTAGTATGGAAGCAAATCAAAAGATATAGAGGCTCTTGTAATACTTTTGATATTTCAGCTAACGATCCTTCTTCCTGGATCGAATCTTTCTCGGATAAACTGGCTCCGCCTTCAGTTCCAAATTTGGACTCTTTTCCCTCTTCTCCGGCTTTTCTTACTTTCGAAAATGATTTTGATGCCCCATTCTCTTTTTCTGAACTTCGAATGGCACTTGACGGTCTTGTTGATTCCTCTCCTGGTGCAGATGGGATCCCTTACTCATTCTTGAAAAACGCCTCAAGAAGTACAAAGCAATATTACTTGGATCTCGTTAATACCTTTTTTGAGTGCGGTTTGGTTCCCCAACCGTGGAAACATCAAATAATAATTCCGGTCATTAAACCTAGCAAAAACCCGTCAGACCCAAATAGCTACAGGCCTATTGCTTTGTCGTCTGTTTTGTGCAAGGTTGCAGAACATATGATGAAGCATCGACTTGAGTGGTTTGTGGAAAATAGGAACTTGTTGCCCTCATCCCAGTTTGGGTTCCGTAAAGGTATGAGCACAATGGATAGTCTTAGTATATTAATTTCTGATATTCGTTTTTCTTTGATAAGTAAGCAGTTTTTAGTAGGAGCTTTTTTGGATATTGCCTCAGCGTATGATAATGTTTTACTCCCGGTGCTCAGGGATAAACTTGTGCATCAGTTGAACCTTCCTATAAAATTGGTCCGTTTCATTTGTAATTTATTGATGGAGAGAACCATCTCTATTAAAACTCAAGATTCCTCTCTTCTCCCTAAGACTATCTGGAAAGGCTTACCACAAGGTTCAGTTTTGAGTCCTCTCCTTTTCAGTCTTTATACTTATGATTTACATTTTTCTACTGATTCATTTTGTCAAATATTGCAGTATGCTGATGATTTAGCTTTATACTTTTCTGGAAAATCTCTAGATGAGGCTAGTAGCCGTCTAAATTCCGCCCTCGGATATCTATCTGATTGGCTTCTACAACACGGTTTGTCCTTATCAGCATCTAAAAGCTCTGTAGTTGTGTTTACAAAAAAAAAGTTTGTTCCTCCTGTTGACATTAAAGTTAACGGTGAAAATATCTCTCAGGTAAACACTGTTAAATTTTTAGGAGTTTGGTTAGATCCAAAATTATCAGGTATTGCTCACACAGACTTTGTTTCACAAAAATGCGAAAGAAACGTTATTGTTCTTCGCTCTCTTTCTGGTGTTTGGTGGGGTGCTCACCTATATTCTCAAAAACTGATCTACAATGCTATAGTTCGTAGTCATTTTGATTATGGTATGTTCCTATTAGATCCTTGTAACAAATCTGGCCTTCAAAAACTCGATAAAATCCAATCAAAGTGTTTACGGATTATTCTTGGGGCGATGAAGTCGTCACCAATAAATGCCATGCAAGTTGAGTGTGTTGAACCTCCCCTCTCGATTCGAAGACAATTTCTGGCAAATAGATTTATTTTTAAACTTGTGCAAAATTCTGAGCATCCCCTCCTTGGTAAGCTGGACCAACTATCATCCATCTTTGACTCTTGTAGTCGTCGTTCTAATATTGAACTTCCTTGTCTTCTTCGTGCCTACCTTCAATTCACTCGTCTTTCTAGCCCACTTTTTCAAAGCCCTATTCTGTATCTATACTCGGTGCCTTATAATGCCCTGGTATTCCATCCGGAGATCATTTTGGACTTTGGAATTCACAAAAATACCTTAGAACCGCATAAGATGTTTGTCCAAAAAGTTTCCTCGAATTATAATAATTGGAATATTATATTCACTGATGCTTCCAAAGTCTCCGATGATAGCCCTGTAGGAGTTGCTGTTTGGATTCCTCATACAAAAATTATTTTAAATTATAAGTGCCCATCTGTTACATCTGTTTTTACAGGTGAATCAATTGCTATTTTCGAAGCCATTTCATTTGTTTTGTCTCATAAGTTAAATAACTCCATAATTTTCTCTGACTCAAAAAGTTGCCTTCAAGCCATTTTATCTAATCCTTTCAGATCTAAGTCAAGATTCCCTATAATTTTAAAAATTAGAGATTTCTATTTCAATGTCATGAACTTGGTATTAAGGTCGTCATAGCTTGGATTCCCGGTCATGTCGGTATTCTTGGTAATGAGTCAGCTGATTCATGCGCCAAAAATGCTGTTCTCACTGGCTCTCTTGCCCACTCTGAGATTTTTTCCCATGACATTTGTACTACTCTTCCTCTAATTCTGTTTAAATCTTGGTCCAAGGCATGGCAAATCTCTAAATCCATAAAGGGTAAATTTTATGGAGATATACAACCCGAGATTCCCCGCAAACCGTGGTTTTTCAAATACCAATTGGAAAAAAAAATCACTACCTCAATTATTTGTCGTTTACGTTTAAATCATTGTTGCACCCCTCATTTCTTGGCCAAACTTAGGATTAAGGATAACTCTCTTTGTGAATGCGGTCTGGATGAAGGAAACGTGGACCATTTATTTTTCTCCTGTCCTAAATTGCGCTTCTCTTTTCATGAAATCATTCCTACTCATATTCCTCGTCCAACCTCCGTCAAATGTCTTCTTCCTTTTGTGTTTACTAGTTTTATATTTAAACTATGCAAATTTATTGAAATTAATAAAATTAAGTTGTAACTATTGTAACTACTTATTTCCTTATTTTTTTTTCTCTTTTTCACCACTCTTACGAGTTTCTTTCATGTACATAGTTATAGTCTGTGGTCTGGTCATTATGTTTGTCTGCGTCTGCGAAGAAATTCTTTTATTTTGAACTTTAATGTTTAGAGATATATATTTATTTTACTATTAATTCACGCTAAATACTCTCCAGCGTTTGATGGTCTATTAATAGTTTGCACGTGTTATTGGCAAAATTGTGGTGTCTTTTCCACAAATGCCATTAATGAAGAGTTGAAGTTGAAGTTGAGTATCTAAACAGAGAACAAGCTACCTACCCTTACTATCCATATGGGAGGCCTTGGTGTTCGTACAGTACGGCCGTTCTAACTTGGCGCCCGTGAACATAGGCTCTGCGAACTTTAGCGCATGTACAGTCGTAAAAAAAACTGTTATTGACGTTATTTTTTTAAAACCTAAATACGAATAAAATTTTACTATTACAGGCACCAAGTACAAATAAAATAAATATTAAAACACTTTGAGACAGAAAGCTACAAAAATAACTTATTAATTAAAGAAACAAACCTAACACTACACAAAAAACTTAACAATGTATTAATAAAAACCAACGAAAACTTTTGTCACCGCCTGTGCTCAAGACAGAGACAGCGACACGAACACGACACCAATGCTAACGTGTGAGTGAGACACATTACCGCGTCCCGAGCATTGCCGATTATGCACGAAGTTTTACGGAGTAAAGAAAAAGGGATGTCCAATATACGTGTCTGAGGGTGTTGTTTAATCGATTATTTTTCAAATCGATTGAAATGTAATCATAAAAAATATATTTTATTAAATTTTATAAGGAGGTTTAAAATATTCTCAAACAGTCGTTATTGTAGTAGTCGTTTATAATTAACTGATATTTAACTAAATCATATCTTTCAACCAAGAAAATATAATATTATTAGTTTTTTTATTATTAAAGTCGAAATCTCGTTTACTAACGACCACATTTACTATGTTTGTAAATCTATTTCGTTCAATATGTCATATAAACAAAAATCAATAAATTCCAAATCGATAAAAATCGATTGCGATATTTGATTGAATAAAGGGTCGATTGTGTTTACATAGAGTCAATCTCTAGCTTACGCCTCCGCCCCGCGCACGTCGCCTCATGCCACCATTTTGTTCCTAAAAAACGTTCGTGCGCAGCCATCTGCGCAAACTTCAGGGCCGCCAAATTAAAACGGCCGTACAGTAAAATTAATAGTATTAATTTATCACCTTTTATATCCTAGATTCACAGCACTGAGAAATTATTCAGGAATATCCTGTCTTCCTCACTTATTGATTTTAATGTACCGTGCAAAGACAGTAGGATGAACCGCTCTACAAAGTAGTTCCAGAAAACCTAATTTCAATATCTGCTGCTACTGAGGAGCGCGCTTGTTAGCTGGTGGGGGAGTGGGAGTCGGATCTCTGGCTTTACGCACTACCGTCATAATACTACTTTCCATCTGGCTGATTCTTTACATCTCAAGTACCTAAGCTGTCAACAGCCTAGGTCACCACGGTCTGTCACGCAGCCGAAGCGTCGGTGGCATAGCGCGGTACGCGAATATTAATGTCATCAGTCGACGCGCTTGTGTCACCGTCAGTGTTCCGGCTGTATAGGAACCCCATGGCCTGGCTCGCGACGACGGTTGGAGACCGGACGGAATGTCTTTATTTCCATGGGAAGTGGATAGGCTTTTTTGGGCAAGTGGGACGCTACTTGTGTCGATACTTTTGCTCCATCCAATCTTCCTAGCTCGTCGTGTTCAAGCGGTAAAAACATAATAACGAAGAGAAGATGTAAGAAAGTACAGAAATTGTCATCATTGGAAGGCCGCCCACAAGTTGGACCGGTGACCTAGTCAGGGTCGCGAGACGTCATCCGATGGATGCGAGACACATGGGCCGGTCGTTGTAGCGACAGGTGAAGGAGACCTTTGTCCAACAATGCACGTCTTTCGACTGAAATGAAGATGATAGCCAAAACATTGGTCTTAAAAGTTACTATTTTATAGTGAATAATTCCGGACTAATCATGCTAAGCTGCATAGGTTGGGCTCTACAGGTAGCATTGGGAGATGTGAATACACTGAAATAAAAAAAATAATGTTTTTTTATTTTTTTATTAAAATCCTTGGCCATAAGTTGTGTTCCATTTAACATATTGCCCAAGGTCATCTTGCGATACACTGGGCCTAACTCTTTGTAAGGCATTCACAAAATCTTGTCTGCAAACGGGACGCACCTGGAAATAATAATTTTAAAAATTATTATTTACATTATTGTCCAATATATTAGTAAGCTGAGCTTTTTCTTTGGTGGGGAATCCAATGACTTTTCTCGCTCTATACTCTACTTGTTTAGTTACTAAACGTAAACAATCTTGATGTCTTTTTGTTTAAAAAAATCGTCTAAAAGATATACAAAGATTATTTAAATTTAGTTAATTACCAAACATTGGTATAGATAAATAACAAATTATAAACATTTTTAGATAAAATTTTTAGACTACTTTTAGATAAAAGACATGTCAAGATTGTTTATATTTAGTTAATTACCTAAATAGATAGAGTATATAGAGAGTGGAACGAGATGCAGTGTCAAACTTTTACTGACTAAAATCCACCTATAACCTTTTGTTGCTCTTTACGTTCTAGGGTCACAGTCACTCTTTCAAATTTTCCAGCAGCCAAAGCATTCGAGCCTAAGGTCTATATTTCACCGGGACACCATAGAGGCGCGACCAGTTGCGCCGCCATGGTGTCCTCGTGAACGTAGCTCTAACATACTCTTTGGTGGGGGCGTCACTGGCTGTCGGACTGGCGTCCGACCTGGTCGAGCCACCAAATGGTTGCACAACCAAACGGACATCAGGTGAGTAACTTTCCATAGAGCTGTATACATTTTGTTGATAGCGGCGACTGGTCGCACTGCCATGGTGTCCCGGTGAAATATAGCCCTAAGTCGTCATCGCGACACACTGAAACCTGCACCACTATTCCAACTCACTGGAGTCTGCAGTATTATCCGGACTCACTACGATTTAGCATCCTGACACTCTGAAACCAACCTTCTACTGGCTCGGCACGGAACACAACTCATCAAAAACCATCGATCGTCGATCTTCAGAGGGGAGTCATTTAGCGACATCTATGTCACTACATAGGGACAAAAAATTCAAAATTGAGAGCTCTCCTCGCGATTAGAACGTATAACAGCCCGGAATCAACTATCAGCACCCTGTCTGGTCGGGGGTTCCTCCCTTTTCGAAAGAGGTTTGCAGGACTTTACGTCCTAATCCGCATACCCACTAAAATGGATTTAAGTTGCTGGTGAATAAAGTTCTTTTTCTGACTGTGTTAGATTTCTCGGGCGGCTAAAAAATAAACCAAGCGTCCAATGCCACGGGCCAGCAGAAGTTCTATAAGCAAATCAATGTAATATAAAATCGGTTACGAAATGTCTGATACTCATAAATTATTCTTTATACGAAGTACCGTTACTTAGCACAAACTAAAGTAAATCCATATGAGCCTTGCGTGATTTCTTTATGTTTTTTACCTTATTCCGATCAATGCTGACGATTTGCGAGAGCGGCACGGAGCGTATGGGCCCCATGGCGGCCTCCGAGCAGAGAGACTTCATGTCGGCGCCCGAGTAGCCATCCGTTAAGTTCGCGACCTCTGAGATGTGCTGCGGTGTAAGGTCGTTGTTCTCATTTGCTAGCAGATTCGTTATTATTTGCTGACGAGCCTGTAAAATAAGTTTAGAAAACTTAGGATGGTTAAGAAAAAGTTTGAAATGATTAATTCGCAATAGAATTTGAGTTTCTCGAAAGGTACCTAGGCGCACGACATATTTTCGTCAGTTAAGGCGAGGTTGTAGTAATTTTAAACTTTTTTGAACCCCTAAGAATCCATAACTATAAAAGAGAACACTAAGAAAAATTATTTTATTATAATTGACCAACCGCTGGGTAAAAATCAAAACATGATATAGAATTGTTGGCTCGGTAAAAAAAAAACCGAGTTAGTGAACGAAGCCATATACTCAGTATATGGTTTTAATTTCATCTCGATACCTCCACGCGTTTCCGAGATAAAGGGTCAGTCGTTCAAACGTGTATACATATACAAATCTACGAGATTACGTCACGGAATATTTGAAAGTTACATATAGTAATTAAACTTTTTTTAAAGGGTTGGGAAAAACAAAATTCTTGATTAATTACTATGTTTTTCTTAATAAAAATAAAATCACTGTTACAGCCGCAAAGTCGACATAGACCCGGGCCAGTACCTTCAACTACAAGATACTCTGTGACTACAACTGGCTCTTAAACAAGTTTACGCAATGCTTACGCAGCATATATCCTGTATAGTATACCCTGAAAATGACACTGTTTAATATTAAGACATTTTTATTGAATCGTATAAATTGTACTCACTTCAGTATCAGGTAGTGGTATATACAGTCGTTTGACGAGACGCCTGCGCGCTGCCTCGTCCAACTCTTGAGGTCGGTTGGTTGCGCCCACTATCAACAGACGGTCTTCTTCACCTGTTGTAGCATTACATTTATAAATATAAACATTAGGGCTGTTATCTTTAAAAGTAATGATGAATAGGTGCAGCCTAGTGATTGGGATTATCACAGTATGCGAGAAGCGCGACATCGCTCTAACAAGAGATACTTTACGAAGGCCGTCCAGCCCCTCTAGCAGAGTACGACTTTCAACTGATGACGATGATTTTTACATTTTTTATATCTATTTTTATTTTTTTGTCAGTATTTCGTTTACCAGTAGCTGCGCCGTCGAACTGCACCAAGAACTCTGTCTTGATCCTCCTGGTAGCTTCATGTTCAGTGTCGCTCCGCTGGGTCAGCAGGGAGTCTATCTCATCTATGAATATTACCTAAAAAATTATACAAAGATTTTTAGAGACTACGTATATCTAGACAACGGAACAAGTTCTTGCAAAGTTGAAGCGGTTTTCTACTAATTTGTTAAGTGTTAAGGATTAATCAAAAATTGCCAAACTGTAGCCATCAATAATAACATTCTTAGAGCGATTGCACGTTTTTTTAATAACTGGTGGTCGGGTCTCTGAAGTAACTAGAGTTCAGAGAACGTAGCTAGATAGGCAATAATTATGTCATAATGACGATAAGAAAATAAATGTAAGACATGTAAAGGACCTATTACACCACTCGACATTAAGACAGTCTTAGTCTATGTAGCGTTACACATGTCGTGTAAAGAAATGAAACAGAACGATGAGATACATAGATAAACATAGACTAAGACTATCTGAATATCGAGTAGTGTAATAGGCCCTTCAATACTGACGGCGGGCTGGTGGCACCTGGCGACGGCAAAGAGCGCGCGCACCATCTTCTCTCCGTCGCCGATCCACTTGGACGTCAGCGACGACGCCGAGATGCTGAAGAACGTCGCCTTGCACTGCGCCGCCACACATTTACCTAACACGTAAATTACGAAATCATAACAATCTAAAAGTATAGGTACAAAAAAGAAAACAGTAGATCTACTATAAATAGACTATTTAAGTCTGAAACAAAACTGGGCATAATAGAAACACTAATATATGGGTAGGTTTTAGTAATTATTACGGTATATATAATTATGGCGTAATTATAGCGGTAAGTCCCATCGGATTCGTGCGGAAGAAACGCCCGGGTAGCATACGGTGGAGGTCTGACCCGCCTGGGCAGAGCAACGCCGTGTCCTCGTGGGGGCGATCGGTCGCGGCGAGATCTCGCGCCGGGCCTTGGTACAGACTATGGTCCAGAGCGAGAAGGAGTGGCAGGCGGCTGCCTCCTTAGCAAAGGAGGCGGCGGCACGTGCGAGGCAACGGTCCTCACGCCCCAACCGCCGCCGGGATTCCGATCTCGATTTCCGACCACCGTAGGCGGGCTTGCGGACGGCAAGCAATGGGTAGCTTGCCGTCCGACCGTCCGGTAACCGTCCGGACCGAGGCCAAGTCGTCGACGGCGCGTACTGTACCACGCGCGCCTCAAGGAGATGTCAGCAAACCGTAGGGGCCCAGCAGGGTCGAAGCCTACTGAGGCTAAGGGTCTGATTCTGAAAGGAAGATTCGGCCCTGGTACGAAAGGCAACGAAGGAACAGGAATAAGTTTTTATTCAGTAAAAGTCTGATACTATCTCCTGGTCCGCCCAAGAGCGGGGGAGGTCATAAGATTATTTTTTAACCAGAAAAAAAAAAACATCCGAGCGCACATCGGCACTCGCGCGGTTGCCCGCGGATCTTACGTAACAACTATCAAGACTCCCTCCTTGTAAGAAAAAATAAAACATGGTCGAACCCCCACTCCCCCCCCCCCCCTAAAGGAGGCAATTGATTTAATTTAAGCCAAAATTGGAAATGATTAAATAGTAAATGAATACTGCCTGAAATTAAAGAAATTATAATGGGATTTTGATATCCTATAAAACAAATATTAAAAACAAAAAACATGGACAAATTCACTAAGAAAGAAAAACATTTACTTGAGACTCGCCCAGGACAAACAACAATAAAATAAAAAGTAACTACTTAGTCTATAAAATACTTAACTTAAAAAAATAAAAAAAAAACAATATTATAAGATTAAAAATAAAAGACCAGTGTGAGGTCAGTTCAAATACAATTATACTTGAAATGTTACCAATCAATGTCTTCCCAGTGCCAGGAGGTCCAAACAAGAGTATTCCTTTAGGAGGCCGCCGCAGGCCTGTGAAGATGTCAGGACGGAGCAGAGGCCACACTACTGCCTCTTGTATTGTTGACTTGGCATGGTGTAGACCTGCTATGTCATCCCATCCTGAAACAATATAATAACCAGTAGAGTACTTCTTCTAAAACCTGCTAAAAAACTATGATCTTAATTTTCTAATGTACTTACACCAAAACAAGGCAAAATATACATTGATAACAGAGCTCATGTCATCATCATCTTCCTGCCCTTGTCCCGTGTTATTTGGGGTCGGCGCAACACGTTTTGTTCTTCCATTCTGCCCTGTCACTCGTCATGCTATCAGTAACTTCCTTTTCTTTCATATCACTCTTCACACTATCCATCCATCTTTTCTTTGGTTTCCCACTTCCTCTCCATCCGTTTACATGCGTTTCATCCCTCCTCTTCACATGACCATACCTAGACAAAAGATTCCCTTTCAACTTTTTAGTCACTGGCGCCACTTTCAAACTTCCCCAAATATATTCATTTCCCACTTTATCCATTCTCGCAACATCACACATCCATCTTAACATTCTCATCTCCGCTACGTGCAATCTTTTTTCATCCGTCTTTTTCACAGTCTAACATTCTGATCCATACAGTATGACAGGTCTTATCGCGGACTTGTAGATTTTACCCTTCAACTTGAGGTCCGTGGGTCACAAGTTGTTCCCGTGACCTGACGCCATTTCATCCATCCTGCGTTGATCCGATGTGTTACGTCCCGGTGTACCTCACAATCCCCTTGGATGAGTGACCCGAGGTACCGAAAGTCGGAGCAGATCGGTATGGGCGTTCCAGCGAGAGCTAAAGCGAAGCGAGGCACTGGATTGGAGAGACCGCCGAAATCGCAGAACAAGTATTCCGTTTTGGTTCTACTCAATTTCAGGCCAACACTCTCCAGTCTATGCCACCACACCTCCAATCTGTTCTGGACCTCTAGGCCACTCTCGGCAACCAACACAATGTCATCGGCAAACAGCATACACCAGGGAGCCTCTTCCTGAATTTCCGACGTCAGAGCGTCGATTATCATCAGGAAGAGGTAAGAGCCGAGAGCCGACCCTTGATGTAAGCCGACAGCCACATTGAAGCTGCCAGTGGTGCCCACTGTATCTTATCTTATCTTGTGTTGGGCTGGCCCTGGGTCAGAGCACTTCGACCCTTCAGGATCTTTTGTGCTGTTCCCTCCTGTCTACTCAACCCCTAGCCCTCCGTGCACCTTCTTCATGAGTCCCAGTATGGGTTTGATGGGGCTGAGCCTGTAGTCCTCTGGTTTTGGATATGGTTGGCCCAGATACTCTAGTCTTTTGGAGCCTAGTGCTGCACAGTCGCACAGTAGGTGTAGCATATTCTCCTCTGCATCTCCACAGAACCTACAAGTCGGGTCGCTTGCTAGTCCCATGTTGTGGAGCTGTTTGTTGGTGGCATAGTGCCCCGTGAAGACTCCTGTAATTGTTCGGAGCTGTGATCTGCTGTACCTCCATAGTTTTTGGGTCCAGGCCTTATCTATGTCATTGAGAAATAGCTTTGCGTGTTTCTGGCCCGTTGTGTTGCGCCAGTGTGTGCTGTGTATCTCCAGCGCAGCCCTTTTCAATGCTTGGTTGATGACCCTTGGCGAGAGTCCTATGAAGGGTTCCGGTCCGTGTAGGGGTGTCTCGGATCCTTTCCTTGTCAGAGTGTCGGCTCTTTCATTACCTACTACTCCTGTATGACCTGGCACCCAGATCAGTCTGACCTGGTTGCGCCTTCCTATCCGGTTTAGTATTTTGATACAGTTCAGTACCAGTCCAGAATCCACTATATTGGACGTGAGTGCCTTGAGTGTTGCTTGGCTGTCAAAAAGCTGTCGCAAAAGCACACAGATTGGCCCGCTCCAAAGAATTTAGAAGTAGAAAGCACCGGATGCCACTGTAGATCGGACTTGGGTACTGCATTGACTGTACATCGCTCGGATCAACTGCACATACTTCCCAGGCACACCTTTCTCCTTAAGGGCCCACCACAGAACCTCTCGAGGTACCCGATCGTATGCCTTTTCGAGGTCAATGAATACCATGTGCAAGTTTTTATGCGCACCTTTGTATTTCTCGCACAGCTGGCGTATAGCAAAAATGGCATCGTTGTACCCCGACCAGGCATAAACCCGAATTGGTTCCGTGAAATTTCACTCTCTTTTCTCAGCTGCCTTTCAATAATTTTCTCCAAGGCTTTCATAGTATGTGACATTAGCTTTATTCCTCCTTTGTTACATCAATTTGTCACACATTTGTTACATCACCTTTGTTTTTAAAAATCGGCACCAAAGAGCTATTGCACCACTCATCAGCTATGGCTTCTTCCAGCAACAACTTATTGAAGAACAAAGGTAACCACATCCATCCATCCACTCACAATAACTTCCACGCTTCAACTGGTATTCCATCTAGACCAATGGCTTTACCATTCTTCATTCCATTTACTGCTATTCTGACTTCATCCATATTAACCATTCTCAGTAATCCCACATTCACTGGTTTATTCTCTAACACCCCACTCCAATTATTTTCCTCATTCATCAGTCTTTCAAAATATTCCTTCCACCTCTTTCTGATTTTTTCATCATCCAATTGAACCATTCCAGTTTCATCTCTTATACATCTTACCTGACAAACATCCCTCGCCTTTCTCTCTCTTATTCTAGTAAGCCAGTATAGTTCTTTTTGGCCTGCAGGATTGTCCAGCGTGTCATATATTGCATTGCATGGCATTTGCACAAAGCTGAGTTTTCTTCCAGCAAACCAATTCATAGCTAGTACTTCTATTTATATATTATGTGTCTATTTCATGTTTTAATATTTATTTTGTATTGTTTTATGTGTACTAACTAAAAATGTTTGGTTCCTTTTTAGCATGATGACCAATGGATGCCATCGCTACAAAAACTGATCAATAGATAACATTATTTTGGACAAAGTACCAACCATTTCCACCTCATACCTTGACATTGGAAAAATCATTGGATGTTTGTTGATGGAGCCATACACTTAAAATTTGAATTGAACCAACCAAATGATGGTGCAGAGAAGTTGGTGTGACAATTTAATTATGGTCATAGTGCAAACTTAACCACTGACTAAGTTTGCAATCGCCCAAGACAGGGATGTTTGGAATTAGGTTAAGCTATTTAAAAAATAGTCTTTGTAGATTTAAATTCAGCTGATAAGTAAGAATTTTAGTCCACTAACCTATTGGTGTACCCTTATCAATAATTTCACTTTCAATCAATTCAATCATTTTAGGATCAATGTGCTTGAGTCTCTCATCTGTGACTTCTGTTTCAACCGTCTCCTGTTTATCTCTGCAAACAAACATAAAAGGTGAAATCACAAACTAAAAAACCGGCCAGGTGTGAGTCGGACTCGCACATGCATGGTTCCATGCCATCAGTAGCAAAAAATGGGATAATCCGCCTCCTGTTGCTATCCATGGGTATGGAACCCTAAAAAAAACATTTGTTACTAAATAAAATGTAGACTTACTGGGCTCCGAGCATGGGAGACACAAACTTTGCTTGAGCTTTCCTTGAGGTTCCTAAAGTTCTTTTAGCTGCAGGGTTAGAAGCCAGCAATGCTTCCTTAGCTGTCTTAAACATGATTTTAGCCACATTACTCTTATGAACTTTGTTCTCCTCTTCTTCCTTTTCAAAGTCAATTTCATCAGTTTTGGGGGTACTTGATATTACTGGTTGGGTGACATTCTTGCTAACATGCTTTGGTCTCCCAAACTTTGGCTTGAAAAATTGTCTCTGATCATCCCCAGATCTTGATTCTTGGCTTGAGCTTTCTGCATTCAAATTCTTTACAAAATATGAACTGCTCTTAGTCTCTGTGAGTTGTTTAGGAGGCTTTTCCTTTATATCAGCTAAGCCTAGGTTACACATGCATTTGTTTTTTTTAAACTCATTTATGCCATGTTTAGTATCAGAATTACATTGATTGCAAGTAGCTAAGGTCTGTTCAAGGAAGGATTCTGCTTCAAAATTGCTGTAAATATCAAAATTATTGGTTACCTGTTTTTTTTTTTATCTGAGCAAGGAATCATTTTTAGGATAGTTACTTACTTCAAACTACTTTTCCATGTTTGCATATGGCTTGTGTCAGCATTTTGCAGTAGAAGATTAGCAGTGCTTAAAATATGGTTTATAGCTACGTCATTTAACAATTCTTTATTGGTACTCCAAACGTCGTTCAGCAATACGGTAGATGCAATATTTGATGATCTAAAAATACAAAATAATGCTCAGACATGTGTTTGGGAGGAGACATGTTGTATCGACTGCAAATAATTTGAGATGAGGGCAGGAAATCAGGAATTTAAAGGCATAAACGAGGAAAATGTACCTTGGCAGAGAAAGTTTATACTGTTGCACTGACGATTTATTGATAGTAGATAAGTTATTATCAAGCTCATCCTCAGGGAGTAAACCTTCTATTTGATCCGTTTCAAACATTGCTTCCTGTGTCCGTTTTAAAAGACTTTTATGTTTAAAGTTAAAAATATTTTATTAACTTCAACTCTTAATTAATGGCATTTTTGGAAAAGACACCACAATTTTGCCAATAACACAAATATTTAATTAGTTACCTTTGATTTCAAAACAAGTATGTGACAAAGGATTGTCAAACTCAAATGAAAACATTTTCCCGCTAGATGAGATTTTTTTTTTTTGGCTTAGCAGTTTAATCATTCAGCCTATGTCAAGTTTAGAAAGTAGTTTCTAATACAGCATACATACAGTCAAGTATTTTTTTAACATATCCTATTGTTTATTAGCAGTATTTGGCAGCAAATGTAGTATAAACACCCCCAAAAACTCCAACCACATAAGATTTAATACTAGATGAATCCATCTGAAAAATAATGTTATGCCTAATTCATATAATTCAACTGTCTCTTGGCAGCGATAATATTACAATAATTTGTACTAATAATTCCAATACGTGATTCTGAAGTCTTTTTGACCTAAACCCAAAATAATTAAACTTACTAAATAATAATTTTTAATTTACATTCGCGTTTCGCGTTCCCTGGCCCAACACTAGTAAACAGCTGTCAAGTAAGGATTGTTGTCAAAGAAAATTGTCAAGTTGCGCTAAAATAAAGCGATTAAAATAATACAAAAACCTTTATATTCTACGTAATATAGAGATAAAAATAATTACATTTCTGCTAACAAATAATTAACAATTTCGGGTGCTAAGATCATGAGGCTTTGTTCAGGAGAAACTCTTTGAATGGGACGTGAACGCGATGAGTTCGAAACAAACAATTTATCATGAAAAACAGGTTAAAGAGTTATGCGCTTTACACGCGCTTAACAATTTATTCCAGGTAATTATTGAATTTTAATGAGTGCTGCTGTAACACGTCAGATTTGGCCATGAAGCGCGCTATTGTTAATCATTTCAAAACCAAACTTATGTTGATTATTCGATATTTGACTTGTATTTTATAGACATTAAGGTATTTAGATATAATTACGATGTACTTTTTTTGATTCCAGACGCGGGGTACATATTCAAAGACAGAGTTAGATGCAATATGCAGCAGGCTATCACCAAATGTGTGGATCAACCCGCACCGCTCCATGTTGGGGTTGGGCAACTATGATATTAATGTGATAATGGCAGCTCTGCAGAAAAAAGGCTGTGAAGCTGTTTGGTTTGATAAGAGGAAGTAAGAATAGCTTGATACTTTTGAAGTAGATTTTGTTAGACTTGGTACAAGAGGTTGACTGCTTGCTTGAAAATTGACATGATCAAAAAAGTAAATATAGTGTAACTGAAAAAAAAAACGTATTTATGCTATATACAGAAAAAAGGTCATCAAATCCTTAACTAAAATTTTGTAATGCTTCAGAGATCCAGGCTGTTTGGATTTGTCAAACATCTGTGGATTCATCCTGAATGTGCCATCAGACTACAAATTGGGGTTTGTAATGCTGCCTCTGAGGCGCCGACACTGGATCACCATCCGGCAGATACAGGGCAACTTCTACAACCTTGACTCCAAGCTTGAAGCTCCACAGTTAATAGGAAGGGTAATTATTAACCTTTAATTTATACATAAAAAAAGATTGGCTAATTATGTTGCTAAGTGTAAAACTCGAGAATTACTGTACCAATTGAGATGAACTTTTTATATCCTATTCATTGAAGTCTTTGGATGGTTTTTATGTAAAGAAAATTGATCCACCAATTTCAGTAGTAAAAGTAAATACATATTTCTAAAAATAATCTCTCAAATTTCAGAGCAGTGATCTAATAGCATACCTAAAAGAGCAGTTGGACAGCAAAGAAAAGGAATTGTTTGTTGTGGTGAGCAAGGAGGTGGAAGAGAAACAGCTCTGGATGCACCAGTACACAGTTCAGAACAATAAGCAGGATGCACAGAACGCTGGCAACACTGGGGGCACGGTGACTGACAGCCAGTGTGACAGTCCAGCAGACAGTGTGTCCTCACTACAGTATGACTACAGAAATCGCGATGCTGAGTGCCTCAAAGTGACAGATGTGAGGACCTGTATTGAAGTTGGAGAAAATAATTTTAATGCGTGAATTTTGGACTTGGTAATACTTTCCACAGACTGCTTGTGACTGCATAGCAATTTATGTGTTCACAGATTTTTCACTGTATGTGTGTTGTGTATTGAAAAGATACTTTCATAAGGTTTGGTGTCGGTTTGTTACTGATAAAGAATCCGGCTGTTACGACATAATGACAGTCTGTTGTATCGGTACTTAAAAAAGTATTGTTCAAATTAATTTATTGATATATTGTTTTTATATGCACTTTATTTTTGTTTTGCACAAATAATGTTGAAGATTGCAGCATATTGTTGTTTTGATTTAATTATATTTTCGTGTTACGTAAGGCCTAAGGTTACAATTAGTAACTAACTTAGTGAATCTAGATAGATCTTGCCTTAAATAATGGTCTTTCTATAGCAATATGTTAAAGACTGTAAAATTGTATGCCATCTGAACTTCATAGTGATTTCAATACTGTTAGAGGTCTTGAACTTTGTAATGAAATAATAATAGAAAGCAGTTGATACCTAATATGTCTGTTAAATGTTGCAATGTAATGTATACTGTTCCAGTACTATGCCAAATATGATAACCAAACTTTCACTCTATTTAAAGAATAACTTGGCCAAAATAATAGATTAATGTTGTTACAGATAACTTCTAAACTATATTTTTTGTTGTTTTATATACTTTAACTATTTACTTTTACATTCTGAAGGCACTTACTTAGTTTTATAGCACAATTTGTCTCTTGTTTTACATCTTTATGAATACTGATCATCACAATATGCCCTGTCCACATAAAATCTACCTATGAGTTTTCTAAACTATTTCATACCATTTTTTATGAACTTTTAAAATCTTTTCTATTAAAATATCTAAATTATTGGTTGACATTGAGCAGGGCTAATCCAGCATCTGTCATATTTCTCTGCATGATAAATTCCAGCGGATGATGATTATTTCATATTGAATCGTTACTGAACTTCTCATAAGTTTTTTTACTATATTAAACTTTACTGTAAATATAAGATATTTTTCCAAAAAAATAGAAAGTGTGATGATGAATGTGGTTTTTTTAAATTAATTACCATTCCCTGTCAATATTTATCTGTTTTGTTCAGCTTCGTAGTCTACTAGTACTTTAGGTTGCGTGACTGCCTCATTGGAATACACCAGTGATGAATGAGATCCCTGCGTGCGATTCCCGGAAACCACTACTGTCCTACTCTTGACTTGTTGAACATAATGTTTTATTCCAGAGACATACTGTAATGAATAGCATATAGGAAAATGGCGTCGGTTATTGCTAAACCAATATCGACTTTGTTTTTGTTGAAATAAAGCTGGAAATCTAACAATCGCATATGCATAATATTCATAATGAGCCTTATAATGTTAGAACTGCCTCTCTAGGCGAGGCAATGGGCCATAATCCACTCGGGTCCAGTGCGGATTGGTGGATGTCACATGTCCTGGAATTTTTGGTTCGAGGACATGTCGTGTTGAGAGCAGTGGTAATGAATTAAATTACACAAAGTAATCACCTGGCTGGGTTTGAACCTGCGACCTATAAGTTGTGAGTCGGGGTCGTCACTGTCCTCATAGAGACATAAACCTGGCAATTTTATAATAAATAGGCGCATTTTTCCAGATTGAGTCTGGTTTATTTTAAGGATTGCAATGTTGATATTTGCTTGGCAGTGAACTCTCCTAATGCGTGGCGGCCCTGGAAGTAATTCGCACTGTGTGAGATTATAAGTAGGGAAGGCGGCCAGATGGGGATTTTGCGCGAAACTCGAGCGCGTCAGAAAATCGTGGGGAGAAACCTTGCACTCTGTAATGTATCCCTACTACATATGAACTATTAATATAGTGGGTTGCGTTGAGGGCAGCCTGTAAGATTAGTAAAAAAAAATTGATCCTCGGAAAAATTCGAGCGCGTCAGATTAAGACAAGGTAAGAAGAAAAGTGGACCGATGACCTGGTAACGGTTGCGGGAGTACGATGGATGCGAGACGCACGGGACCGTTCATTGTGCCGGCACTTGGGGGAGGCCTATGTCCAGCAGTGGACGTCTTTCGGCTGAAATGATGACGATGAAGAAGAAAAGTGTATATTACGTGCTTATGCCACGTATTAATTGTTAGATTATTAAATAATCTGACAATTTGAGCGTGGCATAAGCAAATGGGCGAGTCATAAAGTTAGGCTGCAAGGTTCCTGTTAGTATTTTGTTGATTAGTGCAATTTTTTTACCGCAGTTTGCTAAGATAATTTTGTTAGGAACGTTGAAAATTACTATAACACTTATCGATGGTTTTAGCTACATCGCCCCATGAAAACCGTCAGATATATATTTTTTTCATAATCCTGATAGGATTGTCTTCAAAAAAAAAAAAAAAACAATCGCGCTCGAGTATTTCCAGGTACCATTTTTTTTTTAATTTTAACAGTTCTTACACGCCCCCACTAAAATGGGAACTTGTCATAGACTTTATTCGTTTTAAAACCTAATCTTCACGATCCAGTCCCCATGACGCTTTAGTAACTGCAAATTTAGCATCCCGACCTCCCCTACTTTTATATAAGTGTATATCGTTATGTCATTGCTTGTAGGAGTCCTAAATAAAAGTAAAATAAAAAAACGTCGATACAGTTGTTGTTCTCGATGAGACGGTCGGGGTCCAGTTGCAGCTCCGCCGTTATGAGGTAGGAGGGACAGTAGTAACAGTGGCCAAATAAAAGACAGAGATATAAATCTAAACTTTATTATCAGCGATGTCGGTACAGTTGTTGTTTTTGGAGATGATGAGCCGGTCGGGGTCCAGCCGCAGCTCCTCCATGATGGCGTAAATCTGTGCGCGCACCGGTGCCTCGATCTCGCGCCGCCTTCCCAGTACCCAAATGCGATCTGTGAAAAATTAAGCTACTTAAACTTATAGCAAGAATTATTCATTTATTTATTGTCTTTGTTCATTAATGTAGGCACTATACCTAGTACCTACAAAAATAACCAAAGAACAGTTGTTCCTACCCCACTAAGCCGATTATTCGAGGAAACCGATGACGTAGAAAGCCTACCTACCATTACTTATTTTGACTAACATTTGGTACCCATGCTTAATCAACTGCTAAAGGTAGTTTTGCACGTGTGTGCATAGTCATCACTGTAGGTAGTTAGGTGCGGGTAATAACTTCGTGAGTTATATTAATGAGAGACAGTACAAACACATGCATTGAAAGCCGTACCTATCTATTGTAAAAGCATCATCGTTACTCTTTCTGATTTGTGCTTTTAATATTTTTTTCCCCTTAATAATGGCCAACACGACTTGCAACAGAAGTACAGTCAGGGATCAAAAGTGCAGTTGCACTCTTCCAATGCGTCAAAGTGTCTAAAATTTCTTTGTTGTAGAAGTTCAATAGTCCACAACTAGATTCAATTCTTTAGATTCTATACTACCAATTAAATCAGTCATGGACCATTGACCCTCTTCTACAAAGAAAATTTAGACATTTTTTAGCATTAATTTTAATTTTAGCATTGGTAAGGTGCACTGCACTTTTGACCCCTGACTGTACATACATAACTTGCATGAAGCGTAGGTAAAGGTGCGCTACCCAGATTGTTCTTTCTCATTTAAGCTATAATAAATTATAGATATAGGTTGTTAACGCTCGTGCGCGTAAGCGAACAAGTACCTGAATGTGCGATACTGACGCTAGTGCACGACCACACGATGGCGAACTGCGTGTAGTCCGTGAACAGCACGTTGTACACGCCGGCGCCGGGCAGCATGCGCCCTATGATGTAGGGCATGCGGTTGTTGAGCTTGTAGCGGAAGATTGACGAGCCGTTATGGCTCGGGATGCCGATGCCGTGTGTCGTTGATGGACTGTCGGTCCTGGGGAGAAGAGAAACGTTTTACGATACGGTTATTTTAATTATGAGTTATCGTGCACAATGCGATTGACAATTGTTTCTCATTGATTCAATTATTTCTCATTTCTGGACAATATGAATTGGTTGATCAAAATATTTTATTTCATAGACACTTATAACATGTCATAAGCAAGTGCACGACGCTGATCACATACAACTTGGTTCTTGCTAATCATCTAATGAAAATAGATACTAATAAGTATCTACAAGTAGATGCGGTCTACACATATTTAAAAAAGCTTTTAACAAGGTCGATCATGAAATTTTGTTCAATAAAATTGCTTTTAATGGGATATCCTGATTTTGATTGCAATTTTTTTTGTGTCCTGTGTTGAAAACCGGTCATAAAGGGTAGAAATTAACAGTCGCCAATCTAGTCTTTGTTGGCGTTACTTCTGGCCTTCCAGAGGGCTCAACTTTGGGACCGCTTCTATTTATTATATTAACAACTATTTTAAACTGCTAAAACTTGGTTATTTGAAGGCGTTTTAAAATGATAGGTACATTTATAGTCTTATAAACGCGATAAAATCTGTCTGTTAAGATCTGTTACTTCTGCGGCTGAACGGATGAAATTTGGCACAGGGATAGGAAACCTAGGACATAAATGATTTTGATCCCGAAAGCATGTTTCCTTGTGATAGTTTTCGATATTCAAACCGGTGAAACCGTTGGCTCAAGCTATCATGAATTGTATTTCGCTTAAATAGATATACCTATGTCAAACGCATGACTTACCATTTATTAACTGTATTAGTAGTGATGAGCAGATAGCCCCGCTCGTTAAGCGCGACGCTGACCTCGGTGCAGCTGGCCGTGATCTCTACCAGGTAGAACGAACGCTCCACCTCGTACCAAGTGCCGGTCATCTGGAATGCGGCGGATTGAACACTTGGATACCATTTTTACTGAAGCTGGCCACGGTTTATAACTAGGCAGAACTTTATTTATCTAACTTATAAATAAATAAATAACTTACAGAAAGTTACCTACAAATGACGTAAGCTACTTTTATTTCTGAAAATGAACGTTTTTTGTGAGGAACACCGACCTGTCAGTGCATGCCCCAGACAAATTGGGTTAAGGATCAGAGAATGACGAGGGTAGGTAAGTTTCGGAACAATAAAATTGTGCCCGATAAGTTCGTCGTGCCCGACGAATTATGAATTGAATAGAAGAGCCTATGTGGCTAAGTACCTAATGACAGCTGCACGGGTCGATCCCAAGGTTAAGCAACGCTTTCCAAGTTCGGTCTATGGATGGGAGACCATTTATTACATTATACTTTATATATCATCTCTCCCAAGTGTCGCCACAATTACCAGTCTTGTACGTCCCGCAAACATCGGATTCTCACGACCCTCACCAGGTTGTCGTTCCACCTTGTGGGATGGCCTTCCAACGTTGCATCTTCCGATACGTGGCCGCCACTCCAGAACCTCTCGGTACTACCGACCAACTGTTTTGTCTACTAGCAATTAAGTTTGGTGATTCTTCGGGCTATGTCCATAACATTATTGATTTTCCGAGCTCTTTCCATTGCCTTTTGGGTGAGTTTAAGCCTTCCGATGAGGTTCATTGTGAACGACCACGTTTCAGAGCCGTATATTATCAGTGGGTAACATGCACTGGTCGTTGGCTTTTGTCTTAAGACACGTGGTAGGTATGTCGGATGAGAAGATACCGCACAGCTTCCTGAACGCTGCCCAATCGAGTCAGACTCGATGATCTCTTTCCCGACCTAGCTGTCTAACCGGACTGTTTGTCTCAGGTAAGCGTAATCTGCACTAATATTATAAAGTAGTAGTTTTTTTGTTTGTAGGAGGAAATCTCTGAAAGTACTGGTCCGATTGATAAATGTATTCGTGTTTCATGTTGTATCGCACTAAGCCATTGAAAGTGGGTGGGCCTATGATCACCGGTGTAGGACGTAAACTGTGACCCTTACGCCATCCCATGTTCCTATAGCTAGGTCGGCGGGCGGTGCAGGCGGTGCTGCTGTGGCTGCTAAGACCCTCAAACGGCGCAAATCCTGTACCTATTGGTAATTAGAGTTTTGAACAGTTTGGAACGCTTTGGTCATGGGGTCCGAGTGTGCGTCTAATTTTCAAAGAAATTTCATACCGACTGGTCGACACTTAGCATGACCAGAGGGTTAGCTCGTTCTTTACCCAAAGAATTAGCATTGCCATTCTACTTGGCAAAGCTGGCAGTCTTTTGGGCAAATTTCATTTTTAATTAAACACTAAACTTTACAATATTGGTCTGAGAAAGCAGAGATAAAATAGGTAATACTAATAACAGACTAATTTTGTAATCAACGTAATATAAGATGAAATCGGTTTAAAATATGGAAGTCATTTTTGTTAGTCAAAACAAGCAAATGCTTCTAACTATAAAGTTCGACGACCAATGATTTATTTGAATATTCATACAAGGCAAGCCCATTTCGTGTACACATTTTTGTAAAAATAAAAATGTTTCACAACACAATAGGTATACAGGAAAATATTGGAAAACTCATAAAATATCGCTAATTGGCAGGTAATTACTTACATCAAATTCCGGTTAATTTTCTTTCTTTGTGAAGGTGAATAATAAAATAAACAAATTGTAATACATGAAAATAAGTCGTATGTTGTTTTTCAGAACTTCATTCATAATAATAATTAGCATTTTGTACGTTCAAAACATTATGGTTAACTTTGAACGAGTGTTTCTACATGTCTTTGTACCAGTGAACTAAGAATTTAATTGCTCGTGAAAAATTCTCGCCTAAAGCTAGTTAGTGTAACGTTGTGAATTCTAGTCGCTTCCTTCCGATTTAGCTAGCGAGTGTTATGCATTATGTTAAACGTATGCATAGCTGTGGGTTGACCGCTTGACATTCGGACTTAAGCAGGGCACAAGGTGACTGTTTACAACGCCCAACACCGGAATATGTAGACGGAGCGTCTACGCATCAAGTAAATGCAGGAAGATAGATAGTAATGAAGGACTGACAAGGACCTACAATGATATCTTGTATATACCTACAGGTGTTACCTACTGACAAATGAGTGAACCTATAGAGATGTGTTTATGCATGTGGCGTCCCACATAGTTGCATTATTGTATTAATATTTATATTGTAACATAAGTACAGTACTATGTGCAGGACCCACCTTGTAATACTTTTTAGTCTGTGGTATAACCAAAGATTTTCTGTCTATGGTTTTTCCTACTTTTCTGACACCTCGCAAGAACTCACTTTTTGGCGGGTTTGGACGAATACAATTTGCTCAACAATACCGACTTTTATTTCAAGTTCGTTACTGAAATTAAACGGCGCTCAACGCCAAATGCATAATTATGGAAGATGGTTTAGCAGAGTAGAGTAAATTGAGCGAAATGAGAGTGTATTTAAAAATAATTATGTATGGAAAATTGTTTAGCGGGGGTGCGAAACCAGAAGAAATTCTCGTGGCGCATCTTGGGTAGTGATTTCTCCGTGGATGTTGATTACCGTCTATAGCAAACTTCTGGAAGGGGAGCGGAGGGAGACGACCACCATTTCACAGCCGGTTTTCCGTGTGTCTCCTAAATTATTTATGGGCATGGCGTAAGAGTGGACGTAGTTTCACAGAGGGCTCTTGACATCTCTCAGGATGAGATTACGGCGTCTATTTACAACTAGCAGACGAAAAAGGAGAGATCCACGCTGAATTCAGGGTCGAATACCGCTTAGAATAGCCATTTAGACCAAGTACCTAGGGGCAAACTTTCTGCTCCATCTTCCCTTTTGATGTCTCTGCTAATACAGGATGGACAGGATGGGAAAGCAAGAACGGCGTTTTGTGCGATCACCCTGCCAATGAGCAAGCAGTAGGGGTTTTATGACTGCACCCTTAGAACTCGTTATTTCATGACATATTGCTATGGGACGACCGACGGTCGTATATAAGTTTAATCATCCGAACCACGAGGAAGAAAACCTCTTCAAATATTACCTCTAAAACCTCGTTTGGTGCGTGGGGTATGAATGGCAACTGACATGGCTGCTTACCTACTTGCTGGAAAAACAAGAGCTTCCCACTAGGTGTAGGTACTTTTTAGATCCTTCATACTCGTGAAAACAAATAAAAATGTGGAAAATAAAAACAATTAAGATGATCAGGAGGTGATGGTTGCGTTAGAATCTGATCCAACATTGATGATGAACGTGGGATGCGAGGAGAGTGACAGCCTTACTTCTCAGATGGCTAGAATGGCTCAGAAGCACGAGGACGTACGAGGTCATCTTGTAATATTGGACCAGTTTCTAATTCACTTTGAGATTATACGCAACTAAAGTTGCGGGGTAAGCAGACGTATCCATTTACAAGAATTAGCTTTTCGAGAGAATATTTTACAACAGACTGGGGACTGAAGAATCGGTAACTCGGTACGAAGTCTGGCGAGTCGGCAACATGTTAGCTGCGGATATGAGACCAGGAAGAGCGGAAACGGTAAGAGATGTTGAGCGGTGTTTCATAGAGATCGGTACTAGGGCCGCCCTTGTGAAAAATCAGGAACAAGAATAGGAACACATCGATCGATGATAAAGTACCTGGGATTCGTTCTCGACAGCCGATGGAATTTCGAGGAGCACTTCTGACGTCTGGCTCCCAAACTGGAGCGGGCCGGGGCTGCCCTCAAGCGGCTCCTGCCTAACCTAGGAAGTCCAGACGCCTTCCGCCGGACGCTCTGCGCGGGGCTCTTTCGGTCCATGGCCCTTTACGGAGCGCCGGTGGGTGTCGCTAAAAGTGATCGGCGCCAAGGTGAACGCGCCATGAGATCTGGAAGCAACAGTGACTGGGATGGCGACAGCGACTGTCGCATTCCAGTGCTAGGCACGCCATAATCATGGCTGTAAATCTCCTCTTTGAGGAGTGATTGGAGACGTCACGGAATCATCACCTTCCTCATGATGCAGGTCCTGCGTCAGTCGTCGTTCGGGAGGTTCTTGCACATGTTCGTACGGAAGAAATGCTCGAGTGTCACCATTGTGCGGACCGCACAGAGGAACTGTGGAGGTACCACTTGGGTGTAGCACCGCTAGATCCTCGTGGGGGCGATCGGCGGCGGCGACCTCCCTCACCGTGCCCTGGTATTGGCCATGGTCCAGAGTGAGAGGGAATGGATGGCGATCGCCTCCTTCTACGAAGCAGTAATGCTAGCGAAGGAGGCGGCCGCATGCGAGAGGGGACGGACGTCGAATCCTCACGCCCCAACCACTGGGACCCCGACCGCAACTTCCAGCCAACGTAGGCGTGAGAGGCAATGGCAAACGGTTACCATCCGGAACGAGCCTGAGTCATCGACGGCACGAAGTATTCCACGTGCGTCTCAAAGAAATGTCAGCAAAACCGTAGGAGCCCAGCAGGGGTGAAGCCTACTGGGACCAGGGTTATTTATTTATTTATATAATCTTTATGCAACAAAAGGTACAGAGGCGGACTTAAGGGTTTGACTTCTGAACTGGAAACCCGTGGTCCTGGATCGCAAAGGGCAAAGAAGGAACATAGGTGTGGTTTAAGTCAGTAAAAGTCTGACATGGCCTCTCGCTCCGACCTAAAGCAGGAGAAAGGATTTGGATTTCATTGGATGATTTCCCACCTTAAAAAAAAGCTGCGGATATGAGAAGAGAATGTACTGACAGAAATAACAATAATTTTTGACGATCACAATTACTTTAGAGCGCTAGTTTGCTCTCTTTCGAATCGTGATTGAATAAATATTATTTGAAACTTTAGTGTAAATCTTTTTAAATACTTATACGAGAAAATAAGTTAATTATTTTGTGAGTCGAGTATGCCTTCATTTCGCGGCAAGGAGAACCTTATGACTCTACTGTCACAAACTCCGCTAATTCTCTTCAACATCTAGGAACACTTATTTCTGATTATATTGAGCAGTTTGTTTTTTATTTCTTTTATACCTAACAATTAGAGTTCTACCGGAATTGCCGAGCGACTTGAATTAAATAGGTACCTAAGTTAACATATCGACCAACAACCTGAATTGATAATTCAAATCTAAATTAACGCTAGCGAAACCTAGAGCAAAAGTAAGTTGATATAAGTTGTAGCACATGCGTACCTGCCACGGGAATTTTTGAAAGAGATAGGTACCGTGGCAACTGAAGGACACAGAATAGAATAGAATTTTATTTTGTAAATATGGGTAATACATTATAGTTCTTAAGATTACATTACAGCTCAGCCATATTTTACCATTCGGCGTGCAAACATTTAAAATTATTTATATTATTGTTATTACACTTAAAAATGTTTTAGATCAATTTATAAATCACACAGATGAACTTTAATCAGTAAAAGTTTGACACGACCTCTCGCACAAGCCTAGAGCGAGAGGAGATATTAGATAATTTCCTTCTTCAAAAAAATAGCACGTACCTATTTACACTTACGAGTGTCACCGTTACGATACAAAAATGCAGTGTAATGTGTAATGTCACACGTGATGAACTGGAGCTACGGCTACTTACCCGTTGTATGTCGTAGTTCGGCAGCGGCGGGTACACGGGGCACTTGCCCAGCCCCGTGCTGATCACCGCCTTGATGATGGTGCAGAACAGAACACAGTATATCCTGGTGGCGGGGACGCTGGAGCCTTCCATGGCGCGAGAGCCGCGTGTGTAGCGTTCAGTCCGTCAGTCGCACAGTCCGCGGCTTGTTATGTAAACACCAGACATTATTTGTACAACACAAGATTGGCCGCCGCCGCGCCCGCACTCGCCACTGCTCGGACTCGATCGATAGCTGCGATCGCTATTCATTAACTCGAAGCCGGTTCACACGTCACGACACGGACGCGGCACGATAACGTACCGTGACGTTCCTACGATTGTGATCATCAGAACTTCGCAACCAGGATGTGTTAGGCACGGTCAGGTAAGCTGAATAAAAATTTTGTAATCGTGTTATGAAGCGTGTCAAAATTGCATGTGTGCTGAAATTACTTGAACAAAAGTGAGCGCTAGGAATGTTGGACGATTATCTTTTACAAAATACTAAACTTGCTCATTTAGCTGACATTTTTGTAGTCTTTCACAGTTTAAGTAAGTAGAAATGAATTTAAAAAAAAAATCTAAAATTATGTTTGATTTGTTTCGATTATATCAATTGATCACATTTTGTAATAATGTTGTTTTTTTCATTCATTCTTCGAAATAAAATATGACATGCTATCAAACTCAATAGAAACTATGAATTTGATGGCACGACGTAAAAATCAAGGTAGAACTATACTGCTCACACGTGTGCCACACACGCCGATCTGGGCGCGTTGGTCTCCATACATTTTATATGGAAACTAGACTTGTAGAGCTACACTTGATCCACGCCACGCGACGTCGTACAAATCAGGCGTGTTACACGTGTGCGTCGGTCTAATGTAGTTCTAGCTTCAAAAGTGAAGATGTCACGACAGGTAATTTGCTTTTTGTTTTTTGTATAATATCAATACCAGCAAAGGTCACCCCAAATCGTCTTTTTTGAGATGTCGGATCTCAAAAACGTGACAGATTAAAAACATTGACATTAGTGTGACAGATTCCTCAATATGAATGAGAAAACCAAATTCAAGAAAAAGAAATCAATGCACAGCATTTTCTTGCGACACGCAGGGTCATCCATTTACCCACAGTCACTTGACTTATAAAGAATCCATTAAATATTTATAGTGTATAAGTTGTACAGACATACATATATGCAAATGGGAGAGGACACAAACACGAAGTTTTCAAACAAGTGTATTGTTCTTACAATTACAGCGTGATATTTACAACTACATGTCATTCTAAAGCAAATATACAATATCACAACATAGCTTACAACTAGAGACGAAACATAACAAATATTATAGTACGATATTCAACCACTCATATGAAGACTCTCATATCTTAAAATAATTATGCTGAATTTTCAGTCAATAAATCTAAGCTAGCTTTTCCTTTCAGTTTCACCTGCATCTTTAATTACTGCTTCGCTTATATTGATCGTAGCATGATGTTATATAACCTTCCTCGATAAATGGGCTATCCAACACTATTTTTTTTTTTTAATTCGAACCGTCCTGAGATTAACTCTTCAGCTTTATAATATATAAAAAACTAAAACCTGACTGACGCTGAAAAAGTATGAAACAAGATTTTCATACTTTGAACTGAACAAAAAGAAAAGCCGCAGTCACACGCTATAGGTAGGTTAACCAACTGAAACATTTTAATAACGTGTGTAAAGGAAAACCGAAGTTTTCTTTTTGTTCTGTTCGAAGTATGAAAATCTTGTTTCATACTTTTTCAGTGTCGTTTTTTTTTGCCGTAGTCGGTTTTAGTTTTTTACTTTATTTTTATTTAAACAATTTTGGTGTTAAATTTAACACATGACTTTTTGTCCGCCAGAGGCCGCCATATCGAGTTTTGTGACACGTCACGTAGCCTATTTTCAGCGGGCAATTAAGACGGTTCTAACGATACCTCATACGTCGAGTTCCGATAAGTAGATTAGGAGCTATGAGGGAACAGATGAACATACATACATAGCCTGTCAAAATCATAACCGTCCTTTGGCTTTGCCGTAGTCGGGTAAAAATATGAATAATAATAATAGTAAAAATATATAGTGTTACTTACACTGAGAAACAAATTGCGATACGGATTGATTCATAATATAGTACCACCACACTCATGAATCGTGCGATTACGATAATCAGGAAGTTCAGTATAAATATTTTGCTAACGTGTGTTACACACAAGTAGCGTAAGTGCCTTTTTATAGACTCCGGGCGCTGCGTCAGCACTAATGAAATGGTATGAACAAATGTCAGCACGGTTAGCTGACAATTGGCTGCTGCGCTAGTTGTTGCGGGTTCGTTTTCCGCACAGAACAAATATTTGTATAGCCTACAGATACAGTAGTAATAGTGTGGGGCAATGATAAATAAGAGAAAAAAAATATTACCTGGCTTACCAACAAATTCGCTACCAAACAACCCCCGGAATATGTGAAAATCCACACCCTAAATTTACATTAAATAAAGTATATTTGAATTTTTAAATTCGATATAGTTATCTGTAACATGGAGTTTATTACATATGTAACAAAGTTCATATTCCTTTACAAACTATTTTTATTAGGGTGTTCTTAATAGAAATGATCACTTGAAATACATAGTGAAATTATCTCGAATTCAAATTTCAAGTACATGAACTTGGGATTTAATTTGAAAAGTCGAGCTCTAGGAAGAAGTGTTTCACACAAGGTTCTTAAATACATACATACTCGGCTTTATAATTTTCCCACTGTTGGGACTCAGGCCTCCTCTCTAGGAGAGGTAATGGGCCGTAATCCATCACGCGGGCCCAGTGCGGGTTGGGGGATGTCATATGTCTTTCAATATTTGGTTCTAGGACATGTCGGTATCCTCACGATGTTTTCCTTCACCGTTTTGAGAGCAGTAGTGATGAAATAAATTACACAAAGTAATGCGCGCCTGGCTGGGTTTGAACCCACAACTTAAAATTCGTAAGTCGGGGCCGTTACCACTCGGCCACCACTGCTCAAGGTTAAAGGTACAAGGTTCTTATCTGCGTTTAAATTCATTTAGTTTTTGGATAATTTACTTTAATGATAGGCATTAAAGTAAATTATCCAAAAACACAAAATTTTGTTTGCAACATAACCTATTTTTTAACACTGTTTTCATAAGTACTTTTTTATACAACTTTATTTATTCTTGCCTAAATTAATTTACAGTTTTATGAAGTAAATATTTAAGTAAAAATAACATCAACTGCTTCCAAAACCCAATCTGTCTATTAACCATCCACCACAGAAGTTACAATTTCACGACCGCTTGTCAATCATTGCAATTCAGACCATATTACAATGTCATAAGGATCAAATTTGTTGTAATATATATTGCTTTTGCAATATTTTTTATTTTTTATTTATTTATTATTATTTATATTGTTGACATATTGTTTATTAATAATTGTAATTATTTGTTTTGCTTGCTTTTGTTTGTATAGCCTCTTTTTTGAAATGTGAATGTGAGAACACTGTAGACTCCGCGAATTCTTAGGTTCCTTTTTATTATGATTATTTTTATTGTACTTTATTGACCAGTCTACACTGTCCTTACATAATAAATCCAATATATTGTAAAGAGAAGGTATTGTATCAACAAATTCTTTTTAAAAGAGTAACCATGGAGTTTCTTGCCGGTTCTTCTCCATAGGAAACGACCAATTTGGAACCGTGCACTAGCTTCTGACGTTTTATAAGTGCCCATGTAGGCCTATATGAAATAAAAAAAAAAAAAAAGAAAAAAAAAAAAAGAAAAAAAAAATGACGCACGCTCGCAAATTTCATCATCGATATTGTATCACAACCGATCACCATTTAATATTAAGAGCTATATCTGACTTTTCCACAGCATGGTAAGTCGTGTGCAGCATGGCCCGTGCTTTGTCAGAGTCCTTCCCGTCCAGCCACTCCGCATACAGCTTGCGGACCAGCTTGCTATCAGCTGGTACTGCTAGAGGAAGCTCGGAGTACATAGCCTCTAGTTGTGCGACCAGTTCTCGTCCACTTTCGCCCGTGACGGGGCGGACTTGCGCGCCGCCGTTTAGGCAACCTAGAATATTGAAGATATATATTACGTTAATTTATCAAATGGGATCAGACGGGTTAGAAAGAGGTGGCGGGATGATCTCCAGGCCTAGCCAAGTTACAACTGTTTCGTTTCGAATCTTCTTCTACAAACGGTAACGCCTCGTTTAATTTGCTGGTTGATATACGAGATTAAGTACTAGTACCTGTGTATGCCGTAATTTCTTCAGTTCAATACTTTTCTATCAACAGAATCATTTTAAGATTAATTTTATAAATCTCAAAGTTGCCTTCATTTTATCTCAAATACCAACACTAAGGACCTACATTAAATCGTAACATAACCTTTATCACAACGATATTTTATAAAACTTGTCAATAAACTGCAGTTTTTATTGAAAAATCGACTCTAAAGTAAATAAAGTATCTACCTGAGGGGCACGCCATGACTTCGACATAGTGGTAGGGCGACTTGCCGCGCTTGAGCTTCTGAACCAGGTTCTGAATGTTGCGGAAGCCGTTGGCCACCGCAAACCGAAGCACCTCCTTGCCGTCCTTCTCCAGGGTCACCTCGCGGAAGTCAGGGTTTCTGGAGATAAAACAATAACCTAATAATAATTATAATAAGCCCACCGGTATCGGGAACAGAGTCCAAGCTACCGGCGGTCAGGGCTCCAGAGAGAGGAACCTCCTAACTATACGAGCCGTGTCCAGGAGTACCACTTTCTGAATCAGGCCTTTGATTCAGCCGCCTAACGTGAACCTCCTAAGATGTTGGTCGAGGCTCTTGGCTATTAAGCCAATTAGGTTAGTATTGTTAGTTTTTACTATTTAATTATTTATCTTATTTATGACTGTCGCCACCCAGTGTCTCTGCAAGGGACAGTCCGGTCTGGCAGCAATCATCTTCAAAATGCTGTTATCACTACCATGGAGGCGCCGTAGTAAGGAGGCCGCTTTCTTACGCATGATGGCTAATGCACCACGTTTTGTTTTTCGAAGCAATTATTTTTTTTTTTCAGAGAAGTCAATTTTGATCGCAGAGCTCATCCACGTGTCACTTGGACGTCCAAAAATTCGATAATACCTTGCCTTGCTAAAAATTCGATAACACTGTTATACCCGGGGATTGAACCCATGACACGTTTAACAATCTCGTTTTTGACTACCCGTAACCAAACAACCATGGGATAACAAAATGGGATTTTCTGTAAGAATTGCTAAAAAGTCCACGCTATGGATCCCATTTTGACCCACTACTTTGGCCTATCATAACATGCAACATTTGAGTCTACTATTATAGAATAAACAAGTATTTTAGTCGACTATACAATTCTGATCCTTGAGACGTGTAGGATCAAGTGATCCTGAAGTCAGGTCAGCATCAAAGGTCTCAAATTTTTAGGTCACGAAAAATAATTGTGCACTAAACTTGCGTAAATGAGTGCAGTGTTTGCGTCAGTAGCAAACAATGCGAGGCTGGCTATTGACTAATTAGTTAGTTAGTGGCACATCACACAATGGCCCAGTTGTGAGCTGTGCCCTGTGGGTCACACTGAGGTACTGTCACGCTGGATGTCATATGACTCTGTTGCATCAACAACAACAATTGGTTCCTGTTTCATTAAAGAAGGTAAATGAGTTAAGGATGCGTAGTAACATTAAGAGATTTCCTGTACATGCAGTCCGCGGTCGATCGGCAATAATGACATATTTTGTGACATAAAAAGGTTTTGAGACGACAGTGTTAACATCGACCACGTTCTGGTATTTTCTAATGAACTTAAAAACCGATGCCTCCTACGCATAAAGTCGTAACAATATGTATTTTGAGTGAAATTGTTTCATAAAAGGCAAGTGCGAGTCGGACTCGCGCACTGAGGGTTCCATACAACTCACTTAAGAAAGCAGTTCAATTCCCGAATTGAGTTTCGAAGATTTTTTCGAATCGCAAAAAATATGTATTCAGATTTTTTCATATACTTGTGCTATGAGACCTTGCTTCATACAAAATTTCAGGATTCTAGGTCAACAGGAAATGCTCTATGAATTTTGATTATTTTCACAGCTTCATGGGACCATATATCAGAGTATATGGTTTTAATTTCAACTCGATACCTGCACGCGTTCCTGAGATAAAGGGTCTTGACAGACAGACAGACAATAAAGTGATCCTATAAGGGTTCCGTTTTTTCATTTTGAAGTACGGAGTCCTAAAAAGAGGTAACTTAACTAGCATTCCCTTAAGACGTTTGTGGCTGAAGTAAATAAAGGTAGGTAGTAAGAATATCTAATAATAATAAGTAAACTCCGGTAACTCCAGCGGCGTCCAGGTTGAGTAGCTTGGTGAGCGCATATATATGCGTAATATGCGCCTAATACCGACGGGTATATAGGTACCAGTGTTTATATTTTGAAATAAATTAGTGACACCTTTAAAGTGTCCTAATTTATTTAATTTAAATGCATTGTTCTATTTATAAACAAAATAAATTAAAATGGTACGACATACGTAACAGTAGAGTCTTAGCCAGCTCGAAATTGAATACATGTGAAAAAAACTGCGAGTCGGACTCGCGCACTGAGGGTTTCGTACAAACCTATACCTATGTAAACAGTTCAATTCCTGAATGGAGTTTCGAAGATTTTTCCGAATCGCAACATTTTTTTTTGTGACGTATCAACAAATTTACTATTTTCAGATTTATTTCTATATTTGTACTAAAAGACTTTGCTTTATGCCAAATTTCAGGATTCTGGGTCATCGGGAACTACTCTATGAATTTTGATTTCCTTGAGAGTGTGTTTGTGACATAAACAACCGTATCTTTTTTCTACGTTAACTTAGAAGTAATTATTTCACAGCATCAAGGGACCGCAGACTTGACTATATGTTTTTAATTTCAACTCTATACCTCCTCGCGTTCCTGAGATAAAGGGTCTTGACAGATAGGCAGACAGACGGACGGACAACAAAGTGATCCTATAAGGGTTCCGCTTTTTCCTTTTGAGGTACGAAACCCTAAAAAGAGATCTTAGAAATGAAAACAGCAAAACCATATATTGAAGAGTATATAAATTAAAACATGGAGGTGTACCTTAAATTTCTGTAAACAAGCTGCGCATTACTCTCCCCAAACAGCTGCTCGGCGGCGTACAAGAACACATGGTCTGCGTATCCTCCCGAGCCTGTGCCGATGTGCCTGCGAAGTGCCGGCGGGGCTTCGCCCAGGGCTTCCCACGGCCAGTCCAGCTCAGCGCCCGTGACGTCATTGAGGGACTTGTTGCTCACGTCTAGCATTTGTTCTAGCTCGACTGGAGGGGTTTGAAAATTAATATGTGGTTAGACAGGGCGTTGAGAGCAGAGATGCGTCATCCAGAGCTACCAAAGTTAGGTTTTATTCTTATTATATCAACGCACAGCCAAAACTACTCGGACTAGAAGCGTGAAATTTTGCACAAGGCTTCCTTTTATGACGTAGGCGAGCACAAAGAAAGGCTTTTTCAAAATGCAGCCCCTAAGGGGATGAAATTGGGGTCTAAAATTAGTATGAAGAAACCTTTCACGCGGGCGAAGCCGCTGGCAGAAGCTAGTTTATTTATAACTGTAATATTACTTGTAGTCATATGTAGTACAGTGTTGATCATGGAAGATCTTTTCGCCCTGTTTTGTCGACGAGTCGGGAGTCAGTATATCGCAATAAAACCACACCACGTACTCAGAACGTAGACATTTATTAATTAATACCGAGGGGTCTTATACAATCCTCGGTAACGAAAACATAGCGCGAATTTAAATCGACCAACGCCATCTATCGAGTCAAGAGGTACTACAAAATTGTTTTAGAGATTAGGTTTAACTTAAATTCAATATTATAACGTGAACAGTGTAGTTTAATAAAACTTGCTATATCTTAGTTTAGCATGTAAATCTTGCTATGGTTTGATTTATCGAGTCGTATATTATAGGAATTGCTACCGCTGATTCTAAGATTAATAATGAAATTTGAATAATTACTAAAATAATAATTAGACAATTTGGTATACTAGGTACTGTTCCTCTTAATAGAGTTATTAAAAGATGTCCTGCAATTATATTAGTGGTTAATCGTACAGCTTAAGTTCCTCGCTTAGCTAGGCAGCCAGGTGCAATTAAAACCTAGGTCCGTGTTTAAGCTTAGCGTTACTAAAATGACGTTTTGACGGATATCTCACCGACTCGAATCATGATGCAAGCGGTTTAACACCACAATAACAAAGAATTAAGGCCTGCACCCATTATCGGCATCGGCAAGGAAAAGGATCCTTCAGCATCCCTACATGAAAGCGCACACTGTGGGAAACAATGGCTTGGCATGCATGAAGTAATGCCGAAGGATCCTTTTCCTTGCCGATGCCGATGGCCTTAGACTCCACAGAGCAAAGAACGCCGCACCTGCAACGACTAGAGACGTTATGGTGCGTTATATTGTTAATAAATAATTGGGACCCTCGAAATTTCGATGAGTACAAGATTGGGTTGTCATAGCTGTGGTCAGAATTGTCACGGACCGGGGACCGTGAGCTTGTCACGGTTAGTAAGGAATCGGATAGACCGAATGGCACAATTAGTTTGTAAAATATTCAGTTTGACAACGCCATCTCTAGTAGTTGCCGCTGAGGTGTCTTACTATATACTCTGTGGTAATAGTCGCATCCATACTAATATAAAAAATCTATCTATATAATAATATAAATTAAATTGAATGTAAATAAATATGATGCTAAGAGCAAAATTGAATAACAGGCCCAACCAGAATGTCTTTTTTTAATATTTGTTGATGTCTCAGGAAGGTTTATAAGAAGAGAAAATTAGAGAAATTGCACGGAATACTAGATAGAACGACGCCTGTCGGGACAGATACAAGTGGAGAAAGTTTGTTATGAATGAATTTTATAGAGGCGAGTGCTACAGTGACTTTCCACATGTATCGAAGAACGTTTTTCAATACACTTACGAAGATATAAATAAACGGGGTTGACGAGGGACTCGTGGGGCTCGCTTAGCGCCCAGCTTGACGCAATACATTTTATCATGGTGGGGCCGGGGGCGAGCTCGTACATTGCACCGCACTAGTGCGGAAAACAGAAAATTGCGTGCCTAAAAGCGGTAGGTACAAGAGTGAGTTTTTGAGTAAGTGTATTGAAAAAATTATTACACATTACTATAATATTAAACTAGTTCATATAAAATCATACATACTTGCAGTAATGACACAATCTACATCATGACAACTCAGCATCTCACTATAGAAGTCCTCCCGGGACGCTTCCAGCTTCTTGTCGTAACACGGCATAAACGTCACGTGGTAGATCTCGCCGGGCGTCAGCTCCCGGCACTTGGAGAGGTACTGCTTCACCAGGGAGCCCATCACTTGCTGCGGAGACTTGGAACTCGATATGTATGGGAGGATGAAGTTGCCGTGAGTCTTTTCGGCGTAGCATACCCAACCTGTATTGAGCAAAGAGGTATTTGTTTATTTATTACCCGATTGCCACAAAAAACAGAAATCTATACTAATACATTGTAAAGCTGAAGAGTTTATTTGCTATAGCCAGGCAATTATAAAAATTACAGCTAGCATTTTTATTTTATTTATGACTAGCTTCTGCCAGCGGCTTCGCCCGCGTGAAAGTAGGTTTCTCCTAACAAACTTTGGTAGATATTTATAAGATCTATAATTAATTAGAACATTTTATGGTTCTATCTTTTATAGTTTAGGCAGCGTACGCAAAATAAGTAACTTTTCTGGTTGACTTTTTACACCTTGTGTCCGAAAAACTCAAATATCTTACGGAACCCTATTTATTCCAAAACAAGCTTATCGCGATGGGCGATCTCGTACACCCAAACCTTTGAATGGACTGAAGTAAATAAGATACATTTTAAGATATTGTCTAAATAAAAGTAGCAGTGTATTCGTTACGGAGCGACCGCAGCCGATGGTGTCTAATAAATAACATGGTCATAAAATGACGAGACATGATTTACATCATCGTGATTTTTTCTATGAGCAGTCTGGATATTTTTCTACACTTGTTTGGAAAAATATTCGAATTATTCAGTTACATTAACACAATTTAGTTACTGTAAAATATAATAATAATATAAACCCTTATTCAGATAAAAAAATATGTCAACAAAAACTTAAATTAACGACTCTGCTGATGCTGTGTCAATGACACCTCCAACTTTGTCTGTTTCTTTCCACTCTATTCTGGTCATCGCTATTCTAGTCCATGTTTTTCCTGCTTTATCTCATCCTCCCACCTTCGAAACTGTCTGCCTCGCTTTCTTTACCCATTTATATTATATTACAGTAAAGTTAGTTCATTAACTTTACTGTAATCTTTAAATAATATATCAATATATATAAAAATGAATAGCTGTTCGTTAGTCCCGCTAAAACTCAAAAACTGCTTTACCGATTTGGTTAATTTTGGTCTTGAAATATTCGAGACCAAAATTAACCAAATGAAATAGTCCAGGGAAGGTTTAAACGGTGAGAAAAATGGAAACGAAATATAATCCGAATACAACGCCATCTCTAATTAAAATGTCATTATAAAATGAATCACGCTGTTCTGGTAACGCCAGTAGATGGCGTTATCCTTACTATTAGGCGGTACGAAGTTCACCAGGTCAGCTAGTAAAAAACCCATTTAGGTTTTTGTATAATTTACGGCTAATGGTAGATATGAACATAGATATGGCGGCTAAGCTTCGGTTATGTTAGAGCTGGTTCCCGAAGATGAACCTAAGTTTAAACGGCTAATCTTTACGTTCATACCTACCTTCAGCCGTAACATAAAGATGCATGTAGCAGCCATGAAAGACGCTTTTAAAATAATTAATTTATTGAGAGAAATGTACAGTCATTTATGTCCTATACACAAGATCGTACGTGAATGGGACAATACACGCGGCGGATCACTTCAGTCTCCAAAACTATTCTGAAATACTTAAGGTTGAAAACTGTTCAACTGGCAAAATTCGCGGTTTACCTGGACAAGAGCTAGCAAGCATGGGCATGTTCTTGGAGCTGGGGTCAGCAAGCTGGTTCTGATATCTCTGCAGAAACTCTTGCTGCGCCTCCAGCAGGGAGAAGTCTTCAGCTATTGTCATGTCTAGCACCAAGTCTGCTCCCAAGCTCTTGAAGTATCCTAGATAAGTTATGATGAGGATGTGTTAATGAGACCAACTTTGCATATTGTATGTGTATAGTTTGTACCCTTGTTAGTTTTAAAAAACTTCCCATAACGAGCAATACTATTTAATTGGTGATAATTTTACTGCAGTCTGTTAAAAAACAGTAAAAAAAATTAACAGACACTAAGTAATTGAAACGGTTGGCGCGCTGGTTGAGCGAGTGGCTGGTGCGCTGCGTATCGTGGGTTCCATCTATCTATCTATTTGAGTATGGTTTCCGCAGTTAGTCCTATGTGGGCCATTGTATATGGGCCATGGCGGCCATAACCTTAGGTGGGCTTATTCCAACCAGCCCACCTCTCTCCAAAAACAGATTAGGCCTCTTAGGTTTTTCAGGGCATCAATAAGGGAGTTCAGGGATCCTAAAGTTCGTGTGCGTATTTCAGTGACACCTGTGCAGTCTAGGAGCACATGTGCAATTGTCTCCTCTCCCTCTAAACATGCTCTGCACAGGGGACTGTCTGTGATGCCTATATTGTGGAGGTGCTTATTCGGTGTGCAGTGTCCGGTGATGGTCCCCATCACCAGGCGCAGGCTACCTCTATTCAGTCTTGTGAGTGGGTGTTGTGGGTTTAATTCCCGCATGGAACAAATATTTGTATGGCCAACAAATAGTTGTGCCGGGTCAGGGTGTCTTGTGTATGTGAGTTTACATGTTTGTGAACACACCCACAATACAGGAGTAATTCTGCATCGTGGATGTGTAACAATGGCAAAAGTACAAGTGTGGGGGCCATGATTAAAAAAAAATCACAGGCTTAGGGCAAATTGAGAGAAATAAAAATTATTTTTCCTTCCAATTTTAAACACCTAATATTATATTTACTATAATCAGTTTATGTAATTTTGTACATTATGACACTAGCAATAAAGTGTATCATTAATATTTTATATTTTTATGATTATAGAAAGCAGTTTATGCATACCTATAAATATAAGGAATACCTGCCTCTTAGCACATATTGTTATCTTATTGATATCATAAAAGCCAACCTTTCACAATATCAAAAAAGTTCACATAATATTTTAAAATTATTGATAGAATGGAATGTTTAGAAGACAAACTAATGACAATGTAGATGTGGATATGTGTAGAATAGAATATGTTTTATATTTATTTTTGTTAGATTTAATATGCATAGGCACCTGCTAACTTGTGAGTGGCCTCCTCCGGTGTGAGTTTATAACGGGCTGCGAGGGAGAGTGTCGGCTGCGGTGACAAAGATATCACTATCAGACTCACATCTTTGCTTACACCCATATTGTCTGTATACTTCCTTTCAGAGAATACTCTAAAAAATAATACAAAAAGAATATATATGTCACCTTTGTCCACACCAACATTATTTTGTTCATATTACATTTATGGGGCAACATTCATATTTTTACTTCCTAATGAACGTTGAATATGGAAGAAATAAAAATATAAATAAATACTGAAATATTGCACAATGATTTTCTTAAAATAACTTGTCATTGATTATTAATGCTGTGTCATTACATATTTGCACAGATGCTTTAAAACAGCTTATCCACATAATTATGATGTAAAGATCTTGACTGACCTCAGCAGCTCCTCCTGACTCTGCTTGGTGACCAGCACACTCTCAGCAGATGTAATGCATCCACTACATGCCAAGCAGTCTGCCAAGGTAATCTCGACCTTCTGCAGTTTCTGTTCTCTGCCACTTGACACATCAAAATATCCATCTTCACCTATCTTTATTTTAGCACCAGTTTTCGTCTTTGTTTTCTCGATTTTTACAGGCTTTATGCATTCCTGTTGAAAGAAGTGGTTTTAAAATACGGAGGGCAACCTTGATACTAGATAAGTGATAACAATGCATAGTGAAACCTTGCTTATTCTTGTTTATTTATGACTAAATAAAAACGATGTTTACTCCTTAGTGATGCTAACTTGTACAAGATTACAAAAGATAGTAACATAAGGGTAAAAGCGTGGAGGGAGTTATACAAAACTACTTATTTGTTTACAGTATAGGTTATGTTGTGTTACTTACTTGCGAAGGTGTTATAAAATCGTCCAGGTCGGTCAACTGTAACGCACCACTGAAGCGAGAAGCCATAATTGATATCTGAATTTCTGCAATTGCGATGAAATCAATTAAAACACTTGAATTTGTGTTGTTTTAATTTCGTTTACTTTCGCGAAACTCCAAACACACACAGCTGATTTTGACATTGATTGGTGGCTGACGGCCGAATACTAGCTACGTTCCGAATTACGTCAAAATGCTATTAAACGCCTCAAAAAATCTATTCTAACTGTAAGAATGGTTGGGGTCACGCACTACATATAGCTACCACCAAGGAACTTGAATATTACTTTTGCTATACTCCTTAAGATTTGTATAATCTACTTACAGAAGAGAGTTCTTTGTATGTACCACAGCTACGGAAAATTTTTCGTGATTCGTAACGCGATGATTGACAATTTGACAGCTGACGTGAGCAATGTAGCTACGATATAAATCAATTATCTACCATACGTTTTATTTTTGTTAGAATACAATAATTTTAGGATAACAATAAAATAAAATTATTATACTGACATTCAGCAAGCAATGTAACTGTAGCTCAAATAAAGCACAATTTAAAAGACTTGCTGGTGTAGTTAAGACGTAAGCTAATCTTAGCTATTTCTAACTAAGTCATGACTACATGCAAACTACTATGTTTTTGTTTTCAAATACGTGTAGAACATATCAACCCACAAAGTAAATGGCGTCTCACGTTTGCAGTGACGGCCTTAGCAGTGACGAGCAGGGCAACGACTCAGGCACCTCTTGTATAGGAGCCTCGCGAAACCACTCTCTCAATATTCACAGTAACTAGTTACGACTATATCTAGATAATCATCATTATCTTCCTGCCCTTGTCCCGTGTTATTTGGGGTCGGCGCAACACGTTTCTTTCTTCCACTCTGCCCTGTCACTCGTCATGCTATCACTAACTTCCTTTTCTTTCATATCAGATAATATAAATAGAAAATATTTTTATTTTTATTTGCAACGAATAAATTCCAAAACTACTGGCCCTATTTTTAATTCTTTTACTAGTATAATGCTACTTTATCACTGACTTACATTCTTACTTCAATTTTTACTTTCACTCGAGGAAAGCCGCTGGCAGGAGCTAGTTTATGTATGCATCACATTGTAGCTATAAAAAGATTTTTAAGGGATCCCTCTTCAGTGAGCTGCGATTGAAACATAAAACGAAGATCGTAGCTTCTCCGAGTCAGAAGTTATTACTAATTCACGTGCGCCTCAAGGAGATGTCAGCAAACCATAGGGGTCCAGCAGGTTCGAAGCCTACTGGGGTCATGGGTTGTGCGAAAGAGAACCCCGGGGCCCTGGAACGAAGGTAAAGAAGGAACACGAGTGGGTTTTGGTCAGTAAAAGTCTGAAACGTCTTCCCGCCCCGCCCAAGGGCCGGAGTTGTCATTAGATGATATCCCACCTAATAAAAAAATAAGCGTACCGTATCCTTTAGCTATCCAAGTATCCAAAAGTGTAATTAAATTTTAGATGAAGATTATAGACATTGTCCCTTAGCTTACAACACCGCTCAAGTCGAAAATTGGCGGTTTTAACATTTGAATGCCTTTAGATGGAGCTGCTCATTGCGCGTCTAACCATTGGTCACATGATATAGATTTCAGCCAATCAGAAGTCATAATTCGAAAAGTAGTAATAGCCTTCAAATCGGCTGGCCTCTCAACACCGCAGTTTTTTTAGTTTCTCGTAAAGTTGGTAAAAATGACTTATTATGCGGTGTTGTTAGCTAAGGGACGATATGTTATCATTCTTTTTTTGAATTTCAGAGAAACAATTTTAAAGACGTAATAATTCATGTCAAAATCATATTTAACTAATCAATATATATTACCATTTTTGGTACCTAACGAAGGTTGATCAATCTACCTATAAGGATAATGATGTCATTATAATCAAAGGTTGAAGATAAAAGCCACTAACTCCCACGCGCAACCTTGGTGGACATGCTTAGGTATTATTTACTACCATTAGTAGTTTAGTGACCAAAGAGACTGGCTGGCCACGCACACTCGTGCCACAGTGCTCTGCGCTGAGAAAAATCAATCAGAGTCTTCCCGCCTCCGACGGTTTCCAAGGCAACGGGTAAACAGTGGGGAGACGTTGCATTGAACGGTCCACGGAGAGACGTGTCGTATTTCTTGCGTATTTCGACGATTTTGTGTTGTGTAGTGTTTGTGTCAAGTTTACCTGGATATTTGCGAATTTTATGGACAATGGCAGATGATACTGCGGCGACGACGTTGGCGCCAGAGAAAGTGATACATACGTATCCTCTTATAAGGGTAAAATTAATGAACTTTTTAATATGACCGTTTCTTCGTAAATATTATTGTTCGTTGCTATAGCTTCTACTTCCTACGCCAAGTGCCTGAACAGGAACTCGTAAATATAATAAAACTATGAACCCCACTGGTTCAATAAATTAATGGCCTTATATTCCTTAGGTTACGCAGGTTCGATTACCTCTCATATTTTGGAAAACAGGTCAAGTGCGACTTTCTTTCTAACTGAACATACAAAGGGGGGTTCCGTACGATTTTTATTATTTGTTGTTATAGCAGCAATACTGTAAAATATTAGTATCTAGCTTAATCCAGTTTGACAGGAAGCCGACCCCAGCTTGATTGGGAAAAGGCTCATATTTATAGCGGCATATATTTAATGACTTTAATAGCGGCAATAGAAATATAATTTTTAATACTCTTACTCGAAATCCCGCTCTTATCCCACCGCTTTTAGGAACGACATAGACTGTTTTTCGCACCAGTGCAGAAAAGTGCGCGTGCTCTCCCCCGCCACAATTTTATTACCTTTATCAAATTAAGCTAGGCGCGCATCGACCCCCAGTAGTCGCCGGTCAATCCCCGTTTATTCATTTCTTCGTAAGTGTATTGAAAAAAGCCGTTTGATAAGTACACGTACAAAGTCACTGCAGCCTTCAGCTCCATAACACACTCGCCTACGGCTCATGCGAATTCCGCCTCGGTCGCAATAACAAACTTTCTGCACTAGTATCAAAATGTACTATATAATTATACACTCTGTGATTTCAACTGTATTAAAATTTCGACTGCCTACCTTAAGGTTCATGAGACAGATGTTGACAGACAGACGAACAGACAGCGGAGATTTAGTAATAGGATTTTGTTAATTACTCTTCAGGTATGGATGTCAAAGACACCCTGTGTATCATTAAAAAAAAAGTAATGGTCGGGGTTCTATAACATTCGTTTAGGGCAATCGCAGAATGATTGTCATATTTTAGCATCTAAAATTAAACTGTGATCAGGACCTGTACCATGACGTTTAAAGTAAGATTGTTTCATTCTTATTTCCAGTGTGGGTAAGAGATAGCGCTAGACAACCTGTATAGCTCTGTCTCTTACCCACACTGAAATAAGAATGAAACAATCTTACTTTGAACGTCATGCTACAGGTCGGTAGGAACAAGCTAGACTTGCTTCCCAGAATCCTAATCCTGCTGTGACATAGTAGGCGTAAGTTTCCTCTTACAACATCCAAATAAACAGATAAGGTTCTTATCACCTACGATTAGTCTGGAATCGGGATCACCCGTGTTGACAACGTTGCTGCCGGTACTTAGGACGCTAACGGCTGACTTAAAACACGAACCTAAGGCTTTTACACGTCTGCATATTTTTGAATAAGCAACAGTCAAACGCACCCTTAGAGACCCTGCAAACTGCGGAGTTTCGATCGGCCGATAGTTGGCTGGTTGCTTAATCAGTATGAAGCTGTATGGAAGAGCGCACATCATAAGGATTCAGAATCGACCGACAAAAAAGCTTAGCTTCATACTGATTAAACAACCAACCAAACTATCGGACGATCGAAAGTCTGCAGTTTGCGGGGTCTCTTAGAGAGGTCACGATTTTCTGAATGAAATTACTGCGGTCACCGTAGGCGCGGGATGCAGACGGTGAGCAATAGGTAGCTCTCCGTCCGGCCGTCCTGTAAGGACCGAGTCTGAGTCGTCGGCGCGGACGGCGCGTTTCCACACGGCCTCAAAGAATAATATGTCGGCAAAACTGTAGGGGCCCAGCAGGGCCGAAGCCTACCAAGGCCATGATTTTATTCCGAAAGGGAAACCTGTGGTCCTGGAACGTTAAGCAAAGAAGGAACATAGGTCTGATTTTAGTCTGACACGCCCATGCGAAGAGAAGACATGGGATGATTTCCCACCTTTAAAAAATTCTATAATAATTATCACGAATAGCAAATTAACATTCTAGAGTTTTATGGTCAAATCAAATCAAAATCAAAAATATTTTTATTTCCTACATGTGCCCATGTAGGCCTTATAAAACTTCAGAAGCTAGTGCGCGGTTCCAAATTGGTCGTGGTAGACCTCGTTTCTAATATCTAATGTAGAGGAGACAGTTTATGAATTAGACATATTCAGTCTAATGCCGTATGAGAAGGAATATGAGAACTTACACTTCAAAATATTGTTCTAAATATAATCAAGGAGTAGGTTTGTGAATTTGAATATCAGTTCTATCCAATTTCTCTGCCTGCCTAATCGTTGTATATAAGCGTGATATTGATCAAACGATGGATATTAAATTTCGGCGGAGTCAAGGCCCGAGAGTGGCACGACTTGGCTCGCTGCAACGCATCACTCGACCGGAACCCTTGGCGATAGAGTTACATATACCCGTCCAATGATCTCATTCATAGATGAATAAAAACAGCTAGAAAATTCCCAAACAGGTACCTACTTTTTTGACTCGCTAGATTAATTACGAATACTCACAAACGTGTGACCTGTCCAGTCAGTGAGGTCCACTCAAATCTGTATGGTTATTCTCTCATAAGACTATCTCAGATACTAATCTGCATGGTTCTCATATGATTTGACCATTATGTTTGCTTTTTAGGGACTTTAAAAGAGATTTTGAACCCTGAGTTTGTTGCGAGGTTTCTCCTCAGGAAACACCGGCCTCATCTAGTTTAAATTGAATTGAAAAATTGTCGTGTAAAAAGGTGCCTTTCGAACCTCGGCCGCAGGCAGCGGATGCAGGCAGCACACGCATGACACGCAGTCGTTGACTGCATCAGCCGGGAGTGATTCCGAGGCTGGCTGCACGTGCTGCCAGTCGCAAATCTACGATTCAATCCAATATGAGCGCTGTCGGCTCCGAGTAGCGATTATTTCGGACTTGTATAAACAGGTTGGAGTGACGTAATTACGTGCGCATCAACTTGAGGCCGGGTCCGCGATCGTCTGCGGCTGCAGGTCTCGGCAGCACTCGCAGCCGAAGCTCGGCAGCATGTACGGCCGCAGCGCAGCCGCGTTCGGAGTGGTTGTCACAAAAATCCATACTACTACATAGAAAACCAGTCGTGCAGCTGCAGCCGGCTTCGTGTAGCCGCGGCATGTGCTGCCTGCATCCGCAGCTTGCAGCCGAGGTTCGAGTAACACCTTGAAAGTGTTTTAAGACCCATTTGCAAAATAATTATCATATTTATCAATATCATTTAATCCCAGTCCAGTCATTTGTTGTCAGTCGCTGATGGCTGGTAGGGCTTTTTAATGTTCCACTCAGAGTTGCTAAAAATATTTTCCGTTAGGTAATGTCTAGTACAACATAGAGTCGAATTGATGACATTGGATCATGTGATCATGTAGATACTCGCAGAAAAAACACTGTCATATATGTCGCAAACTAAGGAATAAATTATTTCAAAGGTTAGCTTAGACGATTATTCCCCTTAGGGTGGACGAAATTAGAAGCGCTTGTAGGTACTTGATTTTGTGTATATGACCCATGCCTTCTACTTCAATATAACTGTTACTACATAATTTCACTCACTTTACTAAAGCGTCCAACGATTTCAGTAAGTACGCATTATTGACGTGACACGATAGGACACGACCATCTCACTTCAATCATGATGATAAAAATCATTGATGATTTTATCATTGTTTCCGTCATCTATGTTTTTCTGACATTGTCATGCACTTATTGATATTAAAAAACCGGCCAAGTGCGAGTCGGACTCGCGCACGAAGGATTCCGTACCATTATCTATAAAAACTTAAAAAAAAAACACGTTTGTTGCATACAAGAAACGTGTTTTTTTTTCATATTTTAAAAAACCTTATAGTATCACTTTCTTGTCCGTCCTTCTGTCTGTCTGTCAAAACCCTTTATCTCGGGAACGCGTGGAGGTATCGAGCTTTTTTTTTAGTTTTTTTTGTAATAACAGAAATACATCATCTATGAATATTTCAACTGTCTAGCTATCACGGTTCATGAGATACAGCCTGGTGACAGACGGACAGACAGACGGACAGCCATCGGATTCTTAGTAATAGAGTCCCGTTTTACCCTTCGGGTACGGAACCCAAGAATGATCCGGCAGTGTGATCACTTTTGGGTTCCGTACCCGTTCATCTCTAGTAGGTACTTTAGCATCAGTCTAATGCATCGCAGTGGGTATCTAAAATTTTTTCGATCCATCAAGTGCAAACTTTCTTGAAAGTTTTCCAAATTTCAAAACTTTTGCTTTTGTGGTAAACTCTCATCTGTACAAACGTTATTTTGCAAGTCAACGTCCTGTAAGAAATTTCTCTCGTCCAAATATCGCTATAAATTACCGGCTGGTGGTAAGTAAACACATTTGTTTGTTCGCCGACAGCTCTTGAGTGTTCGATCGCGATGCTTC